>NC_051170.1:38015427-38504932 GCF_013339725.1 Rhipicephalus microplus
CTGCGCCACTGCCATCTTTCAAAACTCAACGATTCGCTTGTTATACTCGGTTAGCCCGACAAGCTCAGGAACAAGTCATGTTAGATCCGGGTACCTCGGTGCATACGTATGTTTTTATATGCACTAGGTCACAAAAGCACTGTCATGCTTCCTAAAGTGTAGCGGACTATGCGGGCGCTTCTGCAGTGCATGGTTTCATATTAAATGCGCATTCAATTTATATTTCTTACATTCCCGTTTTATTACGTATTCTACCATTTTCTTTTCTCCATCCCCAAGTGTACGGTACTGTTGCCAACTGCAGGGTAATTATCCTAATTGTAGGGTATTTTTGGAATTTTGGAGAGCATGGTGTAGCAGGGCGGTAATACGATCTTTTTATCAGATGTAGGGTAATTTCCACTCTTCGCTTGGCTATCGATCTTTGAAAAATTCAGAAAATTTATGCAAGATTCCTGAGGGTGACTATCCTTCAGGCTCGAAAAATAAAATTTTTGTTTGAATACAATTGGCACTTGTGCAATTAACATGTCACCACCATAGGCACGCAGAGACCAAAGACATCAAGTCACAGCCTCTTCACGCTCGCATTATTTTTTCACATGGTTGCAGCCCCGCCGCGGTGGTCTATTAGTGGCTAGGGTACTTGGCTGCTGACCCGCAGGTCGTGGGTACGAATCCCGGCTGCAGCGGCTGCATTTCCGATGGAGGCGGAAATGTTGTAGGCCCGTGTTCTCAGATTTGGGTGCACGTTAAAGAACCCCAGGTGGTCGAAATTTCAGGAGCCCTCCACTACGGCGTCTTTCATAATTATATGGCGGTTTTGGGACGTTAAACCCCACAAATCATCAGTCAAGTTTTTTAAATTTTGCGATGGAAGTCAGTTAGACTTACCGAGGCAAAAGCCTTAGATGTCTCACGAAACACAGAAACTGCCCGTCGGTGCCCAAGCGAACGATGAAAAAATCCATAGATCGTCTCCTCACGACGTCATCGTGAGGTTATAGATTGCCAGGATTTCTGGCATCATCATAAATTGATGGAAACGTCGTTGCGAGCTCCCGTAATGTGACGTCTAATGATGACGTCACGTGACATCGTAACTTGGCCATAGATATGCTGATCCAAGAGGTGCGTAAAGTGCAGGAGGCATCCAACAACTCCGATATCGGAGGCAGAGCGAAATTTTGCTAATGTTCACATAAACGAATTATTGAGAAACAGATTTTCGTAATTATGTCTCTATCAAACTCTCATTTTTCTGAAGCAAATCTAATTCTAATTTCCTTTGTAATGATGTTTGTTGAAACTTCCACCTTTATGAACATTTAGTTTGTATAACTTTATTGCATTCATATGTTCGTGTTGCATCGCTATATTTACTAAGACATGCCCTTATGCGCGTTATATGAAACATAGATTTATGCGCAACCAGACACCCCCTGCTATGGTCCCGACATGAGATTGGCAGCGCGCACGCACGCACGCACACACACACAACACACACACCACACACACACACACACACACACACACACACACACACACACACACACACACACACACACACACACACACACACACACACACACACACACACACACACACACACACACACACACACACACACACACACACACACACACACACACACACACACACACACACACACACACACACCACACACACACACACACACACACACACACACACACACACACACACACACACACACACACACACACACACACACACACACACACACACACACACACACACACCAAACACGTTAGAACTACCTCTTTACTTATAATCATCAACGCTTTACTTCGTGGTTTTTCCGCCACACCGAGTTGATGACGCATACTATAGGATCGATCGATCCGCGGAAGTAAGTTTTCAAGAATATACGCGGAAAGGTATACGTTCCTTGAACATGGATTTCGTGGTCCCGCTTCACGTAATCTCGCGCAAACGCTTTTTCCCCATTCCTTGATGAAGCACGCTGTTCGCGGCAGGCATCACACATCACGAAGGACGCGATGGTTAGCGCTTGACTTACTCCAAGTACTCGTACGTATACATCCACGGGCAGGGTTCTTCTCGTGAACGGAAAAGCGGAGCGAGCACACGCGATTCTCTATAGACGAGACAAAAGCAGACCACTTACTCGAGGTAAAAGTATTTTCCCGGCAATGCACTTTTTTTTGTCCCTAACAGCATTTTTCCATGGATAGATTGTTAGTTCTCGTAAGATGCAACTGTTCTAAATTATCAAGTTTTGTTCTCTAAATGGTAGATATCGAGAGCATGAATTTTCACTTATGGAAGTTATCAAGCAGTGCCCGCGCTTTAGCTGCTGATTGAATACTAAGGTAAGAAATCAGCATAAAGTAAATTGAAAAATGTTCATCCCAATTTCGCATGCAACGTGCGAAATAGTCCCGTCAGCGTTCACTGTCATATTTTATAACACTTTTTTCCCGCAATCAGAAACAAATTTTTACAGTGAAGATGTACGTGACAGGGATTCAGATATTTCTCCACGTGCGTTGACAGGAAACCATTCCACGCATTGAAAGGCCGGTGTACGTCCGTTCAAGCTACGCTTAAGAATAAACTACGCAGCTCAATTCTTTCAAAGTCCTGGGAATTACGAATGGAAAAGCTGCATATATCTGATGAAAGTATTCATTTGGGCTTAGTATTTGTTTTCCAGAGAAATCAGTCATAACAGTCAAGTTATCATCTCAAAAGGAGAGACGCAGATTCCCATATATACTGTAGATATTGCTATTTCTTGAAAATGAAGGATCTTGGGTCGAAACATCGGCAAAATAAACAGTTGTTATGTAAAGGTGTATATATATATATATATATATATATATAATATGGGAAAGAAGTGGATACTTAAGGGCTCCTCGTTTTTCCGTGTTTTAAACGTTTGACACAATATCAATGAAATCTAACAGACTATGATGCCAAAGAAAGTATATATAGAGGAGGTTATTAGACAAAATTGTAAGGTAAATGTGAAGAAAGAAAAGAGGGCGAAAAGATAACTTGCCGTGAGCAGGAACCAAGCCTGCGACCTTCGAATGACGCGTTCGATGCTCTACCACTCAGCAACCACGGCGGCTATCCTCCCAGCCACTTTATTGGGTATATATATATATATATATATATATATATATATATATATATATATATATATATATATATATATATATATATATATATATATATATATATATATATATATATATATATATATATATAAATATATATATATATATATATATAAATTTAAACGTGGGAGTGTCAGTCAGCGCCATCTGTAGCCATGACGGCGAGTGTGGCACACTCTTTTATGAGCCTGTGTGGCATCACGTAGCACATGAACTTATTACGAGCTGGCAGCTGACCAATGGTCCCTCGTATACACTAAGGCACCAAGTCTACCAGTACGAGATCTCGTTAATGAATAAGGGAAAGAAGTGGATATTTAAGGGCTACTTTACAATTTGGTCTAATAAGCTCCCCTATGCGTTCCTTGGCATTATTGTCAGTTAATATTCATTGGTATATATATATATATATATATATATATATATATATATATATATATATATATATATATATATATATATATATATATATATATATATTATATATATATATATATATATATATATATATATATATATATATATATATATATATATATATATATATATATATATATATATATAAATAACACCATATGAATCTAAGAGACGAGAGGAGGTCTGTAGATTATACAAATAGAATGCAGTGTGCGAATGACTCGAAGCGATGATGCAATGAATTTCTTGCACTGCCTATGCTGTACGCAGACTGACATAACGCTATAGATAAAGGCCTCGGACTTGTAGACTTAATACGCGAGAGCGAGATAGTTTTCTTTTTCGTATCACTTATTCATACTCATATGCATCATTTCCGCAACGTTGCAGCACCGCAGGAGGGTGCTGCCGTTGCGCCCGGAACTTACATCAGATTGATGATTCATTGTTTGATATGTGGGGTTTAACGTCCCAAAACCAACATAGAGAGATGCCGTAGTGGAGGGCTCCGGAAATTTTCCCCACCTGGGGTTATTTAACGAACGCCCAAATCTGAGTACACAGGCCTACAGTATTTCCACCTCCATCGAAAATGCAGCCGCCGCAGCCGGGATTCGATCCCGCGACCTGCGGGTCAGCAGCCGAGTACTGTAGCAACTAGACCATTACGGTGGGGGAAAGGAACTTACATCTAGCCACTACCGCACCGTGGCGGAAAGGAACTTACATCAGATGCAATGTCATGTTCAAAGGAATTGCGGCGCAAACATGAAAATGCTGAAAGAAAGTCGTAACGGAAAGCAAAGAGGGACGACACGCTTTCCGTTGCTGGCATTGCTTTCTGTTGTACTTTTCCTTCAGGCACTTTCGTGCTTGCGTTGCAATCCCCGTCCACATGCACTTCAACCAACTAGCCCGAATAGCCGTTCTTGCCCCGCCGTGGTGGTCTAGTGGCTAAGGTACTCAGCTGCTGACCAGCAGGTCGCGGGATTGAATCCCGGCTGCGGCGGCTGTATTTCCGATGGAGGCGGAAATGTTGTAGGCCCGTGTGCTCAGATTTGGGTGCACGTTAAAGAACCTCAGGTGGTCTAAATTTCTGGAGCCCTCCACTACGGCGTCTTTCATAATCATATGGCGGTTTTGGGACGTTAAACCCCACATATCAATCAATCAATACCAGTTCTTCTTGAATGAAAGGTCATCGCCACGACGGTCGGCATTGTAGCATATATGGGAGGTCACGGAAAAGAAGCAATGACACGCGCATAGGCGCCCCCAACCCCTACGAACGTCCATAGACAAGTGTCACCATAAAAAAAATCGAACGCATAAGCTTGGCTTTCTATCGCAATTTATTAATTAAATGGCGACCTCGGAATCAACATAGACGCGACGTTATAAGTTCGTGTAACCAGGCGCATGGCTTAGCGAAGGCTTCCCTGATATTCAAGAGTGCGAAGCGTACGGTAAGATGCCTTCAACTCAGCGTTAGTTCGACACGTATACAGATATTTATTACAAGTTGCTTTGAAAAACGAACAAGAAATATCTTTTAGGAGTTTCACATTTCATAGCAAAGCAAGACAGGAACTGTATACTTTGGGCTCAGTACCTATATATCTATGGCATGTATACATCAACCATTATGTCAGTATACAAACGTTTCTGTTTTTTTGTGGTGTGGTATCCTCTGGTGTGAGATATAGTTGTTTTTTTTTTGCTAGACACAGGGATGCACATTCCGTCGTGCGATTTGCCAGTGAGAAAATATTCCTGAACTACATGCATGAAGCACGCCTTTATCTCCGTGTATCGTTCTGGGGTGTGTTGCTTGAACGACACAGTAAAACATGTTGTTTTTGTGTGTTTTTCAAATCCGCATGGGCTATATTAATATTGGTTATTGAGTTGCATAATAATAGCGCAATAGAACCAAGTTCTTAGAATTTACTTTGTGCATTCACGTTGGATATAACTAAAGGTGTTTCCTGAATTAGCCGAATCACGCCTTATATAAATTTCCTGAATATAGATAAGGCGAAAAGAAGAATAATGAAAAAAAAACTGCAAGAATAAAATTTCCTGACACAAGTATTTCTAAAAAAGATGCAAAACGAGGTATACACGGTTGATAATTTTATATAGTGTTCTAAAGCATCGTGTTTAATTACATTTCAATAAATTTTATAAAATACCCCTATCTCGCACATATCAAACGCCTGAAATAAATAACGAAAAGGTTTTGTACAAGGGCAATCTTATATATTCTGTAACAAAACAGCTCCGACGCGTTGAATTCGAGTACACCCAATGTTTGTCCCCTCCGCTAACACCAACTTTCGGACTGTCGTTAGTTCAGTGTCCCTGATGGCAGTGCACATGTGTTTCGACGGCGGAAACACATTAGTGATCATGGTCATGTCGGCTCGTCGTATAGTTATTTCCGATAGCGGGCTATAGTGTAAAGGATTTACTGAAATGACCTTAACGCCAATAATTTACGCGAGGTCGACCAAGCACACATTCATTCCTTTTCGAGAGCTTGACAATTACAGCAGCTAACGTTTCATTTGCAGTCAAAGAATGTCGCATCAGTGCGACCCTGATTCCTATAAAGAAGGATCCGTACAACTCTGACCTATAAGCATACCTGTTGGTAAACGCGTGGGTAGAGGCTTATACACAAGCTTTCACTGCTAAATTGCTGATGCCTTAGCAAAATAGACATCACCACTAGTGCAGGCAAACGCACGAGGGATAATCGCGCATTTTCGGCAGTTTGATGTGATTCCTTATCAATATTGTCACCGTGAATGGAACCACGGCAAAGTAGATTCGAATAGGCTGTGTACGTTCACGTAATTACATGTATTTCTCGTTCAATGTGCTGCATGTATATATGCCATAAAAAGAAAATAAAAAAAATCGGCAGATCCCGCGCACCCGGGAATTGACATGACGATAGTTATAGTGCGAGAACAGAACGACGACACAGAGACAAGAAGGACACGAAGGACACGAGAGCTAACTTCCAACTTCTTGTCTCTGTGTCGTCGTTCTGTTCTCGCGCTATAACTATCGTCATGTCATACCAACTAGCCCAAGCTGCCACACTTCCATGGGAATCGACGTTATGCGAAGCACGCGGAGGTAAGGTGACCGTGTTGCAATTGTATTGCGTGACACGTCATGAAATGACGCTGAATGTATGTGCAAACGTTGCACTCACAGACATATGTTGAAGATTTGCAGATGTTTATATAACCAGTTATTTGCACTTGCGCAACGATGCCAACTGGAACATACGTATTAGCAACACCAGAAGCTGATATGAAGAGCTGATGCTCGTGAGGATGCTGGCACTGAACACTGCCACATAAATCAACTTGAGTGCATGGCAACTAACAACAATTGACGTTAACCCGACGTAACGGATATACGAAAGGAGCACATGCGTAATGTTTATAAAATTGGGTAGGCAGCACTGCGACCACTATTGACGTTTCACGAAGAATAACGTCTATTTGAAAAGTAGTTCCGAGAACTGACGTAGCTCTGTGGTAAAATGCGTCATTTCCACGCAGAATGCTTGGGTTTGATTCCAGCTGGGAGCCTGACATTTATTCTTTGCATTCGTGGGGTCGACGCTACCGACTTCGGGCATTTATTAGGGCATTTCTTAACGCTCGCACGTTAAAATTGCCCGTGTGTGTTCTCGTCGTTCCTGGGTAGATCATAAGTGTCAATCACCTGTGGCACATACCCGCATACCAGCTGCACATACCAGCCCGTGGGTATGTGCCACTGTCTGGCGGGACATATTTGACGACGTACGTGACAGAATTGTGACTTTATTGAGGTCTTGAGCAGCGCGTCTTATTCGTCAAACCATCTTACCCTCCCATGCTAATTTTGGTTCACGCCAAGTTAAGAGGGTGACCACGAGAGCATCCAAACGTAAGCGGCTAGATAGATAGATAGATAGATAGATAGATAGATAGATAGATAGATAGATAGATAGATAGATAGATAGATAGATAGATAGATAGATAGATAGATACGCTCAAAGTCGCCGAGGTTCGCTAAGAAATGCTTCGCATTTAAAATAAAGAAAATGCCGGGCACTGCATTTTTCGTTGCACTATCACATTTTACGTGTGTTGTGTATGTTAAGACTGGCGCATGAGAAAAACAGGTGCCGATTGATGATTCAGTGTCGCTCCGCTTCTGCCTTTCTGTTTTCTTTTCCAAAAAGCGTCATTAAATTCTAACACACACACACACACACACACACACACACACACACACACACACACACACACACACACACACACACACACACACACACACACACACACACACACACCACACACACACACACACACACACACACACACACACACACACACACACACACACCACACACACACACACACACACACACACACACACACACACACACACACACAGAGATAGAGAGAGAGAGAGAGAAAGAGAGAGAAGACAGGCTGGCTCGACAACAAACAAAATGTGTGGGATGTTTGCCAAAGAGTTGTTTACGTAGCCGCAAGGCAATAGCAATTGGAACCTCACGGCGAATCCCACAGCTCTGCGACACCTGCACCCTGATTAGATATGAACGCTTCCTACGAGTTCTGTTCCAAACACTTATGTTGCCCAAAAAGTAAAAAAAAAATCATCAATGCCAATTATATTCAATATGCAAATGTCGTTAAGCCTGTGAACGTGTCGATAATGAACGAATTATTTACAGTTAATCATTTGTTATGGTCTTTACTTCGAGCACGCATCGCTATTAACCATGTTAATGATGCATTCCATAAGCAATTTGTGCCGCAAGCCGTATACATACGTGGCATACAGACAATACTGAAACAAAGAAGTCGGCTATGTGAGAAAAAGTGCGCGCGTGGTGCGTACACGAGCTGCATTAAGAAATTTAAGCTTTTCTGTCGATTCACATACTCTGTGATACAATAGAAAAAAATGAGGTCTACATTTCGGAATTTGAGGCCTTTAGCACAATCACACTGACAAGAAAGATGACGGTTTGAAAACACGTCTATAATAAAGGGAACCCTTATAATAAGGAGACAAGACTTTTGTGACTATGGAGAGCTAAAAGCAAATAATTTTCACAAAAGGCACTCCAAAACTGCGATGCAACTTAAGCAAGGAAGCCGTAAATAAGCAGCAATTTAATAATTATCCACTGGTGAATGTATTTAAATATAACGAAAATGTCACACCAATACGAAGATGACTTGACAAAATCACTTTGTTTTGTACAACGAAAGTAAGTGCAATCCAGGGTGTAATCTCCATTCTTTGATTGAACGTTTTTCAGTGCATGATTGATTGATTTGATTGATAAGTGGGGTTTAACGTCCCAAAACCACTATATGATTATGAGAGACGCCGTAGTGGAGGGCTCCGGAAATTTAGACCACCTGGGGTTCTTTAACGTGCGCCCAAATAGTGCATGATTGTCGTTAGTTGAATTCCCCCACGTATGTTTAACACGTAACTACTCAAAGTTATCGATCGACAAAGGCACTTGAATGACATACACCTGGTTGGTGAACGTGATGACCCCTGAAATAACTATATTCGCTCGAAAAATCCAAAAGAGCCACCAAAAGACCCCAAGCGACTTCAAATTTCTACAAGTAGCTCGGCGAAAAAATAAGCCCAAATCCCCCAGTAAAACTTGTTGCTGGGCTAGTTAGTTATTCGTCATAGTGTAAGAATTTAGTGCAACTTTGACTCTTGCAAGCACTCACACAAGCACTCACACATCCACCCTAGTAACACACACGACACGCAGCACTCACTACCAACTGTTTATTGCTTCTATATGACCTTCTTATATACGTACAGATGAATGCGCAAGGGGCAATAATTAACAGAGCTGCGCATGTGGTAAGCCACCAGCACGTGAGATATATAGCGCCGGCACACAATAAGGAACAGGTTAAAAAAAGGTGTACGCAAAAAGCAGATAAACCAGTTAGAATCACTATATTCTTGCCTCGATAAAAGATATTTCCTGGTGACGCAACACCAGAGACGGCTCGCTGACACAGATATCCTTATCTTTTTTTCAATAAAATATGCTCCCAACAGCAGACGTGCAGATAAATTTAAGCTTCTTTCAAGAACCTTCGTATCAGTGAATCGTGGTTCACACCTACATGCGGCAATATGTGACACAAGATGTGCATATTTATGTTCGTTTTCCTTGACCAAATCCACTTATTACAAGCGGAACTGGTCACTGTGTTTCGGCTCCGCGGTCGCTTTCGTATTTCACAACAACCGCAGTGGTCTAAACACCGATGAAATGTACAGTGACGTCGGCACTCGAAACCCAACACAGCACATGTGACCCAGATAAATGTATATAACATTTACGGCTGACATTTAGCATTTAGGTAAAATAGTTATATTGTGTCCTAGAATTGAAGCGTTGCTTTTTTTCATTAAAACAGGCCTGTTTCAATTGTCAACGGTCGCTTGCTTCAGATGAGCCGGTAATATATGAACAAGAGCCTCGAAATAAATGGCCTGATATGAGTTCACCATGCAGTGCGTGAGCTTCGGGCGCATGATGCGTTGAGAAATCGTCTGATCGCATTTGCCCATTTGAGCTGTGTTCGCCCCACTGGCTAACGGGACAGCTTAAATGCTCTCCAATAATAGAGTAAATGGTACTTTAAATGATCGAACTATTTTTTTTACTTCTCGTCACACTTATTTTAGGTGATTTCAGCGCAAAGAAAAACGTAGACAACCAGCGCTTGTTTGGCTACCTCCTTTCTTCTTTGTCTGTTCTGTGAGCGCTGAAAATCGTCCCGTAACGAATTCATGCCAACTCAGTTTTCACAACCTTTACGGCACATTCAGTGCCGTTCACGAAGTAAAGACAGAGGAAGTCGCACTCACCGACGAAGGGATCACCGGCGTCCGTCGACCTGGGCCTATGTCCACGTGCAGGCATCACCGACGGTGTAGACCTCCTCGCGTAACCGTTGAGGCCGTTGTCTGAATGAAGGAGCGGGACGGCGTTGTCTTCCCGCGTTCCCAGCATCACTGACGGCGGACGGCTGCACACGGCGTGGAGGAACGTTTTCCCTGCGGGAAGTCAATGTCGGACGACTTTGCTGGAATCACTTCTTGACCGCGCGCGCCCACGGCGACGTCATAGTGGCCGGCCTCAGCGGGTAAGGGGAGCAGCGCTCTGGAACCCTCACCGAATGCAGGGCTCCTTTCTCCGTGACAACAATGCCGATGCTATCGCATTATACACATGCAAGTACTACTTGGTACTGGAAGGTGAAGAATAGAAGAGGAAAACAAAACACACAGAGAGAGAGAGAATAATTAGGGCTTGCAAAGTCTATTGTACATGGTCGCCGACAATTTCCACCCGGCTGGATCAGCGGTTTGCAGCAATCCGTGCCTTTCTTCGAGATGCGACGGTCGTTTACAGTAGCAGCGAAGAACCTTCGAGTGAACTTCACATTACAAACACCGGGTGAAGGTGTACTGTCGGGTAGCGCCGACAAATGTCGAGTACGTGACGCGCACGGGCGCGCACGTCAATCATACAGTCAGCGCGTGCTGTCATTTGATCCTTTCTAACGCAGTTGTTCGGATCGCACATCACTCCCGTCTTGCGAAAGCTGTCTGGAACATTTTTTTTTTATCACGTTCCAGCATCAAGTTGCCGTCGCATCGGCCGCTACATGTAGCGCTCGATAACGTAAGGGGCATACGTTGTCTGCCGCGTTGTTCTTGTTACAGCGTCAGCGTCGCGTCAGGTATCAACAGCTGCAACACTCAGCTCCGTCGAAGTGCACGTTCCGGACACCGGACGCGAATAAAAAGTGAGGAACTCGGCTGGAAGAGGAGACCGAACTGTAAACCCACTCTTCTCTCTTTACTCCTCTCCACAAGTCCTCCTCGTTCTCGGGGCCGTCTGGGTACATGTGCACCCGCTGATGTCGTTCCCGGTGCAGGCGTACTCGAGCCGTCCCACCGAACAGCCGCAGGTCGTTCGCTTCGCGCTCCGTTTTTTGTTACTTCTGCGCTTCACGACCCAGCGAGCAGCGCGCGGTGCGGATGGGGAGCAACTGGCTGCGCTCTCGCCGACTCACGAAGCATGCGAGGCGGTGCTAGAGCACGCGATCGCGCCGCCACCACGGGCAGTTTTCTCCTCGCCGTCGCCGCTTGGACCACGTTCAAGCCTCAACGTGCCAGACAGCCCCCGCTGCCCTTGGAGATGGTGCGAAAAGCAACGCCAAACAAAGAGATAAAGGAAACAGGGTAAAAAAGAAAAAGAAAAAGGAAGGTGGACAAAGGCGATGAATTTTGAAGCTGTGAGGAACTGGATCCCGCAGGCCGTCACTCGTTCTTTTGTTCGTCGTGTCTGGTTGACCATCACGAACAGGAAGAAGGAAAGTCTCAGGTGACCTGTTGCCGATGCAACCGCCAGTGCATTGTTCTCAACTCATTCCGGGCGGGATTCGAACGCCTCGATATACCATGCGCTAGTGTTGCTGTGCGTCTGCAGAGCCTACGAAAAGACAGCTCGCGCCCTTTGACTGAGAAGAGGAGGAGCAAAAAAAAAAAATACCAATAACAATAGAAGAAGTAAAATAATAAATAAAAGCTGTCTTGATTGCGCCTCGAAGCACCTGCTTCCAGTCCTACGGCTTTTAATTTCTTCAGTTAAAGCTGTAGATGATGCGTGGCCTCCAATGCATGAGTCAATGCACCATTGCATCATCATCAGCCTATCTTATGTGCCCTGTAGAATGAAGGCCTCTCAGAAAGTTGCCCAATCCCACCTGTTTTGCATGATCTGGTTTCTTATTTTTACTGCGGCAGATTTCTTAACTTGGTCGATACCCCTAAAGCCGCGCTTTCAATCTCTTGGTATCTATTTACTCTCTAAATGACCATCACTTATCTGTCCGTGTCATATGAGTCATCACCTGACCTTCTAAGAACCTTTATTGTTCTTATGATCTACTAAGTATCTGCTACCTCTGCTTGTTTTTTGATCTACTCTGCTGTCTACTTATGTATCTGGCACGCCTATCATTCTTCGTTCATTGACGCGGTGGGTGGTCCTCAGCATATTCTCGAGTTTCTCGGTTATTATTCTCTTCATTTCTGCACCATATGTCAACCATGAAAAGTAAATAGGCTGCACACTCTCAACCTTAGTGACATTGGCAAGCTGCCTGTCATTAGCTAGGGATGTCTACCGTAAGCGCAAAATCTCATTCTGATTGATAGGTTAATTTCCTTTGAATAAGATTCTTTATATTATTCTCCCATGTTTAGTATTTGGTTTAGACAGAAATATTTGTATACCTATCCAAAAGTCCGGTTGTCAATCTCGAGCTCTAACTTTGTCACCGGACTATCTAGCATTGTTTTTGTGTTCTACGTATTTATCTTCAGCCCTACTTTGACGCTATAAAGTCATCAAAACATTTTTTTTCAATTCATTGCCGTCATTGCTGAAAATAACAATTTCATCTGAAACTACTTAATATCTGAGATATTCTCTTTTTAAAGGTATTCCTATTTCTTCCGATCTAGTTTTAAATAAAAAAATTCAGTAAAAATAGCTAAAAAAATGTGCGATGCCCAGCGTAGGAACGAAAACGTCTGAGTGATTTATTCTCATGCGTGAACGATTTGTCTGGACAAGAAGAAACAGCTGCAGAATAATTGGACCCTTTTGGTTGCAAAACGCATGACGAGAACTCATCACGTAAGTGGCATTTCATTAAATACCACTGTGACGCTGCCGTTACAGCCGGGTATCAAATAATCTCGACACGGGAATGTCATAACCACTCAAGCCACCATGAAAAATCATTGACGAGTATGCTCTGCTGAATTCACGTAAGTTTCTTCAAGTGAGACTTGATAAACTTACCTATACAAGACGCTGTCGAAAACGTAATTCGTGCGTTTTCAAGGTGTACTAAAAGAACGCTATCATTCGTCGAAATAACATATAGTAGTAATGCAAATGCGAAGAACGAACTGCTGAACTAAACTGTATACCTGATGAATGTTCGGTTGAGAGTAAGAGGCTGGTTATGGGTTATCTGCTTACGCCAAGTTCGAAAAGCGTGGGTGAAATAATGCGTTTGCTGTAAATTACGTATCTCTCTTTATAGTTATGCGTATTTTAGGAAACGGCATGGAATCTAAGTTGCTGCTTTTAAATAGATGTAACACGCTCTCACATAACGTTGGTTCAACCTATGAGAAATATTATATGTTTCATGCCCGTGCAAATTAAATTGAAATTTTCGAAAAAAATTGACTTTTGTTAAACAATGCAAGTGCTGAAAAACATAGCCTGGCTGAAAATTTGGTTGTTGTATTCAGCAAAGTAGCTAAGATACGCATTAAAAAAATCATTCAAATCGCCCATCTTCGCTGTTTTGAACGAGTAAAGTTTATACGTTCTCTTGTGTGTATGTATGGGCTATATAAAGAGGAATTTCATTTGTTATATCCTCATGTACCCTAGGCTACTGTTTTATTATACGTTAACTTAACGGGATGACAAAAGTTGGCAGGCACAACGTCGCAGCAGAAAGCACTGGACCGGGTCTATAGGCGGAACGTGGAAGAGGATATTGTACTGGAGTGGGTCAGGTAGGCTGATGACGATGCCGATGATGATAGCTGGTGTGGTCGTGTTCGCATCCGCAACTTTGGCTCCCAGATAGGAGTGAACTTTGCATTTTCTCACAGCTTGTCCCTGACGTGAGAGAACATAATTGAAATAATCGCCGCTCACTCATTCCCTTTCTCATCGTCGTCAAAATAGGTAATCGATCGTTCACCTCGTCAGCGGGACTGTCAAAACGTCCCTGCAGCAAGCTTGTGGACATGACCAGTGAAAGATATTTGCCGTGAATTTTGGCCGTATTGCTTCCGTAATCTGGGCAAGGTGAGGAATTTACTGACATGTATTGTGCCCACTGCTGTCCTTTGATAAGAAGAGAGTTTGAATTCTCTTTGCACAGAGCGGAAGAATATGTCATTTCATAAATCATCTCAAATAGGCCATCTCGTCAAGGGAACCGTGGATGTTAATGTAATAATTGTCGGGGTTTAACGCCATTGAAATTCTGTAATATTATGAGAGATTCTGTAGTGAAGGTCTCCTAAGTCTAAGTAGACGTGCACATAAGTCTAAGTATACAGGCCTCAAACATGTCTGTCTACATCTCAAGTCTAAGTACAAGCGCATAGTGCACCTAAGTACACGGGCCTTAAACATTTTTGCCTCCATTCGAAATGTGGCCTTCACGGTCAGGATTCGATATCGCAACGTGCGAGTAAGAATTCGAGCACCATGAGAGCTGGACAACTACGGTGGGATAAACTACGGATGTTACGAAGAATATGAACAAATTATATGCCCAAGTCGGAAAGGTTTACTGCAGAATAAGTACGCAGTTTGCTACCGGAAACAGTTGGGAGGTAAGGAGTAAATTAAGATGAACATTGTTCAGAAATGAATCGGTTATTGCAGTTATTAATGTGTTTTACGTCCTACGCAAAGCACATGCTCTCAGGTATACATGACATGGTTGGCAGCTCCGAATTATTTGACGTACATTAAAGGCTTCGCATGTCCGGCATACAAATATTTTTTTCATGCTACCTCCATTAGGATGACAAAAATGTTTGCTGAAATGCAAGTTGCATCGTTCATAATATTACACACCTTATCACCAATGGAAATGAAAGCAATGGACAACGTTGTGTTTTGACGTAGGGGTCTTAACATGGTTGCTTCACGAATATAGGAATAGTTTGATGGACTTTATTTTAGTCTAAAGTTCTTAGGTTGGCACAGGCCGACCCCACTTAGAGGGAGTAAGGTTTGCCCTAACCACCGTGTTGTTCGCTATCTGTACGTATGGTGTGTGCTTGATCTGAAAGAACTGCACTGTGAAGGACTATTAGCCACCAATCTATTTCTTTAACACAGTCGGTGAAAACCACAGGGCGCTATAGCTGCTAAAGCATACGTCCCAGTGTAATGATCTCATTACACATATCATAGTTTGTAACTGTTTATCTGGATATGTGTTTCTGATATAATAATTTTTAGATTCAGGTAAGTGCTTGCCTGTAAAAAAATGGGTAGTAAAATATTTTTCTAGGCAGACGCAAAACGGAAACGTGCTTACCAGGGGCGTTGGCAAAACATTTTTTTTCGAGGGTGAAGGGGGTTCATTCGAACTTTATCGTATGTTGATGCGTATGTTTGTATGTGCGTTTGCGTAAACTCATGCAAAATTGAAAAATTGCAAGGGGGGGGGGGATGGAGAGGGCATGAGCCTCCCTTTCCTTCTGACCTACGTTAACGGTGTTTACAGCATTGCGCAGGTTATATAGAGTTGATTGAAATTAAACTTAGACCCCACGTTAGTCGAATCAATCAATCAATCAATCAATCAATCAATCAATCAATCAATCAATCAATCAATCAATCAATCAATCAATCAATCAATCAATCAATCAATCAATCAATCAATCAATCAATCAAAACGCGTTGCAGCCAACAGTTCCATGCAAAGAGTTAGAGCTAGTTTTATGTAGGTGTGTAGCATATTAGCTTTAAAGAAACACACAAAAATAGGATAACTACAACAAATAAAATAACAAAAAACAGAAAAATAATCAGACGCACTGTGTGTCCTACGTGGCGTATAAAGAATGGCTACAGTTTAAAGGCATAGTCAAGTACGGAGAGTGTGGTCACACAGTGGGTATAGTCAGCTCAGATAGTTTTGCATGCATTTGCATAAATCGGGACTATGAAATATGTTTATTAATAACTCTACTAAAGGGAGTAATAATGACTATTATAAGCAGTTCAATTAACTTCTATTCATTAAAAATTATCAGTAGCGCCGACTGCTCGTCTTTGATTATCAGCCTGTGTTTCTCCTATTGGCCGCTTTATCTTTGCTTTTCTACCGTTATTGCACTCCCGCTTAACCTTCCTCTCTCTTTAGCATTTGTTTACTTCTTTTTCTTTCTTATTCTTCGTGGGATGGGGAGATGGAAGACTGATACACTGAGCACAGACCTGTTAGCCGCAAGGCCGGCGTCCTGGTAGAATGGCGGCACCTGCGTAGATCACGATAAGTTAGTCGCTGTGATCGGTGGTTACCTTGGTGCAACGGCCGAAGCATTTAATGTTTTGGTTTTGCATGTGGCCTTACGCATTAGCGCAAACCGTTGTTTTGATGTAGTGTGGTTTTAAAATACTAGAAAAGGAAAACGAAAGTAAGCGGACGTTTCACAATATGCACTCGAAATCCTTTAAAGTCGTTCAATAATGCCGTTTGAATCGCTTTTATTTTTCCATCACAAATACATACACTTGATTAACCACAAAATGTACCCATAGTAGAAATCACGACCGTGTCTATAGAATGGAATGGAATGAAAAAACTTTATTTCAGTCCTGCAGGACGCGTTTAGCGCGTAGCGGGCGTCTCCCACGTAGGGACCGACAGGGAGTACCTGGCGGCCGCTTCGTGGGCCTGCTGGACGGCCCATTGCTGGTCGGCGAGAAGTGAGCTCCTGAGGAACATCTCCCACTTGCTTGAGGTAGAGTCGGAAGGAGTGGTTCTACACTCCCAGAGCATGTGTGCGAGTGTCGCTGTGTGTCCACATGATGGGCATGTGTCGCTGGGGTATGCATCGGGATAATAAACGTGAAGCGTGGCAAGGTTTGGGTACGTGTGTGTCTGTAATAGGCGTAGGGTTAATGCCTGCGGTCGGTTAAGTTTCGGATGTGGGGGTGGAAAAATGCGGCGTTCCAGGTAAAAGTGCTTTGTAATATAGAATCACAAATTTTTCAGCTAGATGATACTTGTGATTTAACACATCGAATATAGGTAACTAAGCTATTTCAGCGTCTAGTGCAAAACACATGACCAGGATGGAGTGACAACCAACCAATGCCGACCCCTTTTTGTTCAATACAGGTGCCGAACTGGAATACCAACATGCCCAAGCTTATGTAATATTAAGGTATCTGCTGCCACCTGTATTACTCAGGAACATTTTTAGTACTTTAAAACCAGACAATCCTAAAATGTTCATCACAATGTATTGTGTCTTACGTATCACATAAATAAGCTCAACTTTCACACTCTCAGTAGACACCTATGAATAACGTGCTTCTCTCTGTCTCGAGGTGGGGCTGGGAACAGCTATCTTTATAAACAAGTGACCTTATTTTGAATAAGAAATCATTTGAGAAAGAATAACCAGATCGTGTGACAATCATTCGCACGTTTCCTTATTTTCTTCCGGAGTCTTTGACCTAATGTGAATACACGTACGTGCGTACACTCTCGCAATGCAGCGTAATGTGATAAACGCCCACTCACAACAGCGCAACAAAGCACAAGGATCACAGACGAGCACTGAACTTACAACAGAAGTTTATTTCCGAAATGAAGCAGAATATAACAGTGAGAATCGATGATATGCGAAGCATGAATGAGAAATGTTGATATGTCGCTTAAAATCAGCACAACGTTTCGAGCTGGAGGTAAATACATGACTTCAGTATCACGATTATCATGTTTGGGTTTCTCGTTTACATTCGTCATCTATTCACGTCACGTAACACTAAATTTAGTATATGTGGAGCTTGCGAAATGGCCTCGAGCACGCTATGAGCTTAGTATGTTGTCATGTTCTTAAATGACACGAATGTCAGGAGTATCGTCTTTGCACCAGTCATATACTTTCGTCATTCATTGACGTCACGTAGCACCAAGTTTGGTTTATGGGGAGCTAGCAAAACCGACGCGAGCACATCATGCGCGAAGGGCCCAATATACTCTAATGGAGCGTTTACGCGCGCGCGCGCTGGACACAGCGACGCTACGTTAGCAAAACGCGAGCACTCAATAGTTTGACGCCAGACGCTACCAGCGCCGTCCGTCGGCGCAGCCCGACGGCAACCGGCGCAAAATGCGACATGCTGCATTTCGCGCCGATGTTTAGAGTAACATTATTCTATGCCAATGCGCTACCCAGACAACACTGCGTTTCCATCTTTTCGTGACAGAGGGACGCTGAATGCGCTGAAACGCGCATGCGTCAAAGCAACGCTGCGCGGCGAGCGCCTGCAAGTATATGGCAGTACCGGCGCCTGGCGTGGCAATTACGCCAGCGTGACGCAACGAAATAAACGCCGGCGAGCACGCGCACCACGTCATGTCGAAATGTATTGGCGCCTTGACTGTGGCATGTAGTCATGTTTTCACGTAACACGCATCTCATGATTATCATGTTTGCACAAGTCACATACCTTCGTCATCCATTGGCGTCACGTAATACCAAACTTGGCATATGTGAAGCTAGCGAAACGGCCACGAGCGCATCATGAGTGTGGCATGTAGTCATGTTGTTACATGACATGCATGTCGTGATTATCATGTTTGCACCAGTCACATTCCTTGTTCATTCATGTACCGTAATAAACAAAATTCGGCTGATCCCACGTACCTGGGAATCCTCGTTGTGCGAAGCATACGGAAGAAAGGTGACTGTGTTGCAATATTTTTTATTGAGGGACACGTCATGAAATGACCCTAATTAATGTACAGATGTCGCACACACAGACATATGTTGAAGAGTTGCAGATGTTTATATACCCAGTTGCTTGCACATGCACAACGATGCCAACTGGAACTTGCGTATTAGCAACACCCGAAGGTGATATGAAGCGCTGATGCTCGCGAAGATGCTTTGCCTGGGCACTGCTACATAAATCGACTTCAGCGCATAGCAACTAACCACAATTGACGTTAACCCGACATGACGGCTGTATAAAAATAGTACATATGTAATGTTCATAAAATTGGGTAGGTAGCACTGAAACCAGTATTAACGTTTCATGAAGATTTGCGTCTGTTTGAAAAGTAGTTCTGAGACCTAGCGTAGCTCTGTGGTAAAATGCTTCATTGGCACTCAGAAACCTTGGGTTCGATTCCAGCTGGGACCCGTTGGGTCGACGCTACCGACGTCGGGTATTTCTTAACACTCGCACGTTAAAATTGTCTATGTGTGTTCTCGTCGTTCCTGATCAGATACCAAGCTTCAATCTTCGTGGCACTTGCCCGCACACCAGCGGCACATACCCGCCCGTGGGTATGTGCCACTGTCAGGCGGGAAGTGTTTGATGACGTACGCGACGGGATTGTGACATTATTCATTCCTTGACAAGCGCGTCGTATTCGTCAAACCATCTTGCTCTTTCATGCTAATTTTGGTTCACGCCAACTAAATGGGGTGACCACGAGAGCACCCAAACGTAAGCGGCTAGATAGATAGATAGCTCAAAGTCGCCGAAGTCCGCAAAGAAATGCTTCGCATTTAAAATTTGGTACAAGTGACGCTAGCGAAATGGCCACGAGCGCATCATGAGCGTGGCTTGTAGTCATGTTGTTACATTACACGCATGTCATGATTTTCATGTTAGGGTCTGTCACTTGTGTTCGCAATGCAATCATGTCATATCATACCAGTATTGGAACATGTCATGTGAACGAAACCACCGCAAAAGCTGCAGGACCATGTAATGTAAATCATGACATACATGTCATGATTCTCATGTTATGACTAGTCAAATAGGTTCTTCATACATGTAGTCATGTTATGCCATACAAGCTTGGTTTTGATGCCATTATCGAAACGGCTAGGAGAGCTAAAATTTGTAGGCGGCCATATATATAAATAGATACGCTCAAAGTCACCGAAGTTCGCTAAGAAATGCTTCGCATTAAAAAAAAAAGACATGTGAATGAAAGATCACAAACCACTATAGCAAGAAACCAAAAAAAAAAAAGAAATCCCCCTTCATCATTTACGGCGGTCATGCTTGCCTGGACAAATCATGCACTTCTTTTTCCGTCAAAGCAATGAGCGGGACGCTCACGCATTTATTCCAAGTCTACCAATTTCTGCTGCCTGAATTATCTTGCGCTAATAATGCTAATATTGATTGATATGTGGGGTTTAACGTCCCAAAACCACTATATGATTATGAGAGACGCCGTAGTGGAGGGCTCCGGAAATTTAGACCACCTGGGGTTCTCTAACGTGCACCCAAATCTGAGCACACGGGCCTACAACATTTCCGCCTACATCGGAAATGCAGCCGCCGCAGCCGGGTTCCGAACCCGCGCCCTGCGGGTCAGCAGCCGAGTACCTTAGCCACTAGACCACGGCGGCGGGGCTAATGCTAATATTGGTTTGCAATCTTTTGTTCACGTGTCTTTTTTTTTTCTTTATATATTGGACCTATAGTGTCGAAGCGCGATACGCTGACAATTATGGTCAGGCGAGTGCCTAATCAGGTGGAATAGAGCCGCCTTGAGACGTTGAGATGTTTGGTACGCTGGAAGATTTCTTCTAGTTTCTTAGTGAAAGTCAGGGCGTTTTCTCAACGTCGAGTCGTCATTACTTGCGTTGAGAACAATAAACGACACCAGTGAAATTCTGCCGTAATTTTTTTTTGTTAATTCATGTACTCCTTTCAGAAACTTTGGACAGAGATGATGTCTTACCATGAGCCTTCGCGCCGTGTGGTCATTCTGGGAGAGTGAACGCTTGATTCCACGCCGGCCGCGTTTTCTCGTTGGCGAGGTCCCGAGCCGAGGTGCGTTACGCTGTGACAGGAGTTGGGCCGCGGCTTTCATGCTCACCACGGTCGACACATTGCAACACGGAGCAGCGCGGCGCATTCTCAAGTGAGGTCCAAGGTTGACACGGGCGCGCACGCGGCCGGCTGCATCGTGTACGGGTTTCTGGGACAAGCGGGCCGCCTCCGAAAGCGGTTTGACGCGGTCGGGGTGTTGCGCTAGCCGCGTCATGCGTCTGTCGTGTTCTTGTTGTTCCGCACAGGGCATTCAATTTTCGGACAAAGGAAGAGAGAGGGAGAGAAGCAAAGAATCAGGTAGAGAGAGCTGACAACCCTTACTAAGGATGGTCAGCTACGCAGTATCTGCCTACATGGCAATATGGAGAGAGAAAGAGGGAAAGAGAGAGAGTGAAAAGCAGCCATAGCGAATGTACACAAACGGTCATTCGACAATTTCATAAAACCTAAAATGTAGTTGGTATAATTATAACTTGGCTCCGCACTCACCACTTTTGTCTAAAAGCATGTGATTTCGCTTTGTACAATGTGCCATTCTTTTTTCGTCACTCCGCTTTTTACTTCTACATCGAACACCAAACTCTTAGTGTCTTGACGATGTCTTGGTTTGGGCGAGTTTGTCTATCATAAGAGAAAACTTGAAAAGCGTGAAAGAAAAAATCGAAGACGAAACATACATGGAGCGCCAGTCCTGCTGTATGTATTTCGTCTTCGTTATTTTGGGCTTTTCAAATTGACTCTTGTCTTGACGGCTTCCCCTTAATAAATAATGATAGTTATTTGATACTAATCCCTAAATAAAAAGTTCAAGTAATAATGAACAGGATTGAACTATTGTTTGTAATCATAGACTGGTGAAATACTGCTGGCTGACAGAATTCATATAGCAGCGCAATGAGCAGGAATGATTTGTGGGGTTTAACGTCCCAAAACCACCATTTGATTATGAGAGACGCCGTAGTGGAAGGCTCCGGAAATTTTGACCACCTGGGTTTCTTTAACGTGCACCCAAATCTTAGTACACGGGCCTACAACATTTCCACCTCCATCGGAAATGCAGCCGCCACAGCCGGGATTTGATCCCGCTACCTGCGGGTCAGCAGCCGAGTACCTTAGCCTCTAGACCACCGTGGCGGGGCAATGAGCAGGAATGAGAGTGAGAGAGAGAGAGAGGGAGAACTCTGTTGACGAGGGCCTATTTACTGAAGGTGGGATTTTAAGAAACTTGTTGCCTAGACCACCCGCCGATCAGTTGGCGCTGGTCTACCAAGTCGATCCTGGAGATCGAAGCCTCCCACACTTCAGTGACGAGGTTTTGGTCTGCATCTGTACCTGCTGTTTGTTTCGGTGGGATGCTTGCTTTGCTCTGTCGTATACTGTGTGCGAAAGTGTCTGCCGCATTGCAGTGTGGGCAGATGTAGCCACATGACGTTGTTTTCAAATGTTGCAACAAAATTACGTAAGTGAGCGTATTCCTTGAAAGTGGCCTGCAGTCCGTGCCTTGGTCTCTCGTTAGTTTGGGTTCTGGAGGTTCCATCTGGTATGTAGTGTTCCAGCAGTGCATGATAATTTAGAGGTATTGGTTCGGTTTCTTCTGCTGGTGTTGTGAGAACCTGCATCAGATCTCAGACCAGAGGCGTTGGCGGAATTTTTTTTTCTGAGGCGGGGGGGGGGGGAGGAGGAGGAGCACTTTTATGATCTTTAGTAAGGGCTTGTAAGGCAAATGGTAATTTTGAATGCTGTATGCCAAGGGGGGGGGGGGATCCACGCATCCCCACAAAGTGAACTATGACGTGTGGGCGAGCTCTAGCTCGGTATCGTATGGGTGAGTAACCATACCTTACCCGAGCGTTGTCTCATATAATGTAAATTTAAATACAGAAGATGTTATAAATGACATAAGGTGACAAAGAGTTGAAGTCAAAGGTAGGTCCCAAGATCATAGTATGTACGTTGAAGTCACCGGCTAGTATCAAGGGTTTGCGCTTGTACATGTTTTATACTGTTCTGTCGCAATTATGATTAATATTATTTAATCGTTAAACCTTTCTTTGTGTCTCACATATGTTTCGATTATACCGTACGTTACCTGAGCGTCGCTCATATAATGTAAATTGCATGACATAAATGTAATGTACATTAAGTGACATAAGGGACATAAAGTGACATAAAGAGTCGACGACGAAACTAGGTCCCAAGGCACAAGGGCCCTGTGTGCCATCCCTGGCTACGTTACTATTTTAGACTCATTGGCTCATACTCAGCACGGGCCACACTGTACGACATTTCGATTTCATCTATACCCTCCGAACTTTTCCAAGTTGCAAGCGTAGGCGGGAGGATTGTCGTTACGTTTATATATACCTATCGCTCTCGGAAAGAACCTGCCTTTCAGGTTGTGTGCCACTGTTTTAGTCTGTGAAGGCCACCGTTGAATTCTCCCTCGTTTGGGAGGCGAGTGCTAAAGAGCCTCATCAGCTGCGTGCGCACGTAGTCACCGACGCCATTGCAGCCCCCTTGTATCTGTTTCGATAATCACGAGGGCATTGCACCCCGGGTAGTCAGACTAGAAAGACGGTGGTTGTTCCTGATGGCGTTTACACAGGTGAGCAGTCTTTCTTTACCATGTTCTGAAATGAATGTTGCGAAGATCCGCTGAACTTGCAGAATTGCGCGACAATGACGATAACAAGGGGACCATCATCTTTTTTTACCCGATTCTTTTAGGCTGTTCTGATAGCATTGCTCGCATGCTATCGGTTGTCGAGTTCATTCTGGAGCTAACTCGAGCCTCATCAATAATGTTGGAATTCGTGATCACTGATCTAAATACAAAAAAAGGAGACGTTTTGCTGAATATATTACACGAGGAGAGTCGACCACACTCGTCGCTATCGCTGCACTGTAAGCGCAATTCCAGCGCTCCCTTGCAATGTTTTTATTCATGTCGTCCCCACGATATGGTAGCTTCTAATGAAGGCGAGAAGCAACGCGATCAGCAATGCAACTATCAGCGGGACACGCGCTTTCTGAACACGTGGTAGTGGTTGGGAGATGAGAAAAGGCACCTAATTTCTGCAACCTGGTCGGGAGCACCATTCTGAACACGTGATCGCATAGATAAGGCGGCTGGTGAGTATGCATTCTTAAGCAAACAGCTTTGATGACGACACCGTTTAGGAAATTTCATTTCTTCTCGCCTATAGTAGGTGCTACCACGTCCATGCGTGATCGCTCAGTCGATATCAATAAAAAAATGACCCCGTATCTGCATGTTAATCTGCAAATGTCGTCGAAAGACGAAAGTCTTGCATGTGGAGAGAGTGAACGAAACATTTATTTGATGCTCTTCGCAAGGAAATAGGTGAATGGTATTCTGGAGGCGCTGCGTTAGAGTGCCTCGAGCGTGCAGTGGAGGCGAATGAGCGCATCAAGTCACGTCACACGGATGGATGGATGGATGGATATGGCTGTACCCTTTAGATCGGGCGGTGGCTAGCGCCACTAAGCCGTAATACCTAATGAACCAAAAACTATATTTTTTTTCATTAAAAAAAGAGTTTGAGGATTCGTACTTTGCAGTGAAGAGTTTAATTTTCACTCGTGCCTTGACTTTAGCCACCAATCAGATAACCTCCTTCTAGTTAAGTCTACCAGCTTAAAGTTTATTTTGCCATCCCGGTCCCTAAACCCCAGTGCTTTGAAAAACTCTGCGCCATCATCCTGAACTACAGGGTGAAGCCCTTTACAGAACATTATCAAGTGTTCGGCAGTTTCTTCTTCCTCTCCACACGCACTGCATACTGTGTCTACCCCTTCGTATTTGGCCCGATATGTCTTGGTTCGCAGTACTCCCGTTCTGGCCTCAAACAGTAGAGAACTACCCCGAGTATTATCATAGATCCTTTCCTTGGCAATTTCCTGCTTAAACGTTCGATAGATCTCTAGTGCGGACTTCTTTATCATGCCCATTCTCCACATGTCAGTCTCCGTTTCCTTCACTTTCTTCTTAACCGATAGTTCTTTTTGGTTTGGCCACCTGCTGTTTTCTAAGTATTTACCAGTCAACTTCCTGGTTCGCTTCCTCCATTTTGTATCGACATTCTTCATGTACAAGTAGCTGAAAACCTTCCTAGCCCAACGCTCTTCCCCAATTTTTCTCAATCGCTTCTCAAATTTTATCTTGCTGCTAGCTTCCCTGCCCTCAAATGATGTCCATCCCATATCACCTTGTACTCCCTGATTTGGTGTATTCCCGTGAGCTCCTAAAGCAAGCCTACCTATTCCACGTTGCTTAATTTCTAATCTTGCTTGAACTTCTGATCTCATGCACAAGACCGCATTGCCGAACGTCAGCCCAGGAACCATGACCCCTTTCCATATTCCTCTCACAACATCATACCTATTGTAATTCCACAGTGCCCTATTTTTCATGACTGCTGCATTCCTGTTACCTTTAGTCGTCACGTATATTTCGTGTTCCCTCAGATACTCGGTCCCATTGCTTATCCATACGCCCAGATATTTGTATTTATCTGTTATCTCTAGCGTGACCTCCTGTATTCTAAGCTCACTACCTTCGTTGTCATTGAAAATCATGACTGCTGATTTTCCTTACTGAATCTAAAATCTAACCTATCTCCCTCATTACCGCAGATGTCCATCAATCTCTGCAAATCTTCCTTGTTGTTGGCCATTAGCACTATATCATCTGCGTACATTAATGCTGGTAGTGCCTGATCAATAAGTTTTCCTTGTTTGACTAAAGAGAGGTTGAAGCCCAGTCCACTTCCCTCTAATTTTGCCTCTAATCCTTGTAGGTACATCATGAATAATAAGGGTGACAGGGGGCACCCCTGCCTAAGCCCCCGTTTTACCTCTGCAGGCTTGGATACCTGCTTTTCCCACTTTATAACTACCTTGTTACCTTTATAGATACCCTTTAAAAGATTAGTGACTACATGTTCCACGCCTAGTGTGTCCAGTATTCCCCACAATTCCTCTTGAACCACGCTATCGTACGCTCCCTTGATATCCAAAAATGCTAGCCACAGGGGCCTGTGTTCCTTTTCTGCTATTTCGATGCACTGCGTCAGTGAGAACAGATTGTCTTCCAACGTCCTGTGTTTCCGAAAGCCATTCTGCAGTTCCCCCAGCACCCCCTCATCCTCTATCCACGCCTGCAGTCTTTCCTTTATAATCTGCATCGCCAGCCTGTAGACCACTGATGTCACTGTTATAGAACGGTAGTTGTTTATGTCAGCTTTGTCCCCCTTTCCTTTATAGATCATGCTCATCCTGCTAAGTTTCCATCCATCAGGAACTTCACCATCGATTATTATTGTGCTCACTGCCTCTCTCAAAGCCTGCATAGACTTCGGACCTAATGTCTTTATCAGCCTAATTGGAATGCCATCTGGGCCTGTTGATGTACTACTAGGAACCCTTTTCTCAGCCCTTTCCCACTCTTGTTGTGAAAATGGAGCCATTGCATCACTTGATTCGTCCTCGTCTATTGTGGTGCATAAAGTACTTCTTTGTTGAAATTTTTCTGTCACTTTTGTTCTTATATATTCAATAGCTTCGTCCCCTTCTAGCCTAGCACCTTGGGCTGTAGTTATAAATCTCTGCTCTAGGCTCGTCTCATTTCTTAGGGAGTTTAGATGGTTCCAAAATTTCGCAGCTGCCTTTCTATCTTTTTTATGTACTTCTGCCAGCCACTGAGCTCCCTTCCTTCTAATCTTTTTCATTGATCAGAAGGGATGCATCCCTTCTACAGCTTAGAAAGGTTGCCCATTTTTCTTTCAACATCATCTGTCGGTTCAACATCATCTGTCACATGGGAGAAGACATGAGCGCCATCTGGCAGCTTCTTGGAAAACGAAGCGCGTGGCTTTGAGACGGGTGTGCGTGCCCGTCTCAGAGGTGACAAGGTGTAGAACGCAAGGCGGCGGGTAGATGCCACCACCGTCTCGTCTTAGCAAAGCGTTGGAAACAGTCGCCTTTTTGTGCAAGCGTTGAATGGTCAGCGCAGTGTGATAAGTAATATGGTCCTTAAAATTACTTATGTATGCCTCTTCTAGTAAAAGACGCACATACAGAATATATACATGTTCTTATGGTGCCCCTTAAATGCGCAATAATTGCTTTTTCATTGACAATTGCACAAGTATGAAAGCTAAATCCGGAGCAACATTGGCAAGCGCTGCGGATGGGTTGACCGTTTTAAGTACCCCGTGCCGTTAAGAGTGGACAAACAGACAAATGTACAAACAGAGAGACGTACCAAAATTTTGGCGTCAAAGGTCCCCAAGAAAGATCTTAAAAAAACATACGTGTACAGTGAGTGCACTTTATTTCCTGAAAACAAGTTCGCCCAACAAAGAATTTCATGACGTGACAATATTGCTATACGCACACTGTTATCCAGCACAGGTAAGCGGATAGAACCGTGGAAAATTAGTGGATAGCCGTAGCAAAATAATTGCATCTCACCCTTTCTGGCTCGCTTGAGGTTCACCGGCACAAGTCTTCGACCATACGCATTGCGCCGAAGACTGCTATCGTCCACGCAGAGCAACTTTAGCCAGGTGTAGCTTGAAATTCCCTATGCACGCCTTTTAACTGTTGACGGTTTCAGCTTCGCTCACATCTCTAGGCTTGTACCAAGACCAAGAAAGAATACGCTCAAGGCTACTCCGCCCGTAAGATAAGGCGCGGACAGATTCCAGCTCAACAGCATGTTTTTTTGCGCTCTTTGTCAGTGTCAAATGCATTTTCTGACTAATGCGCAGTTCTCCCTACAATTGCACTACGCTGATATTCACTGGTGGCTGAATCTAGCGAGAGATAAGCAATCAGTTCTATAGGAAATTTCCATAATTCCTTCCCAAGGACGCCATCAGGGCACGTGGATGGCATAAACATTGCCAAAGACAAGTTCGCTACGAGCTAGCAAAGTCCACGCATAGCATGAAGAAAACTGTGAAGATCACTTCTCTTCCCAGGGTTTCAATGACCCAACTTGATGAGTGCCGTTGGATTTGCTTTGAGGGGTGTGAAGCTATATAACTCAGTTTCACTGAGTTTCACCGAGTTTCACTGAGTTTCACAGAGCACGAAATTCGTGATGCATGTCTACTGCGAGGTTGTTTGCAGGAGCCACTTTTTGTTTCGATTATGGGAGAACGTAGAACGTCACATATGAGTAGCTGACAACGTTGCCCGACAAGTTTTCCTCCTGCAATTTGTTGCTGTTATTTTATTTGTGTGAGTGTGTGTGTGAATTACGTGCACTTTCAAAGGAAGCTTGTTGCAGCCCTCTATCTTCCTATATATATATATATATATATATATATATATATATATATATATATATATATATATTAAAATAGAGGTGTTGTACGTCGAGAAAGGTTCAGACGTAGCTTGGCAAAATGTCCTTTATCAGGCAGGTCTGGCTAATGGCGAGCGGCGTGCGCGAGCTACTACTGCAGCCACCGATCATCATCGTCTTCTTCGTTGCCAGCAGAGCGTCCGTTACTCAGATTCATTAATTCATTACAATTACTCCCCGCGAAATAAGGAGCCATCCTGGCGACCTATGGACAAGTAAACACGGGAGGGTCGTAGCAGGGCTTAAGTCTCGAGACGTGGGCAATTTCCTGGCCACGACGACGTTGGTCAGAAGATGGTTCCAGTGGCTCGATGAGGTAACTTACCGGTCACGTTTTTTGTAGCACACGATATGGGCCGTGATACTTGGGGACCAACTTGGTAGAAAGGCCAGGTGTAGCAGAGGGAACATGCAGCCAGACGAGTGAACCTGGATCGTAGGAAGTGGTGTTATTTGATGCGTCATGGTGGTGCTTTTGGCGTCCTTGGTCTTGGGTTGTGAATACTCTTGCCAGTTGGCGGCATTCCTCAGCGTATGTAGCGGCTTGAGACAAAGTCGTGGACTCTGAGGAGTCAGGTTTGTACGAAAGAATGGTGTCCATAGTGCAAGAAGGTTCGCAAGGTAGTGCAAGAGAACCCAGTAGTGCTTTGAATGGCGGTATTATAAGCGAACGTGATAAACGGGAGCACTCGGTCCCAATTGGAGTGGTCTGACGAGATATACATAGACAGCATGTCACCAAGGGTGCGGTTGAAGCGCTCTGTCATTCCATTGGTCTGGGGATGATAGGCGCTTGTAGTGCGGTGAACGACGTGGCACTCACGCAGCAATGCTGTGATGACGTCTGACAAGAATACGCCACCACGATCGCTCAGTAACTCCCGAGGTGCTCCATGACGTAATACGATGTTGTGAAGAACGAAAGTCGCAACGTCTTTTGCTGTAGACGAGGGAAGGGATGAAGTTTCGGCATACCGCGTGAGATGGTCGACGGCAACTATGATCCAGCGGTTACCGTCAGCAGTGTTGGGAAGGGGACCATAGATATCGATGCCGACGCGGTCGAATGGTCGCGATGGGCATGGTAAGGGTAGCAAGGTACCGCTGGCGTGACAAGGGGGAGTTTTTCGTCTCTGGCACGTCGAGCAGGCCCGAACGTATTGTCGTATAAAACGGTACATGCCACGCCAGTAATATCGGAGACGTATGTGAGAATAAGTCTTCAGGAAACCTGCGTGGCCACATTGGGGGTCTTCATGAAACGTGGAACAAATTTCGGATCGCAGATGACGTGGAATCACGAGTAGCCACTGACGTCCACCGGGTGCGTAGTTGCGTCGGTACAGCACGTCGTCGCGAGTGGCGAAGTGCTCCACTTGCCGACGCAACGTGCGAGAAGGGGGGGAAGCCGTCCGCCCAGCCAGGATGTCTAGAATCGAAGCAACCCAAAGGTCCTTGCGTTGCTCAGATGGCATGTCGGCGATGGTGACGGCAGTGGCATCACAGGTTATACTTTCGCAGCAGTCCGGGTCAGGGGGTAGAGCCGAACGGGATAGGGCGTCTGCGTCCGAATGTTTCCGGCCGGAGCGATAGACCACGCGAATATTATATTCTTGGAGGCGTAATGCCCATCGGGCGAGGCGACCGCTTGGATCCTTCAATGACGACAACCAGCAGAGGGCGTGTTGGTCAGTCACGACGTCAAAAGGGCGCCCGTACACGTAAGGTCGAAATTTTTCTATCGCGCAAATAATGGCGAGGCATTCCTTTTCAGTGACAGAATAGTTGCTTTCGGCTTTGCTAAGAGTTCGGCTTGCGTAGGCAACCACGTAGTCTTGGAAGCCGTCTTTCTTCTGTGCAAGAATAGCGCCTAGCCCGACACCACTAGCGTCGGTGTGGATCTCTGTGGGTGCCGATGGGTCGTAGTGTCGCAGAATAGGCGGCGACGTGAGGAGGCGGCGCAGTTCATTGAAAGAGTCGTCACAGGTGGCAGACCAGGCTGAAAGGTCTCTGGAGCCGGCGAGGAGCTTGGTCAAAGGAGCGATGATCGTCGCGAAATTGCGGACGAAGCGCCGGAAGTAAGAGCAAAGGCCTATGAAGCTTCGGAGCTCTTTCATGGTGGTCGGTTTGGGAAACGCTGAAACGGCTGTAAGTTTGGCAGGGTCAGGAAGAATGCCGTCTTTTGAAACCACGTGGCCAAGGATCGTAAGCTTTCGAGCGGCGAAATTGCACTTCTTCAGATTCAGTTGCAGCCCCGCGGCAGAAATACACGCGAGGACTTTCTCGAGGCGGGTTAAATGGGTTGCAAAATCAGTTGAAAAGACGACAATATCATCTAAATAACAAAGGCAAACGTTCCATTTGAGGCCTCGAAGGATAGAGTCCATCATCCGCTCGAAAGTAGCTGGCGCGTTGCAGAGGCCGAAGGGCATCACTGTGAATTCGTAAAGCCCGTCGGGCGTGATGAAAGCAGTTTTTTCACGATCGGCCTCTGCCATGGGTACCTGCCAGTATCCAGAGCGGAGATCTAAAGAAGAGAAAAAATTCGGCTCCCTGTAAGCAGTCCAAGGCATCGTCAATGCGTGGCAGCGGATAGACATCCTTGCGCGTGATTCGGTTGAGACGCCGGTAGTCCACGCAAAACCTGATGGATCCGTCCTTCTTCTTCACCAACACAACTGGAGAGGCCCAGGGACTGCTTGACGGTTCGATTATGCCACGTGTCAGCATGTCGTCAACCTGTTCATTGATGGCACGGCGTTCGGTAGTTGACACACGATATGGACGCTGCCGTAATGGCGTCTCTTGACCGGTATCTATACGGTGTACAACAGATGACGCTCGACCCAAGGAAGGCTGATTGTGGTCAAACGAGGCTCGAAAACGCTGTAGGAGCTTGATCAGCTGTTTCTGCTGCCCAGGCGTGAGGTTACAATCGATGGACTTGCGGAATACATCCATAGGTTCATTAGCGTCAGTTGCGGGTGTAATGGCACAAGTCGGTAGAAATGGCTTGTCTGGATAGATCGGGTCTTCGAAAATACAATTTAAGGTCTCGAGGCTTCTCAGACACTCACCACGTAGCAGGATGTACGGGCAAGCAGAAACGTTGCACGCATAAAGTACCGCCGAACCATTGGAAAAGTTGATGACGGCAAACGGGAGGATGATGGTTCGGTGTTGCACACTAGCTATAGTTGGTTAGAACTGGAGCGTCGAGTTAGTGGCAGCAGGGGAAAACACAGGCACTAGGACGGCGGACAACGGCGCGATGTGGACGTCAGCTGCGGCAAACACTTTCGAGGTACTGTGGTGGTCGATATCAAGGCACGGATTCGTCAACGTGAGTTCAGCACGAGCGCAGTCGACGAGGGCCTGATGGGTAGAAAGGAAATCCCATCCTAGTATCACGTCGTAAGATGAACGTGGGAGAACAACAAAGTTGACGGCGTACCAAACATCTTGAATAAGAACGCGTGCTGTGCACTGAGCTGTCGGCGCGATGAAATGGGAGGTGGCTGTACGCAGAGCAAGATTCGTAAGCGGCGTTGTAACTTTTCTCAAATCGCGACACAGTTTTTCACTAATTACAGAAACGACGGCGCCTGTGTCGACAAGTGCACGTACAGCAACACCTTCTACTTGCACATCAATTTCGTTGGACGGACAAAGAGGAGGTCTTAGAAAGTTCGACGACGACGCAGTTCTTGCCTCCGGAACTGCGGCTGTCAGTTTTCCTCTCCAGCGGGGCTCGTGCGCCGAAGCATCGGGGAGACAGATCGGCGACGGGGTGGAAATGACCGGCGAGAATCGACGGGGCGTCGTGGGGACAATGAGTCGGTGATAGGAGAAGATGGTCGCTGGGGATTCTGGGCAGCCTGGTAATTTGCAGAATTCCCATGGTCTGGAGGCTGGAAGTTGCGACGGCGACAGTAGCGTGCTATATGTCCCACGAAACCGCATGCGAAACAGATGGGTCGATTATCCAAGGTGCGCCATGGGTTAACGACAGAAGGTGCAGGGGGCAAAACGGGATGGGGTGCCGTGTATGTAGGCAGCGTCGTAGGGTAGGAGGACCCGGTGCCCCGGTATGCGCCAGAGACAGGTGGGGCTGGGGGTCTAGCAACGACGGCAGCGTAGGTCAGCGGCGTAGGGACAGGTGGCGATGGAGGCAGTGCTTGCGTGACCTGTGTCTCAATGACCTGGCGTAGACGTGGGTCTAACGAGGTCACTGGCGTGGATGCTTCGGCCACAAGAGAAAGCTGACGCGCAACTTCCTCACGAATGAATTGTTTGATTTGGGGGAGTAAGACGGTGTGATCAGCAGTGACGTCGTGTACAAGGGCGGAAACTTCAGCCGTATTTTCTGCGGCCCTGCGCGTCGAGACACGCTGCTTACGCAACTCGTCGTACTCCTGACAGAGGTGGACAACATCGGTGACGGTCTGTGGATTCCTAGCGACGAGCATCTGGAAGGTGTCGTCGTCAACTCCTTTGATGATGTGCTTGATTTTGTCGCGTTCGGTTAGAGATTCATCGACGCGCTTGCAAAGGGACAAGACATCTTCAATGTAACTCGTAAAGGTCTCGTCCCTGCGCTGGACTCGACTACGGAGACGCTGTTCCGCGCGAAGCAGGCGCACGGCGGGACGGCCGAAGACCGCGGAGATGGTGGTCTTGAAGGCGGACCAGTTGGTAATTTCGCCTTGGTGGTTCTTGAACCAGAGGCTGGCCACATCAGCGAGGTAAAAGCGCACGTTTGTGAGCTGGTCGCAGGCGTTCCACTTGTTGGAAGCGCTTACGATTTCGTACTCGACGAGCCAGTCCTCGACGTCTTGTTCATCGTTGCCGCGAAAAATTGGTGGGTCGCGTTGCCGAGGCGCGCCAGTACAGTAGACTGTCGTTGGTGAGGCAGCTTGAGAAGGGCCAGGAGCAGTCATGGTGAACGGTGAGGGTAGCGTCCGATTGCGAAGTTCCAGGTTGATGGGAACCCCGGCTCCTCCACCACTTAAAATAGAGGTGTTGTACGTCGAGAAAGGTTCAGACGTAGCTTGGCAAAATGTCCTTTATCAGGCAGGTCTGGCTAATGGCGAGCGGCGTGCGCGAGCTACTACTGCAGCCACCGATCATCATCGTCTTCTTCGTTGCCAGCAGAGCGTCCGTTACTCAGATTCATTAATTCATTACAATATATATATATATATATATAACCAGTAACAATGCCAGAATTACCCGCTCGTTTCCGGCGGCTCTCCGTCGCTCTTTTCTAGTTCCTCTCCTTCTTCTGCTTCTTGTTGTCTGTTGCTACCTCGTTCGCCCGCTTGTCTTTTTCTCTCTCTCTCTCTTTTTTTTGGAGGGTCTTTAAACTGTGAGGGTGACCCTCTGCTACGGGAACTTGTATCATTTCACTTACATCCTCCGAAGAAGGCTGGTCCACCAGCCGAAACTGTTAGGATTAAATAAATATTTTATTGTTTTGTTTCCTATACTGCACTATTCTCGAAGTTTATAACTTTTATTACGGTAGCCGGAAGAAACTCTGATCATCTATTTCATCTACACACACACACACACACACACACACACACACACACACACACACACACACACACACACACACACACACACACACACACACACACATGTATATATATATATATATATATATAGAGAGAGAGAGAGAGAGAGAGAGAGAGAGAGAGAGAGAGAGAGAGAGAGAAGATACACTACTTAGTGGTTGTATTACCTTTATTTCCGACGGTTTCGACCGGTGGACCGATCTTCGTCAGGGTTTGTGAATAAGTCTGTGAATTTAACTTATTAACAAACCATGACGCAAACTGGTCCACTGGTACAAACCGTTGGAAATAAAATTAAGACAACCGCTAAGTAGTGTCTCCTCCTCTTTTCCTAAGTATGTTTGGCCCTTTGGAAAACATGAATATATATATATATATATATATATATATATATATATATATATATATATATATATATATATATATATATATATATATATATATATATATATATATATATATATATATATATATATATATATACAGCCGAGGTTGCCGGATAGAAAGGAGGTAAGCGTAGCTTGTGCGATAAGAAAAAGCAATGGCTTGGGCAGTAAATGTGCCATGAATCGGACGACTTTTCGATTCTCAAAGAGGGATAGGAAGAAAAGAACTGCTTCTTGCGCTCGGACAACTGCTTGCATATCTTTATATTTCTGATAACTCTCTATTAGAGCAAATCTTCACGGCTCGTATATTTCGCCCACCTGCTTTTCTCGATTCGTTTATCTTTTTTAACACTAGAGTGTTCTATGCTGGGCTCCACGTGACGCCAATGAATGACGAAGATATATGTGACTGGTGCAAACATGATAATCATGAGATGCGTGTCATGTGACAACATGACTACATGCCACAGTCAAGGTGCCAATACATTTCGGCGTGACGCGGTGCGCGCGCTCGCCGCTGTTCATTTCATCGCGTCACGCCGGCGTCGCCACGCCAGGTGCCGGTCTTGCCTTATACTCGCAGGCGCGCGCCGCGCTACATTGCTTTGACGCATGAGCGTTTCAGCGCATCCGGCGTCCCTCCATCACAAAAAGAGGGATACGCAGTGTTGTCTGGGTAAAACATCAGCGCAAAATGCAGCATGTCGCATTTCACGCCGGTTGCCGTCGGGCCGCGCCGATGGACGCTGGTCGCGCCCGGCGTCAGACCAGAGTGCTCGCGTTTTGCTAATGTAGCGTCGCTGTGCCCAGCATGCGCGCGCGTCGACGCTACATTGGCGTATATTGGGCCTTTCATGATGTGCTCGCGGCCATTTTGACAGCTCCACACATACCGAATTGGGTGTTACGTGACGTCTATGGATGACGAAATATATGACTGGTGCAAACATGATAATCCTGACACGCGTGTTATGTAAGAACATGACAACATACCACGCTCATAGCATGCTCGCGGCCGTTTCGCTAGCTCCACATATACTAAATTTGGTATCACGTGACGTGAATAGATGACGAAGGTAAACGATACATTCGAACATGATAACCATGACACGCAAGTCATGTACGGCATCATTTACCTCCACCTGGTAAATTTGGGCTGACTTTAAAGTGACATATCTACATTTCTCATTCGAGCTTCGCATATCATCGATTCCCACTGTACGTGGGATCTGCCAATTGTCTTTTTACAAAGTCAATGACTGCTGTCCGTATTTTTGATGGAGGCGAAAATTACTTAATCATGCCCGTGTACTTACATTTAGGAGCATGTTTAACAACCTCAGGTGATAGAAAACTTTGTTGCCCTCAATTAGGGCGTCCCTCGCCCTATTACGATTTTATAATAATAATAATAATAATAATAATAATATAATAATAATAATAATAATAATAATAATAATAATAATAATAATAATAATGGCAGTGGTTTTAAGTACCAAAACCACGATATCATTATGAGAGACGCCGTAGTCAAGGGTTCCTGAAATTTCGACTATCTTGTGTTTTTTCACGTGAACTGAAATCGCACGGTACTCGGACTTCTACAATTTAACCTCCATCCCAATGCTACCACCACGGGTGAAATCGAACCCGTGACCTGCGGGCCAGCGGCGGTGCACCCTGTAGCCATGTTCCACCGAGGCGAACGTATCGTGGCTTTGGGACATTAAAGCCCTACAATTGTCAATATAAAATTAGTGACACCAGTAACTGAACGTAGAGCACTTTTTATCTCCTCAGAACAAAGGAATAAATCAAAATGAATTGATCAAATTATAAGTTTGAGTGAAGACTTACCTATTCTCCTGCACTGGCTGTTAAAACGATCGCATTTGCTTGCGTCTAATGGAAGCAGCCGGGGCGAAAAACGTCTCGCCCAGATATCTGTGTTTATCGGCGAAGCGCTTGACCCCTAGCGCATTGAGAGATATAATATTCAGCCATTTTTTAATCGGTCGAATACCGGTGGTTCGTGTGCGGCAGATGTCGGTCAGAACAGCTGACAGAGACCAATCGCCGAACAGATAAAGCGTGCACTTTTACAGCGGAAGCTGTTATGAGATCACAACTCGGGTCACGCGTGGAGCCGTATATAGTTGTCGGCCGCCGCCATTGTTCGTAACCACTGTCACACGAAAAAGAGAACTATAGTACCAAGGGCACTGTGAGACTCGAAGCCGGGTCCACTGCGTACTAGCACAGTGTGCCACGCCGGTGCTTGAGCCCCGCCGGTGCTTGAGTTGGCAAACTTGCCTTAGGCAGACTTGATGTTCGGAAAGGAATTGCCTTAATATTTGTAATAAAGCGTTTTGGAACAGCGAAAGGACAACCAGGCGCCACACAAGTGAATAGCGTGTATATATACACACACATATATATATATATATATATATATATATATATATATATATATATATATATATATATATATATATATATATATAGATATAACAGACAGTACTGATTGATTCGTAGGGTTTAACGTCCCAAAACCACCATTTGATTATGAGAGACGCCGTAGTGGAGGGCTCCGGAAATTTTGACCACCTGGGGTTCTTTAACGTGCACCCAAATCTGAGTACACGGGCCTACAACATTTCCGCCTCCATCGGAAATGCAGCCGCCGCAGCCGGGAATCGAACCCGCGACCTGCGGGTCAGCAGCCGAGTACCTTAGCCACTAGACCATCGCGGCGGGGCGATATAACAGACAGTAATGCCAAGGAATGTACAGGGGAAGTTATTAACATTAATGGAATGTAAATAAAAGAAAGAAAAGTGGATGAAAAAATTCGAAGGTCGTAGGTTCGATTTCTGCTTACAGTTGGTAATTTTTTCATCCACTTTTCTTTCTTCTTATTTACATTCCATTAATGTTAATAACTTCCCCTGTACATTCCTTGGCATTACTGTCTGTTATATCTCATTATTATTGTGTTAAAAACACGGAAAAACGAGCCCTTAGGTATACACTTCTTTCCCTTATATATATATATATATATATATATATATATATATATATATATATATATATATATATATATATATATATATATATATATATATATATATATATGGGATATGGCACAACGGGAACGTTGTCAACAAGGATAAATATATTTATTTTCCAACAGTTTCGGGAGGGGTCCTCCCTTCATCAGGGGATGAAGGGGATGTCAGTATAACTCATCCCCTGATGAAGGGAGGACCCCTCCCGAAACTGTTGGGAAATAAATATATTTATCCTTGTTGACAACGCTCCCGTTGTGCCATATCCCATACCTTCACGAAGACTAACTGGCCCATTGAATTATTACTCCCACTATATATATATATATATATATATATATATATATATATATATATATATATATATATATATATATATATATATATATATATATATATATTGTTACGAGTGACTGTGTTTATTATCACTACTCTTCTTTTTCTTCTTCCGCACCCCGTAGGCTTGCGCATCTTCGTTTCATTTCCCCCGGCGGCAGACGAAGTTCGCCGAGCGAGTTAAACAGGCCTATGATGGCAATTTGCGTAGTGCGCGAACGCCGGTTATTGGCTGTGACTCGGGCGACAACGTAATTCACGTCACTGAGACGAGTGGCTATCACAAATGGGCCGGAATAGTTTGCTAGAAACTTCCGGTACAATCCTTTTTTACGGACAGGAGTCCATAGCCACACGTAGTCACCAGGAGAAAACTCTACGGGGATATGCTTGGCATCGTAGCGACTCTTGCTGTGTTCTTGCGAAGACAATGTTCGAAGGCGCGCTAGTTGACGTGCTTCTTCAGCGCGATACAACGTCTGAGCGATGGACAAATCTTCCTGATGCGAGAAAGGTAATAGAGTGTCCAGAAAACTTTGTGAATTTCGTGCGTAAAGCAGAAAGAAGGGCGAATGTCCAGTAACTTCATGCTTGGCGGTGTTATACGCGTAAGTAACAAACGGTAAGACGGCGTCCCAGTTCCTGTGGTCAGCATCAACGTATATCGATAGCATATTCGTGAGAGTTCGATTTGTTCTCTCAGTGAGACCGTTAGTTTGCGGATGGTAAGGGGTGGAGTGGCGATAAGAGGAGCCACAGAGGCGCAAAATTTCTTCAACCACATCAGCCATAAATTGTCGTCCATGGTCACTGATGACAACCCGTGGAGCACCGTGACGCAGTATGACCCGTTGTAACAGAAAAGAAGAAACAGCGGCTGCTGTGGCCGATGTCAGTGCGTCCGTTTCCGTATAACGCGTTAAATAATCCACGCACACTATAACATATCGGTGGCCCGATGGGGTCTTAGGAAGGGGTCCGAGCAAATTGATGCCGACTTTTTCAAAAGGGGATGTCGGTGGAGGGATGGGCTGCAAATGACATGGCGGGGCAGTGGTGGATCGCTTGTAGCGCTGACATATAGCGCAACTGACGTACTGTTTTGTGGTCTTCCACATTTTCGGCCAGTAGAACCTCTCACGTAGTCGATGTAGCGTATACGTGTGAAGCCGAGATGACCGGATGTTATGTCATCGTGCGCAGAACGAAGGACGACCTGGCGCAGGCTTTCCGGCACCACCAAAAGCAAGGGGAGGCCATCGGCTGAATAGTTTGTTTTATACAGCAAGCCATTTGAAATTTTAAAGTGCTTGTCGACGGAGTTATGTGCAGCTTCGAGCAAGGGTTTCAGGGTAGGGTCGCGCTGCTGCTCACGTTTGAAGCTGCTGGTATCTGTGAAGTCGGACGAGACAGAAACTAAATAGTCATCAATGTCATTGTCGTCAGCATTGGTGTGTACTGAAGGAAGGCGGGATAAGCAGTCGGCATCTGTGTGACATCGTCCGCTCTTATAAGTAACAGAAAAGCTGTACTCTTGGAGGCGCAACGCCCAACGAGCCAGCCGGCCAGACGGGTCACGAAGTCCCACAAGCCAGCATAGTGAGTGGTGATCGGTCACTATTGTGAACTCGCGGCCATGTAGATAGGGTCGGAACTTCTGAATGGCGAAGACGACTGCTAAGCACTCGAGCTCGGTGACGGTGTAGTTCGTCTCTGCTCGGGTCAGTGTCCGACTGGCATATGCTACGACATGCTGGCGGCTGTTGCAGAGTTGGACCAGCACAGCACCAACACCTAGTCCACTAGCATCAGTATGAGGTTCAGTCAAAGCATCTGGATCAAAATGCTTTAGGATGGGTCCTGAAGTCAATAAAAACTTTAGCTGTTGAAATGCAGCCTCACATTTATCATCCCACAAGTACGGTGAGTCTTTATGAAGAAGGGACGTCAGTGGTGAGGCAATTTGTGCGAAGTTCTTAAGAAATCGGCGGAAATATGAGCACAGACCCAGAAAACTTCGCAGGTCCTTCACTGTTCGTGGTGGTTAAAAGTTGCGAACCACTGCGGTCTTTTGTGGGTCTGGTCGCACGCCTTCTTTATCCACGAGAAAGCCTAATACGAGGGCTTGACGTTCTCCAAAGTGACACTTCTTAGAGTTTAAAACAAGGCCAGCTTCGCGTAAGCATTCAAACACAAGCGACAAGCGGTGGTTATGCTCTTGAAAAGTCTTGCCGTAGATAATCACGTCCCCTAAATAGCACATGCAAATTTCCAATTTTAGTCCACGGAGTACTGTATCCATAAATCTCTCGAATGTCGCTGGAGCATTGCACAAACCAAAGGGCATAACGTTGAACTCAAAGAGACCGTCTGGTGTTACGAAGGCCGTCTTCTCTTTATCTGCGGGATGCATAGGAATTTGCCAATACCCAGAACGCAAGTCAACAGAAGAAAAATAGGAGGCAGAATGCAGACAGTCCACGGCGTCATCTATACGTGGCAAAGGGTAGACGTCTTTTTTTGTAATGGCATTTAGGCGACAATAGTCTACGCAGAATCTCCATGAATTATCCTTTTTCCTCACTAGAATGACAGGAGCTGCCCTATGGACTAAACGATTCTTGTATGACGCCCTTCTTTAGCATGTCTTCAACTTGCTCAGCAATGACTTTCCTTTCAGAAGGCGATACGCGATAGGGCTTCTGGCGTATTGGTGGTGCTTGGCCTGTATAGATGCGGTGTTGCGTACGTGAAGAAGGTGCCGTAACGGTAGACGTCTCGTCTTGGGCAAAGTCAAAGACTGAGGCGTAGCGTGCGATCACCTCCTGCAGCAGCGACCGTTCAGTTGATGGAAGTGACTTGTTAATCATACGGTCAATGCTGGCAGAATAGTCGGGGTACGAGTTGGCGTGGGGTTTCGTTACATCCACCGACAGTTGGAGTAACCATATGGTAAGAGTACTTTGCTCTTGAAAGCTTGCCAATTTAAGTCCTGCAGGCAGATATATGGGCTGTGCGGAAACGTTCACAGTCCACAAATCGGCACAACCATCGACGGTGAGCTCGAGGGAACGAGGCACAATAACGTTTTTCTTAAGTGCGTTACTGAAGTTCGGCTCGGCTAAACCGTAGTAAGAACCTGCACAAGAACGCGAAGAGTTTACACGCACAAACATTGCGGTATGTGGGGCCAAGCAGACGTCTTCAGACACGGAAAACACTTCCAAGCAGTCATCAACGGTATCTTTCGTCAATGGAGACGGCAACACGGGACGAAAAATAATCCCACCACTACCACAATCTAGAGTTGCACCACATTCCCGCAAAAAATCTATACCTAGAATGACGTCATGGGTTGCTCGTGCGAGCACCGTTAGTTCAGCTCGAAACGTTTGATTTCCCACAGAAAGTAAAACAGAACAAACTCCAACCGGGCTCAACGTTTCTCCCCCTACGCCGCGGAACATAGCACTTCGATTCCAAGCAAACATTACTTTCGTCCCAAGGCGATTTTTAAAAGACATGCTCATTATGGAAACGGCAGCACCGGTATCGACTAGTGCAACAGTACTCACATTGTCTACAAAAACACTCACTTTGTTCTCAAGCATTACAACACAAGGGGGTCTTGCGGAAGATGATTTTGTGGCCTCGCCCCCTTTGGTCGTACCAGTTAGTTTCCCAGTGGTGGTGGCGTCCCCGAGCGGCGACGCGGAGACGGGGATCGCTGTTGGCGTGCTGGTGGTGGGGTAACGCTGCGGTCGGAGCAAGGCGAGTCAGCACGTGCTGCGTGTTGCTGTTGGAAAGAGCCCTGAAATGGTCGAGACTCGCCAGCAGGTACATAGGGCGTGTACACGTTGAATCGTGGAGCTCGCTGCTGGTGAGCTCGCTGCTGGTAGCAGTACCTAGCGATGTGTCCAGGTAGCCCGCAGTTGTAGCAAGTACGGGTGTCGCGTCTAGTCGTCCCCGGCGAAGTAAACCTCGTCGGTTGATAAAAGCCGGGCGATGGTGGTCGAGGAGTGAATCGCTGTGACGCAGCTTGCCTGCGTTCCTGGTTTTCGAGTGGTCGTTCACTCCGTCGTTCGAACCGATCGGTGTAATTCGGGCGAGGCTCAAAGCAGCTCTGTCGCATCCGAGGTACCAGTGGTTCACGGGACCGTTGGTCGAATGCACACTGATGGCAGACACCAGCGGTGTCCACAGCTCGCAGTTGAACAAGCTCTTCCTTAACCACTCGTCTTATAAGAGAAGAGATGTCGTCCTGCGATGGAAGTTTGACACTTGCAATCGTGGGAACATTCTCAAGACGTCCAAATTTCGGTAGGACTCTCCTCCTCTTTAGCGCTTCAAACACTCGGCAGTGTCTCCTTAGGTCGGAAGGTGTGTGTAAGTCTTCCTTAGTGATAAGGAAATTGTACACGTCTTCCGCGATTCCCTTGAGCAGATGACCTACCTTATCTTCGTCACACATGGTCGCACTCACGATTCCGCAAAGCTTCGAGACGGCCTCGATGTAGGTGGTGCATGTTTCGCCAGGTAACTGAGCTCTGCGTGAAAGCGTTTGCTCCGCCTGCTTGACCTTAGCTGTTGATTCACCAAAACACCTCTTCAGCTCGTCTACGAAAATGTACCATGTGGTCAATGCACTCTCATGGTTGTCGAACCAAAGAGACGCGGTGCCGACGAGAAAATACACCACGTTCTCGAGCGGTTTAGCAGTGCTCCAGTGGTTGCTGCGACTCACTCTTTGGTAGTGCTTGAGCCAGTCGTCAACATCATCATCCAGCTTCCCCGAAAAGGTCCTCGGCTGACGTTCCGGCATGCCGCAGCGATCTTGTCCTGGCGGATGAGCGTGTTGCTCATCAGCAACGAGGTTGTTATGGCCTGCTCCCGCGTCCTATATATATATATATATATATATATATATATATATATATATATATATATATATATATATATATATATATATATATATATATAATGAGATATAACAGACAGTAATGCCAAGGAATGTACAGGGGAAGTTATTAACATTAATGGAATGTAAATAAGAAGAAAGAAAAGTGGATGAAAAAATTACCAACTGTAAGCAGGAATCGAACCTACGACCTTCGAATTACGCGTTCGATGCTCTAACCACTGAACTTTAAGCACTCTAAGCACTGAGGTTAGAGCATCGAACGCGTAATTCGAAGGTCGTAGGTTCGATTCCTGCTTACAGTTGGTAATTTTTTCATCCACTTTTCTTTCTTCTTATTTACATTCCATTAATGTTAATAACTTCCCCTGTACATTCCTTGGCATTACTGTCTGTTATATCTCATTATTATTGTGTTAAAAACACGGAAAAACGAGCCCTTAGGTATACACTTCTTTCCCTTATTTCATTGAACGAGGGTCTCGTACTGGCAGACTTGGTGTGTTTAGGTTGTATAAGAGGGACAATTAATCAGCTGCCCGCTCATAATAAGTTCACGTGCTACGTGACGCCAAACATGCGCATAAGAGTGTTTTCACACTCGTTGTTTGGCTTATAGATGGCGCTGACTGTTGCTCCTACTTCTAAATTCACAGATAAACCCAAAAAAGTGGATGGAGGGAGTGCCGCTGTAATAGCTCAGTGGTTAGAGCATCGAACGCGTAATTCGAAGGTCGTAGGTTCGATTCCTGCTTACAGTTGGTAATTTTTTCATCCACTTTTCTTTCTTCTTATTTACATTCCATTAATGTTAATAACTTCCCCTGTACATTCCTTGGCATTACTGTCTGTTATATCTCATTATTATTGTGTTAAAAACACGGAAAAACGAGCCCTTAGGTATACACTTCTTTCCCTTATTTCATTGAACGAGGGTCTCGTACTGGCAGACTTGGTGTGTTTAGGTTGTATAAGAGGGACAATTAATAAAGAGTTTTAGCAGAGCGGGCCAGCGGCCAGCGAACCGGAGCGGACGAGCGCAGCGCCAGCGGAACGACGCGCGAAAAAAAGAGTTTTAGCTGAGCGATCGGCTGCTGCCCCCAGCGAAGCGTTGTACTGCGCCATCTGTACATTCAAATTTGAACTACCCTGATAGGAAAAAAAAGTAAAGGTTTATTTTTAGATGCTAAAACCACAATACAAACACGAATTTTATGTTTCAGTACATATTATTTTACTTTAACGGTGATTTGTATCTTTTAGCGAAGTCGTTAAACTGAGGAAAGTACGTCACCAAGCCAACTGAAGTCGAAGCTCCAAGCCAGCTGTTTGTTGCCGCGCTTTTTAACAGACAGTGTGTGGCTTGCCGCTGCAAATTGCCGCTGATAACTGCTTTGAACAATGCCCCAGAGCATACTGCAGGACCCCCTGCTCCTGACTCGGTTGAAATGGTCCGAAATAGTCGACGTCTTGTGCTTAGAAGTTCTGGGCGAGACACGGCGTCACCCACTCTCCATGCGAGGTCTTTTGGACATTGATGCGATCGACAGTGGCGTGTTCAGAACGTACTTTCGGTTGGAAAAGGACGATGTACCCAGGCTACAGAGAGCCTTGTGCATACCTGACAAGGTAACAACTCCGCAGAGGGTGTCAGTTCCCGGCGACGAGGCCCTTTGCATCACGCTAAGAAGACTAGCCTACCCAAACCGGCTGCGCGATCTGGAACACCTTTTCGCCCGACACAGCTCGACCATATCGTCATTGACGAACGAAGTGCTCAGGCACATCGAGGACAACTTCTTCCACCTTTTGGACGACGTTTATAACCACACGTGGCTGAACCTGGACACCCTGGAAGAGTTCTCAAAGGCAAGCGAGAATAATTAGAGTTGTACATTCGCAATTACAACTTTCTGACATATTCGTTCGGTATTTTTTCAGGCCGTTCACGCGAAAGGTGCCCCGCTGACAAATTGCTGGGTCTTCATCGATGGCACGGCGCAGCCAATATGCCGACCAACAAGGAACCAGAAAGTGTACTTCAGCGGCCACAAGAGAGTCCACGCCCTGAAGTACCAAGCTATAATGTGCCCAAATGGCATAATCTGCCAGTTGGACGGATCATACCCCGGCAGCAAACACGATTCAGGCGAGTAAATGACAAGCACAGCTGGTGGATCAAACCGCTGCTGAACGTCACTCGCCTCCTCCTTCCCTGCTAGGAACGGGCGCAGCTCCAGCTAATCGTAATTTATTCTTTCAGGTAACTTTGGAAACAGCGCCGCGTATACGAAGCTACAAAACCTCGTTCAAGGTCACGACTGCTGCATCTACGGGGACCCTGCCTACCCGTTGCGGCCCCTTCTGCTCAAGCCCTATGGCGGAGCTCTCCTGACTCCTGAACAATTAGCTTTCAACAAAGCCATGAGTAGTGTGAGGCAGGCTGTGGAGTGGGGTTTTGGAAAAATTGTCGGACTGTTTGCCTTCGTGGACTTCAAAAAAAACCAGAAACTCTACCTTCAGAACCTTCCACGCATATACAAAGCGAGCGCACTCCTCGCAAACTGTCACACTTGCTTGTATGGTGCCCAGGTATCGCAGTACTTCGGCCTTGAACCACCACAGCTTGAAGTTTACCTTGCCCACAAATAGTGTTGTACAACCAACCACAGTTATCAAAACAAAGTTCGTTGGCGAGCCATGCTTTAAAATGATCTTGTGGCTGTCATTTGCTGTACTAAACGTACGCTACTTGTTATGACACTCTAGTGAATGAAATCTGCTGAGCGAAAAGTGCAAAAAACTGACATTCCTCTGTTTCTTCGTATGGAGAAATTGATTTCGTATTGTTACAAGCGTTTCCGCTATACTGTGTTAAATGCCACATCATTACTGGCAGTGTCATGTAATTTCCCATGCATGTAAGTCCCCTCTGTACAGTGCGAAATGTGTGTACAGTGTCGACGTATCCCTACACTTGGGCCTTGAACCACCAGTTATCGAGGTTCGCTTTGCCCCACGGTAATGTTCCATGACAAGCAGCTTCGAAAACAAAGACTTTATTGAAGAATTGCATACCGTATGGTGTTGTCAGGTTTACACTTGACGCTGGATCCTTTCACACTTAAAAAAAAAACATGACAGATGCAATGAAGCCGACAATTTATCAGAGAATTAAGATTCTATTACCTGAGGACTTCTAGGTACAACACGACAGTATCTCATTTTCAATGAAATTACCCGTATTGTTCCGGCAAGACATACACTTACATTTGAAAAGCAGTTTTCAAAATTGTTAGCCAGCCGAACGTGTTTTCGCTGGAACTACCCGTTTTAGACCCCTCGTCGCAGGAAAAATGCTGGTGCGCAGTGATGTCTTGCCGTTACCTCCTAATAAATAAATAATCTACAACCTTAGGCGTCCTCGAGTCTGAACCATTGTATTTTAAATAAAGTTGTATTTGAGTTTACGTGTAGGAAATGTGATCCCACTGGAGATGTTTCTCTAGTTACGTGTTGTGGTGGTGTTGTCTTATGTGTTGTGGTGCTGCGCCAATTTGGTGGTTTGGAGTTCTGCAGCTTCCAGTATCCCAGCAAAATGTCTACACGATCTTTTATACCTCTTAGGGTGAGCTCCCGGCCCACCGCCCGATTCACCGCAGCGAGAACATGCACCCACTTGATGTCATCGCCAAACGGCTTCGCCGCGGCCACCTCCCGAAGAAGACAGAGGTAGTCGTGAGAACTGAAGCACCTCCGGGGCTTTTTAGCTGGTTGCATTCCTGTTTCAGAAGCGTTCGATGTGACCACGGCCGGCGACGCGACACCGTGACCGTTGGAGGCAGCCATTTTGAATAACTACGCTCGCTCGCCCGGCCGCCGCTGCGCGCTGCGCTGGGATGACGAAACGAGCGGGCGAGCGCGCAGCGCCGTAAAGCCGCTCGCCGCCTCAGCGTACTGGCGCATGCGCAGTGGCGTTTCCGCTGGTCCGCTCCGTTCCGCTGGCCGCTGGCCCGCTCTGCTAAAACTCTCTAATCAGCTGCCCGCTCATAATAAGTTCACGTGCTACGTGACGCCAAACATGCGCATAAGAGTGTTTTCACACTCGTTGTTTGGCTTATAGATGGCGCTGACTGTTGCTCCTACTTCTAAATTCACAGATAAACCCAAAAAAGTGGATGGAGGGAGTGCCGCTGTAATAGCTCAGTGGTTAGAGCATCGAACGCGTACTTCGAAGGTCGTAGGTTCGATTCCTGCTTACAGTTGGTAATTTTTTCATCCACTTTTCTTTCTTCTTATTTACATTCCATTAATGTTAATAACTTCCCCTGTACATTCCTTGGCATTACTGTCTGTTATATCTCATTATTATTGTGTTAAAACACGGAAAAACGAGCCCTTAGGTATACACTTCTTTCCCTTATATATATATATATATATATATATATATATATATATATATATATATATATATATACATATATATATATATATATATATATATATATATATATATATATATATATATATATATATACTGTAACAGCGAGCTGTGACAAGGTGGTTTTATTTACTGGAGGTGAACGATGGTCGTTTGCGGCAGCACACTGCGATCGTGCCAAGACTCTTCGTCTTCCTCTGCTTTTCTTCTCTACCTTTTTCTAGTCTGTTACATTTCCCCGCAAGCAGACGAAGCCCGTAGGGCGACTTATGATGCACAAGGAGGGTAGAAAGGTTTCAGGCGAGCAACGTGAGTGAGCTGCGTTCTGCTTGATCGTCGACCATTGGACAAAAGACAAGCTATTACGTAAGTGAGCTTTCTTAGACGCCCCAAAACTACAAATGGGCCTGAATATCTTTACAGAAGCTTTTGACACAATCCACGCTTGCGTTGCGGTGTCCAAAGTAACACCAAGTCACCTTTTTCGAATAAAACCGGTTCGTGACGGTCGTCGTATCGTTCCTTCGAACGACGTTGAGAGGCCAGAGTACGAAGACAAGCGATTCAACGGGCTTCTTCCGCGAGGCACAGGGTGTTTGATACAGAGTCGTCATTGTGTAGAATGAAGGGTAAGAAAGTGTCTAGAGGGCTTAGTGGCAACCTGGCGTACAACAGATAAAATGGGCTGAAGTTCGTTGTTTCATGTTTTGCCGTGTTGTACGCATACGTGATAAAAGGCAGCACTTCATCCCACTTCTTGTGATTGGAAGAAACGTACATGGCAAGCATGTTGGTCAGCGTTCTGTTTGTCCGTTCAACGAGGCCATTCGTCTGTGGGTGATACGGTGTGGAATGACGTAACTGTGTCGTGCACATGCGTAGTAATTCTTCAACGGCATCGGCAGTGAACTGGCGGCCACGGTCGCTGATAATAACACGCGGTGGGCCATGGCGAAGGACCACGGAGTGAAGAAAGAAGTCCGCCACGGATGCAGCGGTAGAAGAGGGAATAGCTGCGGTTTCGGCATACCGCGTAAGTAGATCGACGCAGACGATTATCCAACACTTCTTATTGTTAGATAACGAAATGGACCCATAATGTCAATTCCTACTTGTTCAAAAGGTGTGCTGGGTGGTGTTAACGGCTGAAGGGTACCTGGTGTAGCGGTGGCCGGGCGCTTGTGACGTTGGCACTTCTCGCAGCTAGCGACGTAACGCTTCGTCGTTTCGTACATCTTGGGCCAGTAAAAGCGTTCCTGCGTGCGGTTTAGTGTTCTAATGAAGCCGAAGTGACCGGACGTCGCATCGTCATCCATGGCACGTAGAACATCGGAGCGAAGGCTCTCGGGGACAACTAGGAGAAAACGTGCTCCAGGTCTGGAGTAGTTAGTTTTATAGAGCAACTTGTCTCGGACAGTGAAGCGACCGCTGTGTTGGGAGGCACGTGCGGCGGCAAAAAGAGGATTCAAGTTGAGATCGTTGCGTTGTTCTCTCTGGAAATCAGCCGCGTTGGGGAACGTGCTTGTAACAGCAGCAAAGCAGTCGTCAAAATTCTCAGCATCGCAGTCAGTAGCCGCAAGAGAAATCCGGGAGAGGCAGTCTGCGTCAGCGTGACGACGGCAACTCTTGTACGACACCGTAAAGTCGTATTCCTGAAGTCGCAGCGCCCAACGTGCGAGGCGGCCAGAGGGGTCACGCAAACCGACCAGCCAGCATAACGAATGGTGATCGGTAATTATCTTAAATGGCCTCCCGTAAAGATAACAACGAAACTTCTGTACAGCGAAAACAGCTGCCAGACATTCCTGTTCCGTAACTGTGTAATTGCGTTCTGATTTGCTCAGGCAACGGCTGGCATATGGCACGACATGCTCTGCGCCATTGTGACGTTGTACAAGCACCGCGCCTACACCGATAACACTAGCGTCCGTGTGGACCTCAGTCGGGCAAGATGGATCGAAGTGACGCAACAGTGGTGCTGACGTTAGTACAAACTTAAGTTGTGAGAATGCGGCGTCACACTCTGGTGTCCAGTTGAAGGTTGCATACTGTCGCAAGGCGTTTGTCAGCGGATACACGATCTCCGCAAATCGTGGAACAAAACGACGAAAATATGAGCATAGGCCGACCAATGAGCGAAGTTCTCGTGCGGACTGCGGTGATTTAAAAGAGGTCACTGCTTCTATCTTGCGAGGATCGGGTCTGACGCCATCCTTGTCGACCAAGTGCCCCAGCACGAGAGTTTGACGTTCGTCAAAGCGACATTTTTTAAAATTCAGAACCATCCCGGCTTTTTCGATGCAGTCGAGAACAAGACTGAGACGGTTGTTATGTTCCTCAAACGTACGGCCAAAGATCACAACATCGTCAAGGTAGCACATGCATATCTCCCATTTTAGACCACGTAATACTGTGTCCATAAATTTTTCAAAGGTGGCTGGAGCATTACAAAGGCCAAAAGGCATGGCATTAAATTCAAATAAGCCATCCGGAGTTATGAAAGCAGTCTTTTCTTTGTCGTTGGGTTCCATAGGTATTTGCCAATAACCTGACCGCAAATCAAGCGTTGAAAAATAGGAAGCGGCATGCAAGCAATCTATCACGTCATCAATCCGTGCTAAGGGATATACATCTTTCTTCGTCGCAGTGTTTAGACGCCTGTAACTTACGCAGAATCTCCAGGAACCATCCTTTTTCCTGACAAGAATTACCGGGGCTGCCCACGGGCTGCACGACTCTTGCACTACCCCTTTGTTCAGCATGTCCTTTACTTGTTCGGCGATAACTTTGCGCTCAGAGGATGACACTCGGTAGGGCTTTTGGCGGATGGGGTGTGCAGAGCCAGTGTTTATTCTGTGACGAGCGCGGGACGACGGTAACTGAAGGGGTGCATCTCTGTGTTTGAAGTCGAAAGCAGCAACATGCCGGGAAAGGACCTGCACCAGCGCTTGCCGTTCCATCGTACTGAGAGTCTTGCTGATCATAGCGAGCACTAGATCTTCATTATGGCGAATATCACAAGCAGAGGAAGAGGTGGGGAGGTCCGTAGCTATTGCTGCTATCGAGTTGCATGAGGCTTCATCAAAGAGAGCTATCTTCATCCCGCGAGGAAGCACAACCGGCGTGGCAGAACAGTTCAGCGCCCACAATGTTGCTACTCCTTTTGACATGCACACAACAGAACAAGGCACAAGTATGTCCTTCTTAAAAGAGTTCTTGCGTAGAGGCCCCACTACGAGGTCAACACAAGCATCATCAACCACTGTGGAAGAGACTCGAACGGGTGTCAGGCACCAAGATGGTGCTGTCACTTCATCAATCACACTAAGTGTGTTCCTGTCTTCGCCACGGTAGTCTTCTTCGGAAAGCGACGGTAGAAACAAATTGTTTAGTGATATTTCCCCACTACCACAGTCAAAGGAAGCACTGCATTGCTCCAGGAAATCGATACCAAGAATGACATCGTGCGAACAATGAGATAGAACCAGATATTCCGATACAAATACTTTTCCAGCCAATGAATCACTGACAGCACATACACCAAGAGGATTAAGCCACTCGCCGCCTACACCACGAAAGGTGATTGTATCGTCCCATGAAAACATAACTTTGCGACCTAAGCGGTTTCTGAAGGCGAGGCTCATCACAGCCACAGTCGCCCCAGTGTCAACTAACGCCATCGTCGGTATTCCATCAATCAACACATTCACTTTGTTTTTTATCATAACAATAGGCAGAGGTATATTTTGAAAAGACCGTCCGGCAACCTCACCTCCATTGGCTTCGGATGCTAGTTTCCCGGCGGCGAAGAAGAACGACGCAGAGGAGACGGCGAGCGACGAGAACGGCTAGATGGTGGTGTCAAACTCCGCTCGGATGCTGGCAAATCACTGCGTCTGGTCTCGCGCGAAAAACGGTCCCTTGGAAACAAGTCGGTTGTCCGCAGGTTATATGAAGCACCGGGTCTTGGTGGCGAAGACATGGCTGGTGTCCTTCGTGATTGGCGGCGCTGTTGGCGGCGATACCGAGCAATATGCCCAGTGAAACCACAGTTGTAGCACACGGAAGGGTTACGGTTTATACTATATTCAATGGAACGAATCCTCGGCCGCTGCTGTCAACGAGGAAGTTCGTTATCACGCGAAGAACGGGTTTCTGCCACTCTCTAGAATTCATTGTATTCGTCGTAAGTTACATCCTGGTAGTAGGGTTGGTAGTGTCCTTGCCGCAGCGGGACGTAGTCCGGCTGAGAGCCCTGAGTATAAGAATGTGGCTGTGCTCGTCGTGATCGTGCGTCATAGGCAGGGCCTCTATCGTATAGACGTGACTGATACCGAGGTGTGGCATCAGAATCCTCAAAGCCCTCCGCCACTCGGTGTGAGGAGAATGAAGCAACGTTTCGCTCGAACTCTGGTGGCTGATAGGGGGAATGAGTGCTTGGCCGGTTTGCCACTTGCGCGTACAGGCCGAGTTCTTCACGTACTATCTGCCGGATCGTTGTTGCAAGATCAAGCGCCTGGTTGCTGTCTATGCTCGCGATGGTCGTCACATTGGGTAGCCTGCCGAACTTTGGCGTGATGCGCCTCGTCTTTAGTTGCTCAAAATTGCGGCAATGACGAATGACATCGGTGACAGATGTCAAGGTGTCTTTCGCGATGAGGAAACAGTAAACATCCTCGGCGATTCCTTTTAGAATGTGCCCGACTTTGTCTTCCTCAGACATTCCGGAGTCAATGGCCCTACATAGCTTTATGACTTCCTCTATGTAGGTCGTGCAAGTTTCACCTGGCACTTGAGCGCGTTGCATTAGCGTCTGTTCTGTTCTTTTCTTTATAGTTGTAGGGTCGCCGAAACGCTCTTTGATTTCAGAAACAAATCTGTCCCACGTCGTTAGCGTTTCCTCCCGATTCTCGTACCACATTAATGCAGTATCCATCAGAAAGAACGCGACGTACAAGAGCTGAGAAGTGGCATCCCATTTGCTAGCGGCGCTCACCCGTTTGTAATAGATGAGCCAAACCTCGACGTCTTAATCTGGTCTGCCGGCAAAGGTACGAGCATCTCTCAGTTGTGCAGCCGAACTGGTCGGCGCAGAAGTCGAGAGGGGTCGGTGTTCATTTGCGTTGTGGGACATGTCCAGCCCAGATGGATTCGGTGGAAGTCCAGCAATGCGACGGCTCCGTCGAAGAACTTGCGGTTCACCTTCCGTCTTCGGGTGTCGATTACCCAGCACGTCCACCACAACTGTAACAGCGAGCTGTGATAAGATGGTTTTATTTACAGGAGGTGAACGATAGTCGTTTGTGGCAGCACACTGCGATCGTGCCAAGACGAATCTTCGTCTTCCTCTGCTGCTCTTCATATAAATATATATATATATATATATATATATATATATATATATATATATATATATATATATATATATATATATATAATGAGTGGGCCGTCTGATGCTCCAACCCATTACAAAAGCTTGTTCTTGATCACCTATTAACTGTGGCGCATACCAACTTCAGCCATAATTCCTCGTTGTCGTCAGCCACTGCATGATCAATTGGCACAAAATTTATTGCAAGTGTTTAGCATATACCATGCTTCTCAGAAGAATGATAAAGGATAGCATAGCGAATGCCGGCCTACAGCTAAGAAATTAAGGCCGTAGTGGTTACCCACCAAGTGTGATTGCAGCAGTAACCCAATGAGTGTTCAAAAAAGGCTCTCAAAGGCCACTCTTCTAGCTTTTTATGTGACTGTGCTGCGCTTTCCGCACAGTCCTCGCGCTTTATTTTTATGAATGATCTAAATATAGAACCATTATCCTTGGTTTCCTCTGATTATGTTTATTTTTCGCCGAAAACCTGAACGGTTGTTAGTATACACATGCTTTTCGTCAGTTTAAACCCAAGTAGTGCGGAGAGGCACCGCCCATGTGACCGAAGTGCGGCTGCGGATCGTTTCCGCGATTAAAGAAAGAGTCTTGCTCATGTACTCGCCAATGTTCTCGGCAAAGGAATATTAAAAAAATAAAAAAAAAGAAGAAGCGTGCGTAGTGAGGGCGCTGTAGCCTCTACTCACACATACAGACAGACACAAACACACGCGGACGCACGCACGCACACACAGACACACACGCACAACATCCAATAAAAACCCATTGAATTTCAGATGCGACGACACACTGTACTTACCGTTGTCTAGTCTTTACGGTGCTCGACAGCTAACCATAAAGTAACGGTGTGGAATACCGGCAGTGGCGACCACATTTGATTCGACAGAGGCAAATTGCCAGGGGCCCCTGTATTTAGATTTAGGTACACGTTAAAGAACACTACTAGGTGGTCAAACTTTTCGGAGCATTCCGCTACAATTTTTCTTGTGATCATATCATGGCTCTGAGACGCAAAATTCCAACAATTAAAATATTATTCGAAGATGGTTTATTCGGGCATTGGCCTATTGTCAAGACAGGTCAACATGGTTGCGTGTGTCGCTTCTGAGCGCAGAACCGTGGATAGCGGTAAAAAACGTGTTCTATATTTTCTTTCAGTGCCGCAGCAGTTGCAATGAGCACTGTCCCCCATGCCGATATACCTAAAGCAAGAGACACCAAAGTAGCCCTCGTATTGAGAAGTGTGCCTTCACTCCAACGGGCCCGTGCTGTAACATGGAACACTATTTCGCATTGGTTCTGTGGGAGTCGTCCTTTCAAAAAAAAAAAAAAGGCCCAAATTTGTATGTTACTGTAAATGTCGTCGAAAGACGACAGTCTTGCGTCTGGAGAGAGTGAACAAAACGTTTATTTGATGTTCTGCGCAAGAAAATTGGTGCAAGGTATTCTGCGGGCGCTGCGTTAGAGTGCTTCGACTCCTCGAGCGTGTAGCGGAGTCGAACGAGCGCATCTAGGCACGTTAGACACAGGTGCCATCTGGCAGTTATCTTCGAAAACGAAGGCGTGCAGCCTGCGGAGAAAGATGTGCGTCACTCTCGGAGGTGATAAGGTGCAGAACGCAAAGCGACGTGCAGGTGCCACCACCGTCACGTCGTCGCAAAGCGTTGGAAACCCCTTTTTGAGCATCGTGTTGCACTGTGAGCGCAGCGCGATTTAACGCTACGTTCCTTAGAGTTACTTGTCTGTGCCTCTTCTAGTATAAAGGCAGACATCGAAAACATCGAAGCGTTGTTGTGGCGCCTCAGATATGCGCAATATTTGCTTTTTAATGACAATCGCACAACTATGAACGCTAAACCTTGAGCAACATTGGAGGGCGCTGCGGATGGGGTTGGCCATTTGGTGCCATTTGAGGTATCGTTAGGGTGGACAAACAGACAAATGTACAGACATACAGACAGACAGACAGACAAATATTTTTTGGCGAAGGTCCCCAAGAAAGACTGCCGTCTTTAAAAAGTCAGGGACCGCACACGGGAAGTGCTGGCGGCGCGAGACGTGACACTCAGAGTACAGCGAAGCGAACGAAGTAGCACTCTGTATTACGCAATATACGGTATAGAGGCCTCGGCTTGGTCAAGCAAGAACGGTCAAGTGACCACTCAAATATGAACGCCAGCAAATACAAGCAGTCAGCCTTTTGTCAGTCTGACGCGTGGCCGTGTAGCGGTTATGGTGAACGGCTGCTGAGCCGAAAGTCGCGGGTTCGATGCCGGTCGCGATGGTCGCATTTCAATGGGGGCAAAATACTGGAGGCCTTGGGCGATGCCTGTGAACGTAAAGAACACCAGATGTTCAAAATTTTCAGTGACTACGGCGTCGCTCATGAACATATCGTGGTTTTGAAGCGTTAAACACTAGATGTGAGCTTCTTGCGATGTTTCCACCACGCGTTGTCTTCGTGCGCTAAAGAATTATATGAAAAAAAAGAGAAAAAAACATGTGCAGGGTTGTGCGGCAAGACGCCTTGAATAGATTGTCACGTAATACTCTGGTCATGTTTTCAAGTGCCCAAAGGGTTTCTAGATATGGTGCCTCATGTTGGAACTCGGGCCGGTGACAATTCTGTTATCGGCTGCCCCGGGGAAAAGTAGTTGAGCCAGCATGAAAGTGGGCTTGCGGGATCATCGTTTGGTGACGTTTGAACAGAGATAGCACTCGAAAACTGGAGATAAAAAAAATGACCCACTCGTTCGTATCGATTTTCATTGTGACGCCCCTTCACGCAGGGTGGATAACTTGTCAGGAAGCTGTAGCGTTTGAAGAAGCTGCACGGTTCTGGGCTTGTGGCTGCTCCAACAGCATATCAACAGAGTGGCACTGGAATAGTGAAGGCAACGCCTGGCGGGAAAAGCGGGCCACCAAACATAATGGCGGATATTTCCTTACCGTAAGTACGACGCTTGCAATCGCTTATTATCATTGTTTTTTCATGTCCATTAGACGTTACTTTACGATTACACTGGACACAAGTATGAAGGGACGTGCGCAAGTTGTAAAGAAATATGTCTACTTAAGACAGGTAGTAACCGCGGATCCGAGTCATGAGAGTGAAATTACCAGAATAAGAAGAATGCGGCGGACCACATTTGTCAAGCATCCTAAAATTGTGAATGGTAGTCTACCACTATCCCTCAAGAGAAAGGTATTTAACAGCTACATCTTACCGGTACTTACCTATGTGGAGCAGAAACGTGGAGGCTTACAAAGAGGGTTCAGCTTAAATTGAGAATGACAAGCGAGCGATGGAAAGGAAAATGATAGGTTGAAACCTTAAGAGACAGAAAGAGAGCAGAGTTGGTCAGGGAACAAACGGGGGTTAAGAATATCATAGTTGAAATCAAGAAGAAGAAATAGAGATGGGCTGGGCACGTATATAGCATGTAGGCAGGATTACCGCTGGTCATTATAAGGGCAACTGACTGGATTCCAAGAGAAGGCAAACGCGTGAGATGGAGGTAGGAAATTAGGTGGGGCGGATGAGATCAAGAAGTTTGCAGGTATAACGTGGCCGCAGAAAGCAAAGCGCTGTGTTGATGTGGGAGAGGCCTTTGTAGTGCAGTTGGCGTACTTAGGCTGCTGCTACTCATGATGATGATGAAGGTGCACATGGCAACTTTCTAGCATCGTCCTAGCATCTCTGTGTTATCTTTTGCTATAACGTAGTAAAGAACGGACATGTTTTCCACGCATGTTTCGTACAATTATGTCTTTCTGGAACGTAACCACGCGCAAATTTTTTCACGGGGACGTAAATTTATGTCAAAGGTAAAATTGATACGTGAGAGGCGTCTCACTTTTTATGACACATCTATATACATTTCATACAATGCGATGTTCTCTGGAGTGTGTCAATATATTGACGAGTGCAATTTCTCTTTTTTATCCTGTTATATGCTTTCGTTCTGCTTAAGAGACAAGAAGAGAGCAGAGTGGATTAGGGAACAAATGGACATGGGCAGGGCATGTAGCGCGTAGACAGGATAACCGCTGGTCATTAAGGGTAACTGACTGGATTCCCAGAGAAGGGAAGCGGGTTAGGGGGAGACAGAAGATTAGGTGGGCAGATGAGATTAAGAAGTTTGCGGATATAAATTGGCAGCAGCAAGCACAGGACCGGGTTAACTGGCGGAACATGGGAGAGGCCTTTGTCCTGCAGCGGACGTAGGCTGCTGCTGCTGCTGATGATGATGCTTTCGTTAACCAAACGAATGATTATGTATATACACCTCGAGGTGCTACACTGACATTCGATTCATGTTTACTTGCCCAGAGGGCTACTGAAAAAAAGCTGTTCTACTTTTACGCTAATCAATGTCCAACCATCGCCAGAATTTGTGACCTCATCATAACGTCATCACGACGTCACATATGATGGCTTCACGTCAGGACGCCATCACTCTGACTTGTGGTCAAAGGATGGCGTCCTGACGTTATTTTTTCGTACAATTACCTTACAGTTACTTGCAATAGCATTTCCTATCCTTGCCGTGGCGTCATTGTCTGTTATCATTAATACTGTGTCTGACAAAGAAAACTATAGCCCTTAAATTTACACTCCTTTCTTTCAAAAAGCGCAAGTGTGTTGTCACTGCCTTATGGGCAAATGAGAGATCGGGATGGCGTTCTAGTGGCACCTGCACAATAGCTGTAGCCGAGCCACCGTAATGCTGTCCTGACTGACCAATGTTAACTAACACCAGCCAATATCCGCCATATCTTCTTTCTCATTTGCAGTTTGCAAGAAAGGGACAACCTTTACGACAAAGAGAAAATCAACTCTGTGCGCACGAAACTGAGCGCTGCCACGGAGTCACTTATTCAAGACATAAGGTGTCCGCCTATTACCCTCGAGTGGAAAAACATATCTTTCTTCGTGAAAAACAAAACAGGTACATGTGCATTTGATAGGCTTTAAAGGTTGTGATAATGGACATCGTTTTTTTTTTCTGTTTAGTTACAAAACTTACACCTATTTTTCAAGTTATGTGTTGTTTATTAGATGTTACAACGTGGCTACACCCTTACGCCGATAGCAGACCTTAGAAAAATCGCAGCAGTAAAAAAAAAAACATTACATAAAACAGCACCTATTAACAGTTCATGTCAGTGAGTCAAGCCATAAAACATCATCGTGATGTTCACAAAGTAAATGATGTTAAAGGAGCTTGCGCGGATATGATCCGGCCACCCGCAAATCCTCCGTACACCTCTCCTACTATTATATATAGACGTGACAATGTTTTTATATATACATTACACACTTTTTATTAATTTTCATTTGAATGCGCTATATATAATTTGATGAAGTGTATACATTTTATACATACAAGAGGTGATCTTTTGCAAAGTACAAAAAGGGCGTCGCTCGATGAGCTTTGGACGCGTTTTTCTTTAAAGATGATTTCTTTATGATGTATACACTATATACATTATATATTAAGTCCCAAAACGACAAATTACAAGAAGGGCAACGCAGAGACCATGGTTGGCTTTGGCCCCCCATGGACCCTGCGCCATAAAACCAAACTAATAATCATCACGAAGAAAAAAAAAAGCGTTCCTCCGTGAGCTTGAGGACTCGTTTACCTTTAAAGATTATTACTTTATGGTCACTAAAGTATGTTGACAAGGGATCTTCAATAAGAGACACAATAGAAAGTTTGAGAAGGCCAACATCAATTCAGGTGCCCTGAGGTTAGTGGGACGTTTGCAGTCATATGATACGCATCAGAGAGCATAACGTGGCATCATCAGTTGGACTAGCCAATTTCTTTGCTTGACGGCGAGCTCTGTTCACTGCTGCTTCGCTGGCCCGCAGCTCCGCGTTTGCTTGACGGCGAGCTCTCTTCGCTTCGGCCTCCCAGGCTGTCATCGCAGGGTCTTGGCGGCGAGCCCGAGCTGCTGTGCATTTCGAGGTCGCTGCGCTGCTGCCTTGGCTTCTGGGCTGTTCAGCAGCCGAGCAGTAACGATGCGTGTTTAACGTGATCTGCCGCCGAAGAGAAAGGAAGTGGACGCGTGCCGAGAGTGGTGTGCGCTGCCGCTCTCTCTAGTGAGCATTCTTGAAAGCACTGGAAAACCGACGCCTTGGGTGGTGACGCGCCATCTAGTGAGAAATGTTGGAATCACCGGAGGCGACGCCGTGAGCGGCGACCGTAGAAGTGTACACCGGAAACACTGGTGTGCCCACCGGCAAGGCATGAGCATTAGAAACTTGCCGAGCAAGCTCCTAAAATAACGTAGCACAAAGTCAATTCACGTATCGACACGAGTGAACACAAATTACGGTCAATTTACATAACACCATTCTTCACATAAAATGCACTCAAACGAACACTGAGTGCGTTGGAAATAACACTAGTTATAACGTTCAGTCAGATAACACTTAAAATGCTCGTTGATGAACACCAGACGGTCGAAATTTTCGGGACCCCCTAATTACGACGTTTCTCGAAATCACATGTTGGCATGAGTCACACACAAATGAACCTTGCGTAAGCGTTTTCCCGTTTTCTGAAGAATGAAGGACGCAGACATGAGTGATAGCGACTTAGCTATTAAGTACGCTAAACTAATAGTACGCGATGTGCTTTTGGCGGTCGTATGATGGCCCGAATGGGTATTTTAAAATATGTAGTTTTAAAGCGTACGCATTGATTGCCAGAGAATGGTTTGGAACCAGGTAAGAGAGCGTAAATACGCGGTTACTCGGCGGATGACCCGAAGGGTTAGTCATGGCCATGTAAAACTGAGATTTCCATGAACGCGTTCAATCGAATAGGGAGTGCTACAACTTGTTTAAACTTGCATTCCACGCTAGGTTGTGAAGGTGAGGTGCAGCGTTTGTAGAAACAATATATTATTTGTTTCTTAGATGTTGTAGAAGAAACGTTGCCATAAATTAATGTACAAAAACGTATAAGGAAATAACAGTTTGTCTATGGTGGTGTAATTGCTTGAAAAGTGTCAGTTAAGTCAAGACGTATCAGCTTGATCGTGGAAAATAGCTTGATTCCATTCAAGATGAACGCTTTGCATAAAGTTATTTTCGAAATAAGTGAACTGACGTGGACACGACGGGGCAAAACAGCGTCGTTACCAGAAGTGACTTTTGCTGCAAAGATGGAAAGTGGAAGACAGCGGTGTAGTGTCAATGTGTCGTTATTCATTGTATGTTGAAATTGTTTTTTTTTGTTTTCTCGCAAACACCTTTTTAAAGCACGGTGCGACTTCGCGTTGTATTTGCTTTGCAAATGATATAGTTACATACTCTTTAATGGCACCATCAGCAATATTTCTTTTATGCTTCTACAAAACTTCAGGGAAGCGAGAGCTGCTGAGTCGGCTGTACGGAAAGGCCTCCCCCGGCACCCTCACCGCCGTAATGGGACCTTCGGGAGCTGGAAAGACCACGCTTCTCAACATCCTGGCTGGTCACGTGTAAGTTATGCTGCTTGAATAACAAAGAGGTTAAGTGCAGGACTGCACTTTTTACTGTTTATTATCATTCAACTTTCAGCGTATAAGAGAAAAAATATACGCATGGGGGCTACGTTTCAACTATTAATGTGATCGCGTTAAAGATTGTAATAACCGTGCGCAAAGGGGCAGTTCTCGTCTTATTGATCGGGGTGATCTGCACGTATTCCGTGTGGTGTAGACGGGAATAATCGGGTTATCGAAATAGCTCCTTGTGAAATGGGGAGTTGGCAACGCTTGCGATCGTTACGCCGTGGTGCGTCTACAATTGTATTTTGTAATTTAGACCCTGAGACAGTTTTTTTTTGCGTCAGAGCATGTGGTTTGACTTGACATTTAATGCGACTGCTTGATTATTGACAGCGGAGCTGCTTAAATCGGCCGTAATCTGTCAAAAGCAAAAAAAAAAAATGGCAGCATATCCACGGGGTGAATGATGGGGAGTGGGGCAAAGAATTCGTCCGTTTATTCGTTCTTGCTTCCGTCCGTCCAATAGTCCGTCTGTGTGACCGTCCGTGCGTCCATCCGTCTGTCTGTGCGTGCGTCTGTTCGTGCGTCCGCTCGTCAATCTGTTCGTCCGTCCTTGTGTTCGTTCATGCATCCACCCCTGCGTCCGTCCATGCGTCCACCCGTCCGTGCAGCCATCCGTACGTCCGTCCATGTACCTGTCTGTGTGTCCGTTCGCCCATCTATTCAACACTGCAAGTACCACCATCTCGCATCTTTTCATCATATTGTTAGGAGGCAGTGGGCATGAGCGCGAAAGGCTGGTAGCCCTGGTGGTTCTCAACTACTTGTAATTATTGGTAATACACTCATTTCTTTCTTCCTTGTGTTTGTTATCCCCGTAACAATATATTCCCCATAAAGAAACACCGCTATCCAACGAACATTCCAAGGTCTAAACGAGAGATGGCACACGCACACTTCCTTACGGCTTGCGCTTCGTGTCTACTTCCCACCTTTACTCACCTCGATTTCATGGTATATACTAGTTCATTATATTCATGGCACTGCGACTCAACGCTCGCCAAACCTTTCTAAACCAAGGAGGTTACACCTAGCAAGTATAACGTAGCAACCCTTTCTTGTCAGATAGTGCTCAATGTACATGCCAATGGCTGCTAATGGGGGATGAGAGAAAGAAGAAATCGGCTTTTACTTTCTTACGGCTTGCGCTTCGTATATACTTCCCACCTTTAACCACCTCGAGTTCATGGTATGTACTAGTTCACTGTATTCATGACACTGAGGCCCAACGCTCGCTAAACTTATCTAAAACCAAGGAAGTTATGCCCAGAGAGTATAAGGTAGCAACCATTTCTTGTCAGATAGTGCTCAATGTACATGCCAATGGCGGCTAATAGGGAACGAGAGACAGAAGAATTCGGCTTTCAGTTAACGCGCACGCTGCGAATTTTTTATTGTTGAACAACGCCAAGGAGAAATCTCCCACCGGCACTACCTTGCAGGTCAAAACATAAGACTGGTTACACACTACTACTACGACTACTACGAGGGACGAATGGGTGCCACTTTAAGGAGCTTCGCCCGTAAAACACTCTCCGTCAAAATGACAACATCGCGCGCTCTCTAGCGCTCAGTTGCACAGCTGTACACGTGGTTCGTGAGACCATACTCTGCTCCACCACCAGTCTGCCTGCCTGGATACTGCGCGCAACCACCCGGTTGAGCTGCACAGACGGCTGTGCTGCACTCGCCCATGCCATTACTTCATACAGCTTAGCATTACTCGGCAATACTTCGTATGATTAGAACCAGGTAGGAAACGATGAGCTCTGTTGTGCCTTTTGGATTGCGCCACTAGTGCAAGCTACGCTCGGCATTTTTATTTTTATGCCGGGGTCCACCAAGACTTCCGTGGGGCATTTCCGTCATGGTAATTGGTTGGTTGGTAACAACTTTATTGGAAGTCCGGCAGAGCTTTCGCCGACGGGGCCTTAGGTCTCCCACGTGGGGACGTCAAGACCTTGCTTGACCGCTGCCTCGCGGGCCTGCTGGACGGCCCAGAGTTGGTACCCGAGGCTGGGGCTGCACAAGGCGGGAAGGTTCCCGATTTAGCACCTTGCGGATTTCTGGCGCAGTCGCAGAGCATGTGATTTAATGTGGCAACCTCGATATGGCATATCTTGCCTTCATGAGACTGACATCAAAAATTGTACATGATCAGATCACAAATGCGAAAAGTTGCGCCCACGAGATTTGAACCGTCGATCTCTTGGTCGGCAACAACAGATGCCAACATGAAAGGCACTGTGCTACGGTCTTTTTTTTAAATCCATCTTCTTAGGCATGTACAGCCACGAATTTTAAAAAGCTGAGGGTGTCAGCATTGATCGAAGAGTCTATAAGCGTCTGTTCCGGGCGTCCTGGTGTCCGGTTCTTGAAACAGCCTAAGGGAAGACAGCTGGGCAAGGCTGCTAATCGCAGGCATTCACGTATTCTCGTTTATTTTGCTGCTGTACTCCGTTAAACGCCGCTTATCGATCGGGTGGTCGACGCCCGCGCGTGCAGGTTAACCCATATATGCCCAGTGTCCTACATGTAGAATGGTGAAACTTTTCAGTGTAACTCGAATGTTTTTTATGTAAAAAAAGTAGAGCCACCTAAGGTGTGTTTATAATGCCCTGTCTTCATCACATGCAAGTCTAGGTGATCGCTGAGCTACAAATAGCCGCGTGCTCGCAGTAACAAAATGGCTATTTCCCGTGTATGTAACTGAGCGCCATACCGCGAAAAAAATTAATATAGAGTCAAGTTGTTCTCGATGCTGCTGATATCTTTGTCAATTGTTCGTCAGTTATTGCGCGTGCTGTAACTTTCACATGACGGTGACAGGCGCTAATGTTTTTTGTTCTTGGTGTGTCAAACACAAGTGTCCTACATACAGGACGGCTCCAAAATCATTGTTTGAAAGAACTTTTAAAAAATAAAAGCTTTATTCTGTTTTTTGAGGCCATAGAAGCAATCACTTTGGGTAAATAAATTAATTTTGGTAATTTGACTAATTTTGGCCATATATGGGTTAAAACAGATGGGTGGCTGTACATAAAACAACAAGCACATAAAAGTAACGAGATGATGCATCTGGCAGTTTAGTGAACTGGTGAATGTGTCTGGGTTTCTGGTTTAAAGAATGTTGAAGACCAGACTACTTTGCCAATGTTAAGCAGGTAACCTCACCTGTAAAGATAGTGAGAACTACTGGCAAGAACAAGCGAAAGAAATTCAACTGAAAGTTAATAATCATCTGTCACCTGTAATCATCTGTCAGTGTCTTCGAAAGTGCTAGCAATCTGCTCTTTGCTTGAAAACTTTGGTATGCAGATGTTTAATTGCTCAAGAGCAAATGTACAGAAGCTTCGTCAGGCCTTCGCAGTGTTCGCAGTGTTCGTGTGGACCTCGAATTTCGAGAGATGCAGTCAAGCTAACCAGTTTAGACAAATGAAACAAGGCTAAAGTGTTCTACAACACTTTAACATGGTGGTTTGGATTTGTTTACGACTTTCCCATACGTCAAGTCGTAAACAGGTTCTTCTTTTTCCGCAACACAAGCGATTTTCTTTCTTGCGTACGGTATGCCAACTGAGACTGATACGGGCTTCCCCTGTATATATGGTTGGTACGATGCATGTTTGCAAAGCGTTGGCCTCGCCCATAGCGTCTATCCGTACCAAAAAAAGCTATGCGACGAACGCCTAGCTGCCTCGCCTGGCTGTAACTCCGGGAAAAAGAAGGACTCGGTTGGGTAACAGGGAGAAACGAAGCGCATATCGTTTCCCTCTAGTCTGGCCGTGGAGTTCAATGTGGAATGGCGACCTTAGACAGATGGCGTTGCTTTTAGTTCAAGTGTTGTGTTCAACGTCAATATGCGCCAACAAGCACAATTGTAGGCGACGTACAAACATGCAAACTCTCCCGGTTTGCGCGAGCGGCTCACAAATTTTCAGCGAGCTTACCGAAATTACGGGTACGGCCGCAAGTGTCCTGAAGCGATTCCCCAGCACCACCGCAATAAGAAACCAATAAGAACAAAGAACAGTGGACCTAAAACTTTTTACCCCTTATCTATCACGTACAAAGTGCTTGTTAAGTCACTTTCGCTGTGTAATGTCATTCAGAAAAGCGTGCAATTATTAGGAAGGGGATACTAGCTGTTGCTGGCCACAATGCATCTGGTTGATTAATTAACACATGCACACGCGTGATTTACGAGTGCAAGTGTGATTGTTAACAGTGATATTTACGAGTACAAGTATGTTCGTTAACATCTAAACATGTTACTCGCAATCATTCAGGGCTGTTTATGACATTGCTATGACCCAGAGAAATAATAAATGAAAACCCATGCCAGCTTCTTTCACAAAGTTTTTTTTGTCACATAGTAATTCTCCATGCTTTCTGGCGATACGAATTTTCGATCATAGTAATATTTTTGGTGACCCCGCTAAATTCGTAACACGAAAATTTTACTGTATATCGCATCGTTTGAAGGAGTTATCACCCATATATGTTCTTATTGTATGGAATATAAAAAAAACTAAACGCAGAAAATAATTATTATTGTATTGTATTGCAACTCGTTTGGGTAAATTTACAGTTCACAGATGCAGTAGACACGTTGTAAGTGGAAGAAGAAAATCATGTATAAAGGGCGATATGCCCAACCATGAATGTTTTAATTTCACGACATGATGCTCATTTAACGGTAAAAATGACCAATATATTCCTACGAAAACGACGCCAACAACAAAATCATGAAAAGACAAAAAAGTTGTGGTTTTATAATGAGCTTGTATCTGGAGAAGACATTTGTCCTAAATTTTTTCTCTTATAACGAAAGTGAAACAGAAGTGCTCTGATGTATTGCATTTTTTCCCCAGCCACAAGGATTACGAAGGTGAAGTACACGTGAATGGCTACCTCCGAAGCGTGGAACTGTTCAATATGCAGAGCTGCTACGTCATGCAAGACGACTGTTTGCTGCAAGAGCTGACTGTACGCGAAGCTATCGCCTTGAGCTTGGAGCTGAGGACCTCGACAATTCGAGGCGAGAACATTGCCCTCCTCGTGAGTTCTTTATTGCGTAAGCAAACTCAAGCATACTCATCTCTACGCAAACTAAAGAAAAAAAATTGTGTACGTTCGTCCGTTTCTTTGTCTTGTTAGAGGAATAGTTAGGAACACATAAATGTATAAAACAGAACAAGTTTTCAGTGTGAAATACTTCGCCGACTATAGAATCAATCAATCAATCAATCAATCAATCAATCAATCAATCAATCAATCAATCAATCAATCAATCAATCAATTAATCGATCGATTTTGCCCCAGAAGTTATAAGAAACCTTCCCTGCTGATGAATTCAGAAAGTTCTAGACGAGTCGCAACGTATAAAATACAAATGTAGCAGGAAATCGAGTGACACAGAAAAAAGATAAAGTACTAACGGAATTACTCATCCTGCTTTTTACGTTCAGTGCAGAACGAAAGTCTCTCCTATATACTATCCATTTAGGCAGATTGTATTTTCCCTAAAATCCACACAAAAGTTATATGATGGGCTTCATTTGTTTGATGCCTAACATTGGGTCTTATTTGGCTGAGCGTGCATACGTGATATAAATTGCGCCTGCACTTTTGACCAGTCACACTTATCTGGCTTAGACACAGCTCTGTCACTCGATATGATCCTCTACCAAGATATATTGGTGATGGAGGACACCGACGAGGAGTCGGAGCCCCTGTGGTCGACATTGTCATTTCTTTCGAACAGATAAAAGCCTGTTTTTTTCACCTAGTGGGTCTCGCTTTTCACCTAATGGGTCTCGCTGCGTAGGAAGTATATATAACGAATTTAAAGGAACATTAGGTTTTTGTATGTTGAAGATTCTGCGCCCCACCCGTTTTGGTGCTGTAACAGACGTTTATCATCTGAACCATTAAAAATATTTAAATACGTGGTGAGGGAAAGAGGATATTTCACTTTCCTGAAGTATATGCGGCGGTGTTATTCTGTCAGTATTTTTCATCACATACATTAAGTATACTGTGTAAGAGTTTACCGAATGAACATCGTCTTTAAAAGACAAACTGTAATAACAGTTATACCGAGGCTACTAAAAAATTGTTTATTCATTCACATGAAAAATAAATTGTCATTTTGTTCTGTATTGTCATCAAGGCTTCTTAATCACACTTGGTTAAAAAGTGGCCTATAAGACAGCATCAGTCACTAGTATTCGCAGCGGCTTCCTGTCAGCGCCACCATCAGAGAAGGTTTTAGGGCTCATAACGTTAACAGTGAAGAAAAATTGAGTGCGCATTTACTGTGAATGATGAAGTAGATAATGAAAGAAAACCCTTTTTTTGTTTTTCTGTGATACAGGTGACCGAAGTAATGGAGCAATGGGGCCTCGATGAATGCGCAGACACGTTGACTAGATCTCTTTCTGGCGGAGAGAGGAAGCGCCTGGCCATTTCACAAGAGCTTATCGGTAATTCACCGGTGATATTGCTCGATGAGCCGACCAGGTTAGTCGCACTCTCCTTATGGTTTACGTTGTTTATAAACGGTTGAGTGTATACCCATGGTGCAGCTGTAGTAGTTCTATCTACTTAGGCTTAGGTATCTCTGCGAAGAAGAGAATGAACTACGACATCCTGGGATACTGAGCTAGCTAGAATGGTTAGAAGTAGAACGACTGGAGATAACGATAAAAATGGACTGTCTTCATGCGTTACTTTTTTCTGTCATTGGGTGCTGCCTTTTGGCACTAGTCGTATAATTACAACAATTCAGTCGACGACGGCAAACGGTTGTACTGAATAGCTGTCGTTATCCGACGTACATTTTCCCACGCGATATCTATTGCTGTTCACATAAGGAGGTAATAAGAGTGCTACCACTATCCTAATGTCGGTGCAGCTAGGCAGCTTCGGCTAATTCGTATGCTGAGCAGTACCATTGCGGGCCTCTCAACTCTTTACCTTCGTTATTCTCCTAGGACAGTCTCTGCCTCGCCTTAGTATTAGGCACCCCGTCTGCACAAAGTAACAAAGTGGCATTCGAAATAGGGGCATCCTCTATACGCACTGTTCTGTGTGAGCCGATTCCATTTCATGCCTGCTCATTTCATCACCGTATACGTAGCCCTCTGCCGTCTTCGGATGCGTTTCCCATTACTTTGTATTCATTTTGTCCATATCACTTACCATTGGTTGTGCGTTCGAAGTGTTACGTGTGAGTGCAATCACGTGCTCGTTTACTATTTGTCTACCTGATATCATTTATGTTTGCATAAGTACACATGCATGATATAGAAGTCTTCGTACATAACACATATTTATTTTATGTTGCTATACTTAACCATTTATTGCACGCGACCAAGTTAACGTTGCCGACGTAAAGTCAATTCAATAGATGAATGAATAAATGAATGAATGAATGAATACTTTTTTTTCTTGAAATAAGATGTCTGAAACGTTTGCAGTGGCCTTGACAGCAGCTCGGCGCTGCGCTGTGTTAAGGTGCTGAAATCACTCGCTGCTTCCGGACGCACCGTGCTGTGCTCGATACACAACCCGAGTGCCCGCCTGTTCTCTCAATTTGACAACGTAAGTAATAGTACGCTAATCCCTCCTCATATTTTGACTACTCGCATCAAAGGCTCATTACTCCTACACTAATGCGTATCTATAGCGCGCAAAACCTGTTCTAATATGGAGCAGTAATGAGCTAAAGTTTAAGTGATATTTTTATGTACAGTTTTCTCTCCTCAAGGCTATTGAACTTTAGAATGCTTTATCTAGTATGGCCCGTCCTTTGACCGAAGAAAGAAGTTGCGACTGTCACTCAGTGTGCCTTTAACTATGTTTTTACTTTTAAACATGTTTTTTTACATTTTGCACGTACGGTATATTACATTATCCAAATCCTGCTATCGCCTTTTGAAGAGTTTTCGTATAATAAATAAATAAATAAATAAATAAATAAATAAATAAATAAATAAATAAATAAATAAATAAATAAATCTAAGCCTAAGCAGACACTTTTAACTGCTAAGAATTAAGCCTGACTGGTAAATTACAAGTAAAATGTGCCCAGAAACTCCAATAAAAATTTAAATTAAAGTATACTGTGTTTCTTCATTTCAGTTGCAATGATTTATACGAAAAAAATTATAAAAAGTGATAGTGAACAGGGATATTGATCACAATTGAAGCAGGCACACCTGCGATGATCCGTATACTCCCAGTCGCAGCGAACATTGGAAGTGGCGTGTGAACGATTTGCGCATCACTGCCATGCTAAGTTCTCTTGAGAACCATCGGAATCAATTCACAAGTAAAATGTTTAACTTTATCAAGAAATGAGGCAAGATACTGATTACAAAGAAGGTTCAGCTTAAATTGAGGACGACGCAGCGAGCAATGGAAAGAAAAATTGTAGGTGTAACGTTAAGAGACAAGAAGAGAGCAGAGTGGATTAGGGAACAAACGGGGGTTAAGGATATCATATATAGTTGAAATCAAGAAGAGAAAATGGACATTGGCCGGGCATGTAGCACGTAGACAGGATAACCGCTGGTCATTAAGGGTAACTAACTGGATTCCCAGAGAAGGCAAGCGGGTTAGGGGGAGACAGAAGGTTAGCTGGGAAGATGAGATTAAGAAGTTTGCGGGTATAAATTGGCAGCAGCAAGCACAGGACCGGGTTAACTGGTGGAACATTGGAGAGGCCTTTGTCCTGCAATAAACTTAGTCAGGCTGATGATGATGATGACTGATACAATACTGCAAATATACGCGTTATTGTCTCGAATAGCAATATGTAGTCATGTACGTTATGCTTACGTTTCGTATATGCCATATATAGACGCGGGTTTTTAAAATGTACAGTGTCAATTTTTATGAAAGGGAACACGGGAGCGCTTGGCCTGCGTGCTCCGGCGGCTGCTGGCAGCGCGTTCAAGCGGGAGCGAGAGCAAACGCAGACTCTTCTCGCGTCATCTCGCGGCGAGCAAAACAACCATTCGTTGCTGATATGGAACCAGAAACAAAATTGCGACCCCCTCCCCCTTCAACGCGATTACGCGAGAACTATTAATCGTCTTGAAGGGGGAGGGGTTGCAAGCTTGCCGTTCTATATCAGCAACGAATGGTTGTTCTGCTCACTGCGAGATAACGCGTAAAGAGACTCGTTGCTATCGCTCCCGCTTGAACGCGCTGCCAGCAGCCGCCGGAGCGCGCAGGCGCCGTGTTCCCTTTCATGAAAATTGACACTGTACGCGTGTAAAGAACCCTTTGCTTTATTTCCCCGCCATCCAACTGCCCATTGCCATAATATTGTTTATTTGTTTCAGTTTTGTACATGCGTTTTTCTTGTTGATTTTTGTTTCTGGATAACTATGTATTTTCTTTTTGCGCTGCAGATTTCATGTAAATGGAATACCGATAGCCTTTCCTAAACAAGCGTCTTGCAACTGAAGATAAGTTTGTTTTAACGCTGAAGCTATTCTGCGGAATTCTCCAGGTTTTCATAAACATGCTGCTGCAGCTACACGCTAGCAGCTGCTATTGCCTAACCAAATGCAGGTGACTTTATGAAGAATTGCAGAAGACCGAACGCGATGCTTACGTGCACCTTTCAGCGCGCACTGAAAACAACGTTCAGAAACCTCGACATTTTCAACAAATGATCATCAAATAACAAAACACTTACCACCGCTTATGCTCAACACTTATTTAATACTAAATAGCGCTTCCTTTTAATAAAAAAATAAAAACAAACTGGCGGGCCTGCGTGGAACGCACACCACTGTCACAGCGAAAGCAGGAAGAGCGGCCTTTCAGAGCCTTCTTTTTAACACTCTTTGCATAGCTGCTGCAAGCACACTTGCAGGGTACCCACTACGCCATCAATCATTGCATAATAGGCAAGCATTGTGCCATCCTTCGCCATTCTTTCGAAAGCGTGGTACCCACTGCACACTGGCACGGATCATTGTGTGATTTGTGTGCTGTGGGAGACGATGATGAAGAAAAATGCCAGAAGCTTTTGTAATCCCCTAATTCCCCCCACAGTGGGTATGCGCCACAGATAATAGGTGGACAAGATCAAGCTTTTGTAAAGAATAGAAGCATTCGACGACCTACTAGTGTCGCAATTCGCATTATTGAACACCTGGTTGTTGTTTCGCTGTTCTAAAACTCTTTATTACACATATTAACGCGATTCTTTTCCCGAAATCAAGCCTGCCTAAGGCCATAAAGTTTGCAAAGGAGTTGCAGGTACCGGCGTGACTCAGTGTTGGAATACTGGGCTGGCACGCAAGGGAGACAGGTTTGAATCCCATTGTGTCCTTGGTGTTTTTTATTTACTGAGGTTTTTACTTATTTGGTGCAGTAGTGGTTACGGACACCAGCGGCGGCGGACAACTACGGTGCGCACGCGACCCATATTGTGATTTTATAACAGCTTTCGCTGTAAAAAAAAAGAGTCTAGAATTACGGTACAGCAATGATGCATTACTTTTCAGGAAAAGTTTCAAGAAAATAAGCGCTCTATAATTGCAAACTGCCGAAGCTTCTGTATTTTTTTGACAATTTGGCCTTTTCAGCTCTACATGCTCTCCGAAGGAAAATGCATATACAATGGTTCAGTGGCGCAGCTGCCACCATTCTTGGAATCTTTGGAATCTCACAAGTTTCATTGCCCTGTGCACAGCAGTCCATCTGACTTGAGTAAGTGGTTCTTTGATTGTTTTACGACAGCTAATGCCCTAAGTCACACAACGAGCCTGAAAGGTGCCTTGCATGGAAACGAAGAGGGCGCTGGAATAATTTTATTCAGCTAGGTGAGCTCATGCTGCATTGTAGGATCGGTACGCGAAGGCAATTTGCATAGCTCAACTCCTCCCTCTCCTGTATGAGTGCATCTAAAGATGCCCTCTCCCCCACCATCGTGTTTATTGTTGGCCCGAAAAGAAGAAAGAAGAACGTCTGCGCTGCGCCGAATGCGGCCTCCAGTCTTGTATCGAAATGCATGTGGCAGCTGCTTTTTCGTCGAAGTTCATTGTCTTCGTTTCTTTCTTTCGCCCCCCCCCCCCCCCTTTTTTTTAATGGTACCATACAATTATTGCTTAATGTCCATCGTAGTCACTGATAGCCTGTTTAAGTGACCTTCGTGCGTGAGAAGCCTTCGCTAATTCGTTTAACTTATATTTCAGGGCACTCAAAGCGCTGCGCGTTAGGCGGCAATCACGGTATTTTTTAAAAATTTCGCCCACTTTAAATAAACCCAGGAAAAAAATTAACCAGCGTTGTTACCTTACCATAACCCAAACATTTGTTATTTCTGAACAAGAGCTACAACTGTTGTATTGAAATTTTTCCTGTAGAGTCAGTATTTAAAAAGTTCATTAAGCGATCGTTGTTAATTATCCTGCTTGGAGGACCAAAAAATATTCTGACGTCCTACATACAGCTAAGGGCAATACTGCACTAGCTGGAGACGCGTAGCACTCCTTTTTATTTTTTATTCTTTGAGGCTTTTTAGGTGAAACACTCTCTATGTATATATGATTCTTGTTTATACGTTGAATGATGTTTTGGGTAGTATTTTTTGTACAATTCGTATCAATCGTATTTCTATTTTTGTGCGTGTATTTCTGTGTTATTCGTATTTTTTGTATAATCTTATATATTTGGACTACTTTTGTGGCTCTTACTCGAGTGATCACATTTACTCTACAGTTACATTCATGCAATCTTCTAATGTATTTTGAAATCATGTGCATGCATTATACCCTTTTATCCTGTTTTATAATACGTAATATTATCTATAATTATCAGTTTTATGCATTCCTAATCCAGTGGATCCCCGAGGCATGTACACAAATCAATAAATAAATGAATAAAAAAAAAGCAGAATACGCGTCAAGCTGCACTGCTTCATGTCATATTTGTATGTAAATAAACGGACGTACTGGGTGCTTCGAGAAAATGTCAGATTTTTTCAGAAATCAGGAAATTCTGATATTTGTTCGATGCCTTCACAAATACATCTTCCGTAGCCTAAGTTATCCCAAGAGAGAGAAAATAAGGATGAAAGAAAGGCAGGGAGGTTAACCATGACTGAGCCTGGTGGGCTACCTTGCACTGAAGAGGGGGTAAGGGGAATAAAAGTTCTCGAGAGAGAGAGAGAGAGAGAGAGAGAGAGAGAGAGAGAGAGAGAGAAATGTCAATCATGCCGCCGACAAACCGCAAGTTATGTGCTTGACATCACAGATGGGGAGTCGCATCCGTGTCTTAATCAATTGAGCACATTCGTTGCATTAACTTGTATGCGCGGTTCCATGCACCCAAAATCTTGCGGATGGTGAAGGCATGATGGTGGCACTAGTGTTCTCAAGCAGCAGATTTCTAAAGGCTTGCGAGAACTACAGCGATGGTGTCAAGCAGCTGCAACACGCTTTGAGCTGTCGGTGACTGCATCTTGCTCAGAAGCACACGCATAGCACTGGCTATGGTGCTGACCATGCCGATAAGTTGTCCTTAGTCAGTCATGTTATGGGGTACCGATGCAGCGTCCCTCACTGTCGAAGTCTGATGCCTCCCATCAGGCGCATGTATCTTAGGGAGTTCGGGCCAAGCGTCACCTGCATTGCTGGTAGAGGCATCATTTTCCTTTAAAACAGCTGCGTTCTGACTGGGTGATAAGGATGAAGCGTCAGCTCCACTGCTTGCAGAAGCACCTTTGTTCTTAGAACCGACAGCGATTGGCCAGAGTGGGAGAGGTGGAGCTGGTTTTGGACGTGCTTCGCGAGGCGATGAGGTTTTGGTGGCTTTGGTGCAGTGCCGGTGACGGGACCATTGTCGCGTAATGAATGCGACTGCTTCTCGGTGTGAGATGTCATTTCTAGCCCTTTTTTTCAGTATTGTTAGCTCCTTTCGAATAAAAGGGCAGTCCTTCGAAGAATCATTATGTGGCCCATTGCAATTTGAGCACTTCAGAGTCGTGGCTTGGCACGTGTCCTTGTTGTGGTGCCCAGTGCATCGAGAACAGACAGTAGAGTTCGTGAACACAACACTTACGTGTTTTAACTCCATGCACTTTCAGCACTGAAGTGGTTTCGGTATAAAAGGACGAACTGCGTGTCGGAAGTGGCCCACTTTTACGTGTGATGGAAGTGATTCGCCCTTAAATGTAATTCCTACGCATCGTGATTTCCAGATACTACATATACTTGTAATAATGGCATCTTCCGAAGCCGGCCTAATCGAGACTGGTAGGTCCGAGTTGGTAATGGCTTCAGCAACATAATATATCACCCCAGTGAATACTTTGCCCAGCGGTATATGAGAGCAGATTTCATCCCACTAAGTTCCGTTACTTCACGCAACCTGTCAAGTGCAGTCACTTGATTGACGTCAATCACTAGAATGTTCTTGCTGTTATTCACTCTTACTTCCTTTACTTCATTCGGTACCAGTCCTTCATCTGTACAGACATGGCTTGCCGGTTAAGGCGTCTCATGTTTTAACAGCGAGAACTGGCTCGAAAAGGATGGTTAATACTTTGGTATTCTGCGACGATCGCATGGTGGGCTCACTCGAATTGGGTGACGTGCTCAGAAATCTTTCCCTCTTTCCCTTCTCTTTCCCTTGTGGTTTCTCACAAGCTCGAAGTTGTCGTCCCTTGATTCATCAATGCTGACGTAGTATAAGGTTTGGTGCCATCACTGTCAGTGCCGCTCTCGGAGCTGTATTGCTTCCTGGAAGCAACACCCGTGGTCATTTCAGTGTCCGGAAGTCTTCCGCAGGGCTCTACCTCCATCGCACACAAGCAGGAGACTGAGTTGACAGGCGAAATGAAAATTGTTCACCAAAAACCATGGAACTCAAACATTCGGCATTCTGCCGCACCGGCACTTTGTCGTCGTCCAAGTCATCTTATGATATCAAAAGGCATCACTGGGACAGTAATTTGCAAAGATAGACAATTGCATTTCTAGTTAGTGGAACTTAGGCTGAATAGGAGAATTAAGGCTCTTCATGCTAAGAAACCATCGGAGGTTTGAGACATACAAGGAGCGGCGTCAAGGAATTTTCGTGGTGTGATGTAATTCAACGAAAATCACTGGCGTAAATAGAACTCGAGCACAGGTGAGTGGTGCAAGCAGACGACCAGAGTGACGTCACTTTTCAAGACAATGTTAAGAGAGTTGTAAGTCTTTTGTGTTCGTTAACGTATGTGTGTCATCCGTACTATCATTGCAAGCGCGGCCACGCACCCACACAGCGGAGTCGGTTGAGAGTTTATATAACAACGCTCATTCATTCTGGACGTCTCAACAGAATACGACAGCCTCGCTTTTCGCGCTTCCATTTCGTCTCTAAAATTTCGGGAATTTCATCACTTCACAATAATTAGTAGAAGCCGCTTCTTCGAAATCTCCAAACTGTGATGGGCTCTGCATGATGGGCTTGAATTTCCCCATTTTATAAAACCACGTGGCTCCACTATAGTTAAACAGGTAACTTTAATTTCCTAACTATTGTCCAAAATGATCTGTTTAGCCATATAAAGAAGCCATGCGGTTACAAAAGAGGCAAATGGGAAGTCGTGGAAGAAATACCGGTATTCGCTGTATTCTGAGAATTTTCGGACAATTTTTTGAAACACCCGGTATTATATATGTACGACGCGCATGTCTTCATCGGAAAAGGAAGCCTTTGCGATGCTATAACCTACATATGCCTCTCGCATAAATTTTGTTGATAACCATGCCGACCAGTCCTGCCGCTTGTTACAGTTGAGGTTATTGAAGCTACAAAGCCTGCCTGTGGCTGTGCTGGGGATACAAACTCGTGATACGACCAAGAAGCAACTTGCCGAGCACAGGGTACAAAAAGCAGGAAAGTGAACTTTAAATGATTTACTCGGTCGGTATGACACCGTCAAAAAATTTATTTCTTGCCCATTATACAGTTACAGAGATAGCTTTTGGCGAACACGGAGAGATGACGACCAAGTTATCAAGTCTCTTCATTCCTGATGACATCCCCGTGAACAGCGAGAATACGTCTGAATCATCGTCCCTCACCAGCTATGGTGGACGAATAATGAGTGATAAGGTAAGCATGTAAACAAGTTTATCAGTTCGTTTGAGTGGGTAAAGGCACAGTTAGATTAGTGAGATTTCGAGGAATTCCGTAAGTACATCGGTCGTCTTCCCGATGTCTTTTGAGCCATCTTAGTTTTTTAACCTGCACCTAATATTGGTTCAAAGGGCGCTTATCGCATTTCTCGCAAGCGTGCCAGGGCTGTTTCGGAGATCCTCTTACTTAATATACCCAAATTATCGCATATATGCCTCCCTAAACATTGCTCGGATGTTTCTCGCACACTCCTATAGCTTGACTACGTAGTTTTTCGGTATATGCTACGCTCACAAAGTTATGACGCATCCACGACGTTTCAAAGGAATGACACGTTAATACACGTCTTGGATCTGCTATACCTTTGAATGCTATCATTAACATCAAGTCATCTTCAACGTGTACACCTAGGATACATAATTTCATCATGCACACCAGTGTTAAGAGATGACGCATCGGCCTATACCCGAAATATCATAAAAAGAGCTTAGATGATATCACTTCCGTTATGACGTTGATTATAGTGTTTATTATCATTAGGGGCATGTTTATTATTCATCAGAAGTAAAACAGAACACCCCAATACTATATTACTGGCCATCGACTGCATTATAATTCTGCCCCTTGGGACTAAGAAGCGGTTCAATGTAACGCCGCTGCCCTTTGATGGTTCCAAGGACAAGATACTTTTTTATAAAGAAAGCACTAATGCCCCATTTAGGCGTTATATACAGCAGTATTACTAAGAAAAAAAATCACAGGTTCGCCACAAGGACGAATCAATGAATGCGATAGCAACAACTTGGAGTGGATCGCTGAGAACGGCTGACAGTTTGAAACGTGCAGCGTGCTACTCAAGCACAAAAGACGCACGAAAACAACACACACAAAACGAGAGCGAACTAACAACGTTTACAGCTCGGCACTTATTGCGCTGTTTAAACAAAAATGACGCACTATATGTAATCACATATACAGATATGAGTGCGAACTAACGAGTGTCCCAGTTCTTACTTCGCTGTGTTTGAAAAGAGTGCTCTTTTCGCAAACGGGGCCTGCCTACCTAGCGAGCGAAGTGACCTCTGTGGCCCAGGCAACTATATAACGCAATCGTTTCGGTGAAAGGCCAAGGCAGACGATTCTTCCCACTGACGGATAAGCGCACACGCACGAGCATCTTATAAGACGCGCTTTGGTGCATCGCGACGAGCTGGGTGCCTAGCGCGGGCAGCTTTTTTTCGTTATTAAGTTTTCATATATATATTCGTGTAAATATACAGTGCATGACGGTGGCGGCGAGAGCAAAAACCAACCGAGACTGCATATAATTGCTATCGCAATAGCAACTGACAAGGAGTTGTATGACATGCATCGTTCGCTGCCGAAAAACCCCGGATGAATCCTCGCCCTGGCATGCTATGCAGTGAAGGTAAAACAAAAGCTGCTCTTCTTAAACTTTCTGCTGCTTTTACTGATGAACTAGACTATGCAATAATATAAAAGCCATATTTTGTCTGTACCGCTAGATCACGAAAATTAGGCTGCAATATTAGTCAAAATGCAGTTTTTCCTAACTTTGTCACATTGTTTTGAAAAGAGTTGACTGTTGGACGAGTTGATGCTTTGACATAGAAACAATCGTATTTAGCGGCTCTCTCTTGGTGGCTTCTATGGTTCAATACTTTGACAACATTTTTTATTCATTTATCCCAAGGTATTTATTCATTTACTATAGGAACATATAAAGCGGAAAATGTAAGTATATTACTGGCGAAAAATATTTGTGGTTTTTGTAAAAAAAGGCTAAACATACAGAATATTGCAAATTTTCGCCAAAGTGAAACAGAAACGAAAAGTAAAAGATAATAAATTGTCATATTCATGAAAGTGTAGGCCTGTAAGATCAACGACAAAAATGTTTCATATTGAATCCTCAAACCGTCATTGTTATATAAATTATTTAGCATCACACGCTTTCACTGACGTGGCCAAAGTTTGAAGTGCCCTCTGGGCATCGCAAAATTTTTCTGCGAAATATAACGGCTCATAACTACTTGTAACATTCACATATATTCCCACAACCTTTTTGAACATGATGCGAGAGATTTGATAATAGACGAAATAGACTTGATATGGAATGACCTATATACATAAAGAGTACTTTGCGATGCATTCATGGGTACCGGGCATAACCAAGCATTTTTGCACGGCGTCATTGTTCTGTACTTACGATTTGCCTAAAGTGAACCAAGTCTACCTCTTTTGACTGTTGCAGTATATTAAGAACAATCAACTACACACCCGATACTTCACTTTGTCTAACGATGCATACCACTTTCGAAAACAAATACACCCGGTTTCTTAGACGCGCACAAACTATGGTAAACAAAAATTAAGTTATCAGGTAACTGTGGCTATTAATAAAATGTGGACGAATGTTGATTTCAATGTTGCATTGTAATTATTCAAAATGTAAACGTAGAAATGTCTACCCTATCCCGATTTTTTTTGCATAAGTTTGTATTTGTTATCAGTGCGTGTCTTTATAATGTTTTGTATCTTGCCTACGCTGCATGCTTAAAATGCAGCTAGCTCTGCCATTATGTGTTTTCATTTATTTATGTCAGGCTGTACAAGGGAGCCGAGGACTTTGTCAGGCCCTCCAGCTTTTGACTCCGGTTTCCACTTTGTGTGAAACAAAAAAAAAAACTTCACTTCAATATGAATATAACTGATTCTACGATGTTACTCAGTACTATATACGTCTTTATTATCATTTTAATAGGAAAAAGAGGAAATGAAGCGGCAGTATGAAGTACGATTGGGCTACTGGAAGCAGTTCAAAATACTCATGAAAAGGTGCTTCTTGTGTGTCACACGAAACAAGGTATGTTGATTATCGGAATAAAAGAAAACTTAGAAAAATCGAGAATGAGCTAAATGCTACTCATTGTGCAATGAAACGAAAAACGACGGGAGGCAGGAAGACGGCAGGGTTGATGAGAAAATGCAGAGGTGTAACCGATGTTTAGGCAGACATTGAGATAGGGAAAAAATGTATAACTTGCAGGTCATGAGGAGGACAGCTAAGCGATGTGTGCTACTCCGGTGTCAGATGGTCAGTTCTGATCGTGATTGAGTACAATCCAGATCGAACTTCTTGATTGTGCTCGACTTCCTTCACAAAAGCTGCAGAAGGGAGCCAATCTCTGTTTTGAGTCCAGTCGGACATAATGTTATTGGCAAAGAGTCGTATGATACCGGTGTTAGAGTGGTTCAATAGATATCAAGAAATCAAAAGCGCGGCTGAGAATGGCAAAGAGTTAGAGGGAGCGACGATATTAGCAAATTTGCCGCTAAAAATGGAATGAGCTCGTGCAGAAGAGATTACATTTGAAATCATTTGGTGGATATAAGATGGGTGGATGATAATGAGTATAATGGTGATGGTTATAAGTTGCCGTAAAGATCATGCTATTAGAAGGAATCAGTGGTTCTTCAAATGTAGTTTCTAGGAAAACTAGTATGAATCGTATTACCACAAGTAGGCTACATAGTTGAAATCGAGAAATCCGTGGTAGATCATTAGTATGCTTTATTGTGCTGCACTAATGTATTGCAAGCATTCTTTATCTCATTCGTACTTAAACAAATATAACGTCACGCACACGCCGGCGACTGTGAGTAAAGCATACAAATTGCACGTGTTTTATTTCGTACAGTTCCATCTCCTAGTAGTTAACAGAAGCCACAGTGAACTTACTATTATGTGCGTTCTTATGCCACAAGAACCGTAATCGTAGCTTGGAAACTCAGTCATTGGGATTAAGTGTTCTCACCATGTCTGTTAAGAGTCAGAATATAGCGCCCACAACAACCAGAATAACTGCTCACCTAAAGGCTTAAAAGGGCACTAATGGCAAATAACAATTTATGTCAGAGGGAAAACTCAATGTATGACATATTCTAAAACGGCAATATTATCAACAGCATTGCTCAACTTACCGAGAAATTAAGCTAAGTGTACCACATGGTGGGCCCCAGGAGTGAGATGATTTGACAATGATCCAAATGACGCCAGTGCATGAGAGTACAATAATCACTACTAATCAAACTAGCTGCAATAAAAAAGAATCCTCCGTGCATCAAGAGGTGTGATAAAATGCTGCTTGTCCCTTTCTGTTCGATTTATAGGAATAACTGCTTGGCGTTACTATGGAGAATGGCTCGAGTGGTTCAAAATTCCGTTTTTGTCTGGTTAGGCTGAATTGGTGGCACCATCTAACGGGGCTCAACTGAACTAAACAAAACACACCGCGCACTCAACATCTTGGAGGCCATGACAGAAAATTGTGCCGTTGTTGCTGCTGTAGCTCCCTATACTTTCACTCGGCTCTTACTATAGTGTCGGTGGTCGTGCAGAAACGCGGGCAACATTGATTACGGCCACCTGTGACATGAAACGGACCGCTTTCAGGCGGGGATTTGAAGTTGGCTAACGTGATTCGAACTACTAAAACGTGATTTAATTTCAAAACAAGCACTTGCCTTCGCACTAAAGTAGCACTACCAGGTTTCTGGAGTGCTGTTTCAGCAATCAACATCGACTTAACGTTTGCCTTCAGTGTCCTTTTAACGTTCCTTTTAATGAGCATGAAGAGTGCGAGTTATCAGATATTTCAAGGGAAATGAAACATTCAAGTTGTTACAAACTCGTAAACTTTCTTGAAGTGTTCGTAAAAGTATAAATTTGAAGAGTCTTCTTCATTTACCGTCAGTTATGGGATGCTTATGATACGTAAGCGCCATCATAAAGCTACGGCTTCCCCTTGTTCTCCCCAAATTCAAAGCAGTGATGAAAAAAGATATGACAAATAACGAACTGTTTTGATGGAATACTCCGTCCTAAAGGTAAGCCTCAAAAAAATTATGTTCAGTCATAAAACTTTGTTTCAGTAGTGAACAGATAAACGGGAAGTGTGGTTGTATATGTATTTTGTTATTAGTTGTTTCAGTGAAACCGTTGTTATGATTACTCTCGTTCTTCCTAGCGCAGGCCACTTGCATCGGGCGCATGCTGGCTTGCATGTTCTTTGCCCTAATGCTCTCCGTTATATACTACGATTCCGGCAACAAGGTGTCGCAAATAAGGGAGACCATCATGATGTACATCGTGGCGATGCTGATGCTGCTCTTTGCATACGCCGGTGCAAATGTTTTGACATGTGAGCATCGCTTGTACCCATTTATTCTAGTGAGCTCTGGGAACGCTGACGCACATGTACTCTTAAAAAAGTGGCGAGTAAAAAAAAAGTTGTAATTTTAACATTTACAATCTTCTGGACACACTTCAGCACATTTTGCTGTTTTCTCTTTTTTTAGAGGTTGTACATGTCTTTATTACTTTGGGAGTCCTAGTTGGTAGTGGTTACTACTTGTACAATATGGATTAGCAAACGTTGCTACATCTGTCCAGTGTCTACGGTATGTGGGAATTTTGAGGTTAGGGGTTCGTGATGGCATACCTATATGCAAGCAGTATGGCTTAAGAAACCACGTGTAAAACATCAAATATTAAATCGGAGTTCATGATTAGCTCACCTGTGGAACGTGGGCTGTGCTAAAGTGTACAGGGCAATGTACATTCTTACGTTTGCTGTTTCAGTGTGTATGCCATAGAAGCGTTGACGTTCTGTATTTGATTATGCGTGCGTGTTCTCGTAAACAATTCTTCCGCTTATACAATGTTATATAAGGATGTAACTGTGGTGTCTATTTATCTTGGAAGTTCCTTGAAAAGGCATAACCACATGATCTCACTTTTTTATATTAGGCTTGTCATGGTATTAAGTTACTTTGTATTACCACTTCACTACAATCAGTCTCTCTATGCACTAAGAGTCATGATATTCAAATAATTGACTTGACAGTTATTACCTTTGTTTACTACTGGTAGCTTGGGTAGTAAATGTGAAGTTTAGCGCTTAGTATACTTGAAACTTAACAAATTACACGCGTTTTTTCAAAGAGTGCAGGGTGAGTTTGTCACGTTGCATTGTGGCAGAGCAGCACAGGAAATGGGACAACGAGCACTCAGGACACAGGAATGTGTCCGGGGGGTTCATCATCCCATTGTAAACGCTGTTTTTGCCACATTGTTCTAGAAACAACTAGGCCACCCAATACCTCTTGTTATCTTCGACCCATCTTCGGTACTGTTCTGCCATAGTTTTAACGAACCAACTAGCCCACCTAAGATCCCTTGTCTTCTTTGTCTCGTATTTTGTGCTGTTCTGCTAAAATGTTCAAGAACCAACTAGTCCACCTAAGAACCCTTGTTCTCTTCGTCCCATCTTGTGCACATAATGTTCATGAACCGACCAGCCCACCTGAGAACCATTGGTCTCTTCGTCACGTCTTGTGTGCTGTTCTGCCACAGCGTTCATGAAACAGCTCGTCCACCTAAGATTTCTTGTCTTCCATGTCTCGTCTTCAGCGCTATTTTGCTACAGTGTTCAAGAATCAACTAGCCCTTCTGAGAACTTTTGGTTTCTTTGTTCTGTCTTCCACGCTGCTTTGCCGCAGTGTACATGAACCAATGAGCCCACCTAAAAAAACCTTATCCTCTTCGTCCCGTTTTCTGTGCTGTTCTGCCTCAGTGATCATGAACCAACGAGCCCACAAATAACGCTTTGCATGGCAGGGTGCCTTTGAACATACAACTACATAGGGTGGGCTTCTTGAATGCCGCGCTTTTTAACCCTAGTGGAAGTTCTAGGCATTACTTGCCACGCCATCAAGTTGTTTCTTCATTTGTTGCTCCTTTGATTTCTGTCAGATCCTCTGGAGATCAATGTTCTGCTAAGAGAGCAGAGAAATTGCTGGTATAGCCCAGGCCTCTATTTTGTGTCACGAGCACTTTCCGAACTGCCAATGACGGTGAGTGCAGCTGTAACCATTAAAATCCCGAAGACAACTGATATCTGTAGTGATTCTGAAGAGTCAAACACTTCAAATTATTAAATGATGCAATAGTTTCTGGTACTCTGGTAGTGCAATTAAAGGCACCAGCAAATTAAGTCCTATTCTGCTGCAAGCTATGATCGATTTTACGGTTACACCGCCGTCACAGTTGTTGATTTCAATTCATGACACGAATAATCAGATGCATTAGCAAATTTTCTTGACGCATTAGTTGTTCTACAGACGGGTAAATAACGCCTCATGAATTTTCCAAATGACCGATAAACGCTTTGGCATGCTTGAAGTTACTTGTCTCGTTCATGTAGTACAAGAACAATGCAAAGTTAGCTTCTTATTTGACATGATTTTGTAACTCCATGCTTATAGCCGAAAAATGAATTTCAAACAAACAAACAAACAAACAAACAAACAAACAAACAAACAAACAAACAAACAAATGAAGGAACGAAAGAAGGAACGAGTGAGTGAATGAATGAATGTCAACTGATAACATCACGTGATAACGTCGTCATGTGACATCACGCTGCAGCGTCACGGTTACGTCCGAAACTCAGCATCTGCGACTTCGTAACGACGACTCATAGTGCCTTCCCAGTTTGACATCATTACTGCTGTAGGTCATGTGGCCTTTTTGTGCAATTTAGTTCGCCAGCTGTGTTTCTCTCAATGATTGATTGATTTCGGGGGTTTAACGTCCCAAAACCACCATATGATTATGAGAGACGCCGTAGTGGAGGGCTCCGGAAATTTTGACCACCTGGGGCTCTTTAACGTGCACCCAAATCTGAGTACACGGGCCTACAACAGTGTTTCTCTCAAAGGGCCGTGCAGTGAGCCTGTCAATGTTTTCGCCCTAAAGTGTCGTATCGAGGAGGAAAAACAAACAAACAAATCGAAGGCTTAGTTTTTTCAGCAGCACTGAATAACATCTGTTTTTCAGCCATCAGGCTGAATACAACTACAATCTTGATCACATTTCAGTGTATCTCAGACAAGGAGACTGTCATGTGGGCCTTGAAATAATTTCAAACATTCTGTTACTAGATCCTTGGCCCCGCCTTCATGATGCCCATCGTGCACTGGATGACATCTCAACCAATGGAGTTCAACCGCCTAGCTCTCGTCATCCTTTTCTCCTATTCAGTACGCCTCCACGAGTGAAAGCATTGGATACGTCACATCCACTCCTTTTAGTCCTGAGGTAAACTTAGCGAAGCGAGAGCGTGTCTGACTGGCTCTACTTGTGTCTCTGTAATGCTGAACGCATGATATTTGCTTGAGTGAGCTTCATGCCTAATTGTGTGCTGTGTCTTCTTCTCTCGCCATCTTTCAATCTTCTCCATCCCGTTCCCACATGTAGCGTAACAAACTAGTTATCTTGAACTGGTTAACCTCCTTGCCTTTCCTTTTATGTCTTCATTCTTAACGAAGCTTATTGAGACACACAAAAAGACCTGCTGTTACTTTTTGATAAGAAGACGTCACATGCCAGAAGTGATGAGTTAGCAAACTAATTTCATCAATATCTTTGCTGAAATTTTTAATGAGAAGACCAATTCAGACTGACTGCTTTAATTTCTTACAAATTTACTTTTTACACAGAAAAACAAAAGTTTTTTCTCTTGAGTTTAATGTATAACTGTGCATGGGAGCTACAGGGCTAACCTTGAGGTACATCCAGACAACTGGTTAGAACGTATGAGTAATATATTAAGAAATAACTCTATCCTTCGGTAGGACCTGCTGAACTGGTTGATCGCGAAATTTGACTTCCTCAAATAAACGCATATAAATACGAACACGAAAAGGTGAGGTGGACAAGTACAGCTGTCGTTCTTGTCCGCCTCCAAAAAGACTGAATTGCCGCTTATGACATCTTAATTCAATCGCACCGGTGCGCGCAGGGGTGTCCTGGCGCGCCGCTTCGTCCACTCCCGATTAGATGTTTCTACAGGTCAGGCTTTTCGATGTGCAGGTCGCCGTGATGCTTTGCCTTCCTGCGGCGACGCCTTCGTTCTTGTTCTGTGGCTTCTTCGTGCGCCCACGACATCTGTTCCCGGCCATCAGGTGGCTCACGTACACTTCGCACTTGTACTACGTGCACCGTGGCATCATGTACGCCCTGTACGGTGACAGACGCGGCGAACTGACGTGCGGTGAAGACGTGGACGCTGATGTCCTGTGTGTCCCCGTCGGGGGAGACACCGTTCTCGACATAATCGATGCGGCGGATGTGGACCTACTGGCTTGCGCGGCGGCTGTGCTGGGTATAGACATCTTGCTGAAGGTCGTTGCTTTCGCTCTACTAAAGTGGCGATTACGGCGCAAGCAGTGAACCCAGCTTCGCATAGAACCGGTTAAAGAAACATTTATTCAATAAGTATACCCAAAAACTACAGACACTTATACCCTGAACTCTTCGAAATCGCGTCATACGAACGCTAGAAGCAATTTCGGCCATAACGAGGATGGCCTAAGGTCGCTTGGCGTTCCTGTGTTTGCTATCGCATTCATTTTAAAATTTTTTTGTAATCAGGCGCACATTCATACAGCTTTACACTTGGCACGCCAAACTACGTCAGAGATCGAAGTGTAAAGCCGATATAACACCTATGTGCAAGCATTCCGACACGTGCTGTCTGTTGAATCAGCCGTTCTGACTAGCTATACAGTGCAGACACGAGCTTATCTGACAGGAAGCACGAACGTCTATCGAGAGAAACGCTACTTCTTATCTCTCAGACGCCATCGGAGAATTAAGTAGGCAACGACCTTGTAGGAGACGTCCAAGGCTAGCAAAATGCCAAACTTCACAGATAGCCGGGCGTCCTCAGCGCCGGTCTCCACAAGGACCTGTTCAGGGTCGGCGAAGAAGCAGAACGTGTCTTCGTCGCAGTGCAGTTCGGCACGACCATTGCCGTATATCGCGTACAGAATGCCGTGAAGTGCGTGGTGGACTTGGGACAATTGTGTCACCCAGGACACCACTGGGTGAAGTAACTTCGGAGGCATGAAGTAACCGCTGAACAGGAATGGTGGCGATGCAGCAGGTAGCGCCGCAAAAAGGGCCGTCTGAAAGAGCAGGTTGATTGCTTGGTTCACACGAGAAAGAAAGAGTGATGATTTATTTGATGGCGGAGAGAGGTCGGCCTGAGCTAGTTCACTTTAGCCTACTCATCTGAACAGGCGAAGAGGGACAGGGAAAAAAAAGAAGTGATGAATGGGGACGATAAAGACTGAAACAAGTTGTGTGTATATACGATAACAACGCAGCACCGTGGCTTCGTTAGAGTCGAGTGTCCAGTCCTGTACTTTTTAGGAAACTTATTACAGCACTTACAGCAGTTTTTGATCTTGTCTGATCACATGTATACATAGCTGGTAAAATGCCCCTTTCACTAAGCGTTGCCCCACTTATTACTGCCAGCGTTGCAAGCGAGTGCATTTCGTTACGGACACGTAAAGTAGGCAACCACTAAATATATGCGCAGTCGTTCCGCACACTTGGCAGTGTTCACAGTTCGGGCTGTCCGCATGGTGGATGAAGTGTGTGCAGCGTTCACACGAGTACACGCTCAAAGTTGTGCACGGTGGTTCTATGTGTTGCTAGATGACGCATTTACATAAGCCACCTCTATTTGGACAATTATAAGGCTGCGATAGAGCCGCCCTAGTGAAATCTGGCCTGCACTTCGCATTTCAGGTGACTGTGTCTTTATCATTTGGAAGAAAATTACATCAGAAATGTAAATCACGTTCCAGGCCTTTACCCCGGAAAATCTAACGCATAGAATGTGTCTGGTTTCACAAGTGAGGCAAATATGCACCTCAATCGTATGTCGAACGGGGTGAAAGGAGTGCACACTGAATGAAGATCACACGTTTCTGCCTTATAAAGGTGCCCCGTGGATGAAGTGATCATATATTTCAAGTTACTCGAGGTATTTGCCTCAAAAGCATACGTACAGGTACAGAATAATGAACATGCGCATTATTATCGGGCTTTACAACCGACAAAAAACCGGAAGATAGATTTGTCGAACACCTAGTTTGTTCACTGAATGTCATTAAACAGAAGAAAATTATGGTTTGGGTACTAGCAGGCAGCGTCCATTCAGCTCACCTGAGCACTGCATGAAGCGGACACTACAAGGGCTAAGCCTTGGCACACTGAGCACATTTGAAGACACAGTAGCACCACAGAAGCTAGCCTGTCCCATTCTGCCGGCTGCGACGTTGCCCAGTAGACGATCACAACCATTCCCGCTGGTCCAAGGAGCTACAGGAATGCAGGCGTATAGTGTTACACATTGACTAACGTTCACGCAGACATTATGCGCGAAAGCGGCGAACGCAGAGTACACAGCTTCTTTTTAGAAAAAAAAATGTCCTCTTTTTATTATATATATACAAGGAGATGTTAGCGCTCAAGTAAGGCGCCGGCTTCTCCTTAGCCCTTGAGTGAATGTTGAACACGTATCTTTAAGCAAAAATCAAGAGCAGTACATGTAAAACACATCACCCGACCACACATACGCAAAAACACTCATACGCATATGTCAACACCAACACAAAGATAAGGAAATGTTTGAAAGTCAATGAATAATATCGCTGATGATGTTTCCAGTTAACATTTAATCCAACAGGCACAAAATAGCAACGCACACGTCTGGTCTTTACAAGATGTATTCGCTCATGTGGACATAACAGCGGACACGTCGTGCACTTAAGCACACACATATGATGGGTTTCATATATTACCGCGCATAAGTACATGTGTTTCACTAATGGAAGTTCGTTATTTCTTAGTACTTGTGAGAGTGATTTCACTGTCTTATATAAAAAAATGTTTTAAAAACGCTTATGGGCTGAAATACAAAGAGCCTGGTCCAAATAAAGCTCACTCATTCATTCATTCATTTCAAAGCGTACGTATGTAAAGCACCATTTGCTTACTTAGTTTATCAGTGTTTTTTAAATCAATGCAGATTTTTCTCTAAAAACTGCAATAGTTGGGCCCTTGTCGTCTTCAAAGCCAATACCTAGGCCGAAGCGGAAAGATTTCGCCGCTAGTTAGATCACTCAAAATAACTTATTAAAAAAACGAACTTCTTTATTACAATTTTAAGGCGGTTGTTTATATGCCAAAGTCTTTCTACGTAAAAATTTATGGCAGGCCTAATTGTTAAAAATCGAAAATATAGCGCGTACTTTGGGAGATCCATCATCGAATTTACAGACCGCGATGCCCGCGATACTGAACGTGAACGCATCAGTTGCGCCATAAGAATGGTCCGTGCGCTGCGTCACGTCAGAACTTTTCTTCGCGTAATTCGAATGATGGCTCCGAACTGCGAGAAACGATGTGTCATCCTAGCAGAGCCAGCGGCCGTGGCAGAGCATGCCGGAGTATTGGTGCTTGGCGCGTCTCCCTCATTGCATGATTGGGCACGCTGAACACAGTGACTACGCCAGAAAAATGCGAGTGGTGCGAGGTGCGACCGACAAGACTGGTGTCCGTTGGCACTCCCACAGTTGGCACCTGTTCCAGCACAGTGTAAAAAAAAAACGATATTCTAGTAGACTCTAGTTACAGAGTCCTGAGAAAGTCTGTCACCGCGAGGTTGAGAGATTAAAGGCTTTCACGTTAAAATTACAAAAAAGAAAGAAAGCAGAGAACCACCTCACATGAGGTGCGAAGGACCATCGACGAGGTTCTCACGTGGTGCGCCATCATTCGTGCGTAGCGCGTCATCATTCTGAAGTTAGCACTTGTGTTCATTCTGTATTACTTCCCTGTCCTTGTTAGTTTCCGCGCTTTGCTATAAGCCAGTTTACGTAGTCAATTTTTACGCAAAATTTATTATTTATGTGCTTCTGTAAGGCATGAAGTTTTCTGAGATCTTTGTTTTTAAGCCTTTCGGCCCTGGTGTCGTCAATTGACGACACCAATCCGAAATCTCTCATAGAACCTCGAAAACAACATCAAACCCGCTTGTTCTTGGAGAAGCGTTTCTTCAATGATCCCCACTGGGAAGGCAGAGGCGGGAAGGTGGCATTTTCGGGTTGGAGTCCCGAAGTTGATTTAAGAGCTTCCACACTTTCAAATACTACGTCGGTTCAGATTTTGTGCACTCTAGGGCATAGAAGGAATAAATTTGCCAGTTTTGTCATTTCATTAACTACAGCTCCATGATTAACTAATTTGACGTCATGTCTGTAAATCCATAAATACTCACACTACTGACGGAATTTTTCGTTTTTCATCTTCTGGGACCGTGACTATTTGTAAAATACGTACTAAAATATCTCCGACAAAAATAAAATTCGAGGGTTTGTAGCAAAACAAGAATAGCAACAACAAAACAGAGGTGTGGAGGCATAATATTAATTGTTACCTGATTGAAAAAACCGGGCATAAATCAAGAATAAGTAGTGCTTGCTTGTTAGCATCTTACTCTGAATCGAGCTGAGCGAAACAGAAGTTGCCATAAAAAGCATATACTGTGTATGAAACTTCCGGCAGATGCGACACATTGTGGAAGTCAATTATGGCCATGCAAAGCAGCTAGCCAGTAGTCTATAATCCTTTTTTGTTTCATTGAGCTGGTACAAAATGGTGTAACTTTTTGGTGCAAATAAAGGAGGCCACCATGGGCAGAATTTGTAGCCACGCCCTGGAAAGACCTTATCTGCTAAGCTGTTGCGTTTGTAGAATAATATGCTGTGAACTGGCTAACAATATTGCGAAACCCCCTTACCATGAACGGTGCCTCAGTCGCCAATCTGGCGATGTAATACATCACAGGTTTGTACCAACAGTTTCTGTGCTCGCGTAGCAATACGCTCAGCTCAGTCGGAACTGTAATGATAAAAGAAAATGAGAAAGCAAAATCATAAGTGAATTTCGTATGCGGAAGAGTCGTCATATGTTTTGCAAAATTTGATTTCCACAGCGTCATGAGTATGAGTTTTGAAAATGATCTCAATATGTGCAAAGCGTCTGATATAATTTTTGCATAACCATATGTCCTATTTATAGTTGTCACTAAGTACTTTCTTGCAAAAAAATGCTAAAATACAGCTTTTGGTACGTGTCGTAATGACTCCCACAGCAGTGACAACGTACGCTCGAAGGGGTACATTCAGTTGTTAATGGAACTATTGAAATCTAACTTAATGCTATACGTGGCGATGCCACGATTTAATTACGAGGCTTACCAGAAGTGGGAGGCTCTGGATTATTGAACTAGCTCGGATTGTGTTATGAACGCCTATGTTTAGACTGATTGTTCTTTGAACTCCTCTCTGTGTGGCTCTTTTTATAGAATGGTTGTTGAAATTTCTTTGAGGGCATTGGGAACGAGGAAAGAAAATTAAATGCACGTTGAATCAATTTATCGCGGCCTACTTATTACTGCACATTTGTTTACTCTAGCTGCATGATATATCCACTGGTGTATCAGATTATTGGCCCAGATTCCCGAAAGGGTATGCTTAATGGCTGACAGACAGTTACATCTACATTTGTCACTCGAGTGCGTTGTGTGATGAAAAATGCATATATAAAAATGTCAGCCCCTGAACGCTCTGTTCTTGCCCTTAATCAGCAGGCTCATTATCTTCAGTTGGCATTTAAAAGAAATTCTATAACAACAAATACTATAAAAGAGATCTTGTATTCTTTTATTATATGGCTATTTAAAGGCGCTTTTACTTACAATATTCAGCACGTTTCTAACTTGATTGACGTTTTGTCTTTTTGTAATTACTTTATCCAATCACAGTAGTTGTGTAATTCTGTGATTATCAATAGAAGTTTTGATATTACTGCTATTGAAAAGTCCTCATTGTGTAGCATGCCATATTATCACTTTTTTGTGTGGTATTTGCGTATTCCTTCATCTTTGGCCACTCCTTCTTGCAGCTTTCTTAGGTGAGCAGTAGTTTACAAATAAATATACAAATAAATTGAACATCACTCACTGACTTAGTGAAATGCTTTGCTATCACTAAAATAAACAGGAAAATACGTTTTATACTCACAGAGCATAGCTGTAGGCATCGTTGATTGGAACAGCAGTAGAGACAGTGTAAGTATAATGAAGGACAGATTGTTCATTACTCGAGACGCGTCATCCCCGATGCCGTAGAACATTGCTATTAGCATTGCCGCAAAGCAGAGGTAGGCAGCGAAGCGCAGATGTGTCGCCACCTGTCGTAAGTAAGATGGCAAGAAAAGCTTGTGCTAGACATGTTGCCGAGTTTTCAACTATAGTTGCTTAGGCGCGAGCATAATTAGTCGCATTTAGCTATTGCAATCGTCAAAGACACATTTGCAAACGTTCCCACGTTGAAACGCCATTATTGCGGGGTATAAAAATAAATAAATAAGTGAATAAATAATTAAATAAATAATATTTTCTTGTGTATTATCTATGTAATGAGCGTGTACTGTGCAAGTAAGGCCCATGACGTTTTTGCTGTTGGGACAGGAGCGGTTAGTATGACACAATAAAGCGAATAAATAAAAAATACAACTGTTAAAATAGCTTCGTTATTACATTGCTGGACCAAACTTCAGGCGAATAGTTCGCACACCATTATTTATCCACGTCAAAAACCATCACCCTAAGGGTGAGACTGTGACATTTTTGAACACTAAACAAGAATTTGGTCGAGAAAATACACACTCACATAGCCCATGCCGTATTCTGGAGCCTTCATTACAGAGTAGAATAGATACACTACTTGTGCTCAACACGTGTACTTGTAGTGCAATATATCTATAATTACCAAAGCGAGCAATGCGAATCTCAATGCAGCCAGGAAGCTCAGGAGAAAAACTTGAGCTGTTTGACGCATATTATGTGCTGCGCAGATTGCGCAGCCCATTAAAGTAATGACAGCGAGAGGGGCCATCATGTATTAAAGCTTATGAATTAGACATATGTTCTTTAGTATCAGGGGAAAAACCTTGTTACGAATCTAAAGAAAAGTAAGATTGAATATAGAAGGGTTTGAAGTTGAATTGGTGGGAGTAAAAACTCGTATAACTCACCCTGTTTCTGGCTATACAGAGAAAACATCTCCGCAGGAGCACCGTGAACTGAACAAAGTAGCTAACGTTTTCGTTGTGTTGTACCAGTGCGTCTTCCAGTTCCTGAAATATTCGATGAAAACTGAGTTTTTCTACTAGGCATCTACCGCCAAGTTATGTTGATTTATTGAGTAAGCGCTGCGAAAAATAATAAAAATGATATTTTTATTAACCGCTACTTGACTGGAAGGCAGGCGTGCTTTAAACTGAGGCCAAGTATAATTTAGGTGTATGGCTCTGACGTAGCTCTATTAGAAAATTTCTAACAAACTTATTCCCAGTAATAAGTCCAGTTACTCGAAACATTAGTAGGGTTAATTTAGTCGATATACATGACGCCGAACAATATGAAATAATACACTGCAACTACAGGGTCGTGAGAACACGCGCACTGTATGGCTGTGAGAAAGAAATTTATTTTGTCCAGCTAAGTTTTCCAGACGGGTCAGTCAACCGTGCGGCCTTTATGGCATGTTTTATCCGCAAAATAGCGCACACATCGAGCACGGAAACACACAACTACAAGATGGGCGGGTGGTTTCTTTGCTCTGTGTATGTGCTATTTCGCGGCTGAAATATGCCATAAAAGAAATACCAACTGGGTCAACAAACAGCTTTGTTAAAAGATTCTGCCTTTGCTTCGATTTTCAAAGGAAGTCTGCGTTATGCGAGCTCTTCATCGCTATGGTACGTCCATGAACAAATTATTCGTAGAAATATTTTTCCTTTGCTGCTAATGCGATATATCATCCTGCGTCAATATATCCGCCAGTATGTTTTCGGGCCTCCTAGATAAATAAATGCAAAGATAAAGATAAAAATGAAAGATAAATGCAGTGTCATAAGCGTCTTGGGACAGCGCGAGTTTAGTAGGTATATGCTGTGAAAAGGCATACTCACCCTTCTTAGATTTTACGGTGGCTACCAGTTCTAAGATGGTACATGTTCCTACTTTTGCGTCTATATTATGTCTTCTAAGTAAGCTGCAATATTGTGATGTTATTCTATTTATTCTAGGCAAATATTTGAATTTCCTTCCTAATTAAATTGTTGATGACCCAGTCAAATGTCTAAGGCTACATTACGCCAGTGATGTTCCGTACTACGCTGACGAATTCCCATTCAGAACCATAAAAATTTCTGATTTCGGCAATTTTCTCTGCAAACCTTTACGAAATTCCCGGCATATTTCCCTGCGCAACAGTACTAATTTCCGTCCCCATCCACGCACATGTATATTATAATTACACGTGTCTAACGTACTGGCGACTTCTGAAATCACGACTGGCCCCTACAATGCCTCACAACAAAAGCATGACTTTATTATTTCATATACTGTTAGTACTCTGCACATTGTGATCTTCAAGTCAAACACCAATAGTGAACTAGAAATCCCTACGTGTATGTATCTGAAACAAATCTCAAAAGCTATGCTTGCGTGGTGCATGTGCAAGAACCGATTAGAGCAGATGAAGGCGCACTGTGACCTCGAATCATTAGTCGTAATAGAAAAATTTAACCATTCCTGAAATTCCCTGCAATATCTTTCCGGGGGTGAGACGGAATTCAACACGTCTGTCACTAAATATTCGAGGCCACTCAATTCGTTGTGCAACAAGTGTCCGTTTCCTGGGCATTACCATCGACAACAAGCTATTATGGCGACGTGCGGTTGATGGCATAGTCACTGCATCCGTGCAAAGGATCAACGCTCTTCGTCACATGGCAGGGGTACGTTGGGGCAACAATCCTATGTCCATGCTTAAATTGAGTGCTGCACTTATAACAAGCCACATTCTTCATCAGCTGCCCCTGATATCACCATCACCGAGCCAGTTCGAACGCCTAGAGGCAGTGCACAAAAGGGTCTTCGCTTGGCGATGGGAGTTCCTCAGGCGGCTTCAAACACGAAGGTCACCAATGAAGCCGAGTCTCTTCCACTCCGCATTTTGGCGTCTAAGGCCTTATTGACGCAGGTGTCAAGACTGGGCGAGTCCGTCGCAGGCATGGCGCTTCTGCGGCGGCTAAGAGCAAGAACTGGCTCACGTTTCAACGCGGCACTGAACACATTTCAATATTTAGGCTTGAAACTGCCTAAACGGCGCCCTATGGACCCGCCATGGTCTTTTGTGGATGTTGCGTGTAACTTCAGCGTAGCCAAGCTACCAGCGAAGCTTGCCATTCCAGCCGCGGAAGCAAAATTGCTTGCGCTGGACCACTTGAGCACCATGTACCACAGCCACCTACAAGTGTACACCGACGGATCAGTGAGCACACAAACGGATAGCTGCGCAGCGGCTTTCTGCATGCCCTTTCTGACGTGTCTTGGTCGGGCCCCTGGATCGCGTGGTTTCGTCCACAACGGTAGAAAGCGCTGCAATCACGATGGCTTTACGGAAATTGCGATCCTTTTCTGCGCGAGATGTTGTAGTGCTGACGGACTATAAATCGGCGCTACAGATTCCATCGTGGCCTACAAGTTCACCTGGCGATCTATGACACTAATTAAACACCTAATTGGCAAGAGTTTTAATATAAAGTTTCAGTGGATCCAATTCCACGTTGGAAATGAAGGCAATAAGAAGGCTCATGCCCTTGCATGCGAAGCACGGACATCTGTTTCAAAAGTAAGAACTCCCAAGACTTACCAGAACAACAAAGATGTGATGCGCAATCATTTCAAGGCGATCTACAAGTTTCCACACCAAGCATGTGTCATTCATGAACTTTCTCGTGAACAAGTGACGCTGTTGTACCGCATAAGAACCGCCTCCACGTACGCCCCGGCCTGGTCATTCAAGACTCGGAAATACGCTTCACCGTTCTGTGCCTTCTGCGGTGACATCCGGGATATTGAACATTTCATTTGGCTTTCTCCACAGTTTTGTTTGCAAAGACCAGCGATGATCCGCACCTCGCAAAAAGGCTGTCATAGGCACCGGACAGCTGATGACGTCATTTTCCCGAAGGACCCCCAGAAACCAGGAGGAACGTGCAACAAATTTTGTTGGTCTTCCTGCGAGACACTGGGGTGTCTGACACGTGGTGACAATTTCCAAGTTCAGGAGATGCTCAGGCGGAACAATTGCCGGCCATGCAGGCCGGGCTAACCCCGCCTGCTGCAATACTACCACCACCAACACCACCACCATTCCTTTTTTCTCTTTGGCTCAAAATTACAGACGAAAATTCGCCGATAAAGGAAACATTCCCTGCACGGAACATCGCTGCATTATAAAATTGTACACCTAATGCGATACGTACCACTCCACTCCTGATCATTTTAACCTTTTGCTCCCGTCCAAGCCATTATCAAACGTTAACAAAAGCCAAGTTTACTCACTTGCTCGGTCATAATACGACCTCCGTATCGTGTAATTCGGCGTTCTGAAGGAAGTACCACGTCCTCGATAACAGGTTCAATGCCGTATGGTGTGAAGTGCGCCCCAAGTCGTGCCTGAACGTCTCCATGTTCTCCGGAAGCGATCTCTGTGACTAAGGATAAAAAAAACCTTTTACAAACAGTGATGATGTAAAAAAAAAGACCGCGTATTTGCCTGCTTTGCTGCAAACGTCGTCGAAAGATGATAGGCATTCATGTTTTGCCTTGCCTTAGATAGCACCTCTTCTATGTTGAATCAGCCGGATATAACTGAAATTGATAAAATAGAGGAGGAGATATGGACGCCATCTGGCAGTGCCGTCGGGAAACATGAGCTTCTGCAGAACCCAGGATGAGTGCCAGGTGGCAGCAACTTAATATCTGCTGAGTGTTTTTTTTTGTGTGTGTATAGTGTCACAATTTCAGCGCAGCGTAAAAAAAACATTAGGGTCTTTAGATTTATGTATCTATATGTTTTCTAGTAAAATAATACACTGCCTAATACTTACGTATTGATGCGGCGCCTCAGATGTACGCAATATTTGCCTTTTAATCAACAATGTTCACAGGTATGAAAGACGCCACCAGTTCAAGATGGCTGGGCGTTGAGCTATTGCTGGGTGGCTGAATTGTGTGACTGACAGACAGATCCAAATTTTCGATAAACAAAAGGGCGTGAAAATACGGCACAAGACCTAAACAAGCACACCGACGACTCTCTACGGCTCTACTAGCCACTGAAAAACGACGCGCTACTAGCAAGCCTGCTTTTGATCCAACAACAGTAATCTGCAAGCACAACGGCCCTGTGCAAAGGGAGGGGCTAGATTGCATCAGCCACCCGTCTGTCGGTTTTCAACAGGACGAGATAACCTTTCCAGAACGTCACTTGACGTTGGCATGCTGAGCGCAAAGTTTCTGTTTTTTTGTTGACTCGTTGGGTTTTGATAGAATTGAGTCGTGGTTTAAGTATGTATCTCCTGAATAAAGATATATAGGTTGCTAGTTTCATGCCGTCAGTGTCTTTATTTTTCCTTGTGTGCAATATTTTTTTGACATTCTGTTTATCATGAACTGATCGATTGATATGTGGGCTTTAACGTTTTATCATGAACTAATGCCAACTGATCCAACATAACGTTCTTCACCATTCAAACGGCAAGCTAATTATATCTACCACTTACCACTGCTGTGTTTTCGGCATTACCACAGAGATGGCGCAATGAGCGCAAGTCGCCACATCGCGCAGCGGCGCCCACTCTAATCTCCTACGCGTACTTTGCCCGGCTTAGAGAAGGGGAGCGCCGCTCCCTCGCGCGGCCTTATCTCGCGGTGGCGAGGAGGGGAGGATCGTAGGCCTTGGCTGGCGTCGGGCTTTGCGTGGAACGATTCTGCTCTAGTTACTGGGCGCACAAACGTCACTGCAGTCATTGTAGTCTCCGTTTGCGAAGAGCGCGCGCTTTTCAGACTCAGTGAAGTAACAAATGAGACGCTTATTCGCGTGCATCCGTACCTGTGAGTAAGTTTTGTGCGTAATTTGTGCGCGAGAAATGTGGGGCACGTTTCGATGAGCTTTCCATTCTGCGCGTGACTTTTCAAATTGTGGTTATCACGTTCGTTGCTTCGCATTTGCGGCAAAGCTGTGACTCTTTGGAATATATTTTTGCGGATAATGCGGCAGTGAGTTTTTATCTAATTTGGTTTGTAGCGGCTTCCACATATCCTTATGACCTTTGTTTGGTTAGTTATTTTATAACTCTTGAACTACTCAGTGGACAACCTGCCACAGCAGCATGATATCTGCGTATAGAGGTGATATTATTCATGCTTCATTATATAATATTTAAGAAGTAGAACGCAGGTTGGAATTTTTCAGTGATATTCACAAAAATATTTGCTTAAATGATCGACGCTATTCACGAAACAAAAACATTAGCGGAAACATAGTTTTTCCATATTTAAACTTGAAGCATTTGTGCCTACCATATTGGATCGTGCATTCAAAGCTAGTCGTGATTCCCTGCGGAACGCAGGTCTTTCCATAAAGAGCACTATATTCAATATTTTGTTTTTTTTATAGAGTGACTTCACGTTGTGTCCTTACTTACGGTAGTCGGCTGGGTTGTGATGCGCTGGACAGTTCAAACCTTGAGATTGAAGAAACGGCAGGAGTGCTTCCACTGAACCGTTATAAATACAAATTCCATTTGATATCATATACAACTGGAAAAGGAAAGCAATTCGTTAGGGCACGCAATAATTGCTAATAGCGGCAGCGCTTTGTTTCTTCTACGTTCGTAAGTTATTCTCCAATGCTTACTAGGGAGTTTCAGAATAGGGGCCCCAGTCGTTTTAGGGCACCCCTCCTCCACCCCCAAAAATAGCGTTCAGGCCACTGCGCATGCGTGAGACTGAAACAGAGTTGCAGTTTTGCGTCGGGAATGATATACTTCTTTAATTTAGTGGGACCCCCAAAGCCTGTCCCAAAAGCTTTGAGTACGTCAGACAAACGGGACGGCGCCCACTGCAGTGACCTCTCTCGGTCAAGACTTGAGTGACATTGAATAAGAGAAGGGTTTAAGGTGCCGCAGAACCTATTAGAAAACGCTCAGCTCCTGCTTGACCCAAAGCGAGCAGACGTTAAGTGCTTTGGGGCCCCTACAGAAAAAACTCCCTATCGAGATGAATGTCGTGGCTTTGCTTACCGTATCGAAGTGGTGTAACAGCTTGGCACTGGGATTGTGGATAGAGCATATAACTGTATGTCCGGCTGTGGCGAGGCACTTCATCGCGAAAACGCAGCGAAGAGCGGAGCTTGAATCCAGGCCACTGTCGATAAGCAGTGTGTGTAAAAATATAGTCATAAAAATGAATAACGTTTGTTAGGACGCCAAAGTACTTGTTAACCAAATGTATACGTCCTCGTCTTTCGCTCGGCTCTATGGATATGATGACATCAAACGCTTTCCACAGATACTCTATCTCAGCGTTTTTATCTCGACCACGGAGCGAAAACTCCTTCCTGAAGTTCTTGCTCCACTTCAGTATGTTTTGTTGTGAGAAGAATGATGACTTGAAATCGAGGCCATAATGGGTTGTCACTATCACTTAAACTTCGTTGAAATACCAACCACTTATTTGAAAATAAAGGACATAAATGGAAACCTAAGGGCTCGTTCTTCTTTGTTAAACACAATGTTAATGACAACTAACAGGCATTGATCGCAAAAAATGTAGGGGGTTGTTATGAGTAGTAATTATGTCAATGTTTAGAAAGAAAAGCAGACGCAAAGATAATTTGCCGCTCGCAGAGACTGAACATGAGACCTTCGAATAACACATACGACGATCTAGCTAAGCTACAGCGGCTATATTGTGTTTGTGTTTTGGGTTTATATGTGAATTTAAATTCACATATCAACCCCAAAAAGTGGATGGAGGGAAGGCCGCTGTGGTAGCTCAGTGGTTAGAGCATCGAACGCGTTATTCGAAGGTCGTAGGTTCGATTCCCGCTCACGGCTGGTTATTTTTTATCGACTTTTCTTCTTATTTACGTTCCATTGGTTCTAATAACTTCCCCTGTACATTCCTTGGCATTACTGTCTGTTAGATCTCACAAATATATATATATATATATATATATATATATATATATATATATATATATATATATATATATATATGACGTAGGAAGGCAGAGACTTGTAGTAGAAGCTGAGGAGGAAGAAGTCAGAATGAAAAAAAACATCGGGTATGAGCCAGGCCACGTCACCCAGTCATCATAGCGTCACACGAGTCGACAGGATGAAGACCTGGCGGCCACTTCATGAACCGGCCACCATCTTCGATCATCTCAGCAAGACGCAGTGACCGAACGTGGACCACGAAAGTACATTTCAACTCTACACCAAGACCAGCATCATGACAGCATCATCAGACGACCTTGACATCCCCAAGTACACCGGATCAGCGGACGAGGAACCCGTACGGGACTGGTTCAACCTTTTCGAGCTCCATGCTGCCGCTGCATCCTGGTCGGAACGGGAGATGACCACAAACTTCACTGACTACATCTCAGGTGAGGCATTCAAATTTTACCTCACCCACATCTTCGAGAACGATGAGTCTTGGAAAAAGATCAAAGAAGAAATGATCATTCGTTTCAAAGAATACGATGAAGACCGGTTCATACCTCATCAGCGGAAGGCATTTCAACTCACCCATTACAGTTACGCGAAGTCTTCCCGCAGTAACCCCATTGTCCAAACGAGACCTCAGAGAAAATATACTACAATTGTACCATCATATGACTCTTCCGAAAAAAAAAACATCACGCATTCGAACACTGACTGGTAATTTGCTCGTCGCAACAGACAAGGTAAAGCGTCCGTATACCGAAAGAAATCTAGACTATTTCGCCGAAAAACTGAACCTAAAGCCGCCTTTCCCAAGAGCAATGAAATGGCATTTTCAACGTGTTCACTGCACCACAGCACTTCAGATTTTACTGAAGCCACCCGAATCCCTTGATGCTTCGTGTCACACACAAGGCCCAAACTGGTTTCGAGCGTGTGACGGAATTTACGTGTGACGAGCTGGTGAATCCTCGCAATACCGCCCACGCACTGACGTTCCCGACCAGGGTCAGTTCGACAGACATTCTCAGCCTAATCACGCTGCAAAAAGAAAAAACATACGCCATCAGAACCACCTGAAGCCATGTCTAGTGTGCTCTCATCGTCAAGTGATAACACACATGTGAGTCAAAGCACTGCAGGAATTTCGAATCCCACCAACGCCAGCGCATTGTCAGCTACAGAAGCATTCACAATCAAAGATGACTCACAACCATCTTGGGAGCTTTAAAGATAATTTGCCGCTCGCAGAGACTGAACATGAGACCTTCGAATAACACATACGACGATCTAGCTAAGCTACAGCGGCTATATTGTGTTTGTGTTTTGGGTTTATATGTGAATTTAAATTCACATATCAACCCCAAAAAGTGGATGGAGGGAAGGCCGCTGTGGTAGCTCAGTGGTTAGAGCATCGAACGCGTTATTCGAAGGTCGTAGGTTCGATTCCCGCTCACGGCTGGTTATTTTTTATCGACTTTTCTTCTTATTTACGTTCCATTGGTTCTAATAACTTCCCCTGTACATTCCTTGGCATTACTGTCTGTTAGATCTCACAAATATATATATATAATATATATATATATATATATATTATATATATATATATATATATATATATATGACGTAGGAAGGCAGAGACTTGTAGTAGAAGCTGAGGAGGAAGAAGTCAGAATGAAAAAAACATCGGGTATGAGCCAGGCCACGTCACCCAGTCATCATAGCGTCACACGAGTCGACAGGATGAAGACCTGGCGGCCACTTCATGAACCGGCCACCATCTTCGATCATCTCAGCAAGACGCAGTGAACGAACGTGGACCACGAAAGTACATTTCAACTCTACACCAAGACCAGCATCATGACAGCATCATCAGACGACCTTGACATCCCCAAGTACACCGGATCAGCGGACGAGGAACCCGTACGGGACTGGTTCAACCTTTTCGAGCTCCATGCTGCCGCTGCATCCTGGTCGGAACGGGAGATGACCACAAACTTCACTGACTACATCTCAGGTGAGGTATTCAACTTTTACCTCACCCACATCTTCGAGAACGATGAGTCTTGGAAAAACATCAAAGAAGAAATGATCATTCGTTTCGAAGAATACGATGAAGACCGGTCCATACCTCATCAGCGGAAGGCATTTCAACTCACCCATCACAGTTACGCGAAGTCTTTCTGCAGTAACCCCATTGTCCAAACGAGACCTCAGAGAAAATATACCACAATTGTACCATCATATGACTCTTCCAAAAAAACATCACGCATTCGAACACTGACTGGTAACTTGCACGTCGCAACAGACAAGGTAAAGCGTCCGTATACCGAAAGGAATCGAGACAATTTCGCCAAAAAACTGAACCTAAATCCGCCTTTCCCAAGAGCAATGAAATGGGCATTTTCAACGTGTTCACTGCACCACAGCACTTCAAATTTAACTGAAGCACCCGAATCCCTTGATGCTTCGTGTCACACACAAGGCCCAAACGGTTTCGAGCGTGTGACGGAATTTACGTGTGACGAGCTGGTGAATCCTCGCAATACCTGCCCACGCCCTGACGTTCCCGACCAGGGTCATTCGACAGACATTCTCAGCCTAATCACGCTGCAAAAAGAAAAAACATACGCCATCAGAACCACCTGAAGCCATGTCTAGTGTGCTCTCATCGTCAAGTGATAACACACATGTGAGTCAAAGCACTGCAGGAATTTCGAATCCACCAACGCCAGCGCATTGTCAACTGACAGAAGCATTCACAATCAAAGATGACTCACAACCATCTTGGGAGCTTTCTCATCAGCCTGTCACGCTGCTTTCATCGCAAGACAAGCCTAGCAGTGCAGTGTCGACTACCGACAATGTACTGATCACATCACCATCTAAATCACCATCTAAAGAAAAGCAGACTCATGTTCCTGAAAGAGGCCCATCTGACGAACTTTCACAACAAGACGAGCAATTTCAACAAAAGGCAACTCCACGAACTCCAAGAACTGCAACGGCTACTCGAACAAGAACAACGATAAAATGAAACCTCCTCACGAGTACACTTGTGGCTGAAAGGTCATCAGAGACAACATCAATTAAAGAAGCAAAGACAAAGTCGATGCCTAAGCCATCTTCGCAGACAGAAACGTCGACGAAATTTTCTGCACCAGTTCTCAAAGCCATGTCTGCGATCCAACAAACTGAGAGAACGCCACAGAAAGTTACGAAAGAGACATGAAGCTACTACGTATACAACGGACAAAAAAGACATCGTCCCATTATCCTCGGTTCTCACGCGCGCCGACTAGAAGCAAAGCATCTATTGCCACGACGGCGCTGGATCCGATGCCAAAGACATCCGTCAATCCAATGCTACACAGATTTCAAGCCCTGTTCGTTCTTCACAAGACCTCCAGTCGTGTCATCATCAGTGGACATGTGCAGGGCAGGGTTATGCTATCCAGGGCACAACAGCCAGCCTCGCCCACCAGAGCTACCCTAGATATGACCGGACTGCTGCCCTATACTGTGAAGCATTTGTGCGAGTTAAGAAACTCCCTCCTGAAATCGAACTACCGCGCATTTTGACATTCTTCACTTTATGCTTTTTGTTGTTTTGTTGATTGTAACTCGCGCATTCTTTCGGGGGTAGGAGGAATCCTGTGACGTAGGAAGGCAGTGACTTGTAGTAAAAGCAGAGGAGGAAGAAGTCAGAAGGAAAAAACATCGGGTATGAGCCAGGCCATGTCGCCCATTCCTAGCGTCACACACACACACACACACACACACACACACACACACACACACACACACACACACACACATATATATATATATATATATATATATATATATATATATATATATATATATATATATATATATATATAGATAGATAGATAGCACTAACTGTGCATAAAATAACGAAGGAAATATAAACTAAGCTTCAGCATTCAGCGTTTGCCCGACATCAAGTTAGTTGTTACTAGCCCCGCCGCGGTGGTCTAGTGGCTAAGGTACTCGGCTGCTGACCCGCAGGTCGCGGGATCAAATCCCGGCTGCGGCGGCTGCATTTCCGATGGAAGCGGAAATGCTGTAGACCCGTGTGCTCAGATTTGGGTGCATGTTAAAGAATCCCAGGTGGTCAAAATTTCCGGAGCCCTCCACTACGGCGTCTCTCATAATCATATGGTGGTTTTGGGACGTTAAACCCCACAAATGAATCAAGTTAGTTGTTACTAAAAATCAAGTAGGTACGCTGCTCAAGTACACTTCATGAAATTAACGGTCGCTAACTGCCAGGCCTTCCTATGAAACAATGACAAACACGTTTGGTTGAGCGATAAATCGATCGATGAATGTCATTCGCAATAAGTGAATTGGCCTTCGAATGCAGCTCCATTCCTGTAATACAGGAAAGGTCGTGCTACTAACTCGGCTGCTTGGTGCAACACATGCATCGCTGCGCTATCGTCTTTATCCATTGAAACAAGGTCGACTGTGTGCTCAAGGATAGTAGAGCGCGTGAATTTGAATCGTTGCTACAATATCTATCTATCTATCTACCTATATATATGGCTGGCCCACCAGCCAAAACGTATCTGATTATTAAAAGTGTTTCCTCGTACGTCGTGCTTTCTCGCTTCCGTTTTTACTACGGAGCCAGTGCGCTTGCTTCCTCGCTACGTCTATCTCTCCCTCTCTCTCTCTCTCTCTCTCTCTCTCTCTCTCTCTCTCTCTCTCTATATATATATATATATATATATATATATATATATATATATATGGAAACGTGTTACCCAACACGAAGAACAACACTTTGACAAGCAGCTGGAAACACAATATAAGTGGCAGAAATGGCAAGGCGCCAACCTCGTTGGTTCATCCAGGAAAATCACTGGAGGGTTGCCCACAACCTCTTGCGCAATCGAGAGCCTCTTTCGCTGCCCGCCGGAAAGCTGTCCGGCTCTAGTGTTCCCGCATTTCTCCAGGCCCCATCGAGACAGCGCCTCGTTTACCTGCGTTAAGCGATTGTAAACGGAAGGCACAGGAGGTTGCATGCGAGACGTCAAGCTACACGCAGGTTATAACTAGGCTGGATTAGAAACAACAACCTCACTTGTGTTCATTTTAACAGCAGAGCTCCATAAGACGACCATGAGTTCATGTACAACAAGATAAAAAAAGCAAAAGGAGAGAAAGATATAGAATTAAAGATAGCCCAAATGAGAAAAAGACAGAGCAAGAGAGGAAGAAAAAGAAACGAGAAATATAGAGAAAGAGAGAAAGAAAGGTAGGAAGAGTTATAAGCAGAAAAATATTCAATAGAGAGAGAAAGACAAAGGTTGAAAGAAAAAAGCAGAGACAAAAGAGATAGAATAAACAGCGAAAAAAACAAAGGTAGAGAGGAGTAAAGAAAGAAAAAAATAAAGAGAAATGAGGCAGACTGCTCAGCCCTGACTTGTCACCACTGGTGCGAAGCCGTCTTACGATTTTTTTATAAGGAAAAGTAAAAAAAATGCTCTACGAAAAATCAGCAACTCGAAATGTACACTTATAATTCAGCATCCTATGCAAATGTTTCTTGCTAATTTTATAAACGTATAAACATATCTTTTCACCATATTGCCGCAGCAAGTTTTTTTGAAGGCCAGTTCACGTGGATGAGGCATATTATATTGCTCTAGCAGGCTTCAATTCAGAAGGCGTCGGCTTTTATGTCGACAAGATAAGTGTAATAGTAAGTTAAACAACAAAGCCAAACACCAGACAAAGCTTACACACCCCATTATACCGATATGTATGAGACCCGGGCCTAATACGGGCCTGTCTCGGGATCGAGCCCAAACCGAGTTCGACGCTCACGTGCCCGGGCTCGGGCCCAATCCAAAAAAAGGGCCGGGCCGGGCCGTGGCTTTCGGGACGGCCCGGGTCCATGCAGTGCTCTAGTGCGTACCTTCGATGAAGGTGCACTCAGGCTACGCCATGACCGTGATAGCAAAGTAGATTAATGTCAGTGCTCTAGTGAGTACCTTCGAATGAAGGTGCGCTCAGGCTATACGCCATGATCGCGATAGAAAAGTAGATTAATGTCAGTGCTCTAGTGAGTACCTTCGAATGAAGGTGCGCTCAGGCTACGCCATGATCGCGATAGCAAAGTAAATTAATCGATAAGGCAGTACGCATGAGCTGAATTTCGCGTTAATGCGGGTAGGTTTCGCTGAACACCCCGTGCGGCATGCACTCTCGAAATCCCGCTGAGAGTGTTCGCAACTCAATTATTCCCGTACTGCTAGCATATCAGAAATGAAATCTAACCTTGACCTACCCAATTTAACTGTCCGGAGGAAACTGGCGCGACTGCATTTTTTTCATAAGATATTTTTTCACAATCCATCAATGAAGCGAGACCTCATTTCACAACCGTCATACCACTCATCGCGCATTGATCATCAGCATAAGGTTGCCATTCCGTTTTGCCGCACCAAATTCTTTTCAGCAGCCTTCTTACCGAAAACAGCCGCCGATTGGAACCACCTTCCCTCTTCCGTTGTATCAATAACAGACCCTTTGTTATTCAAGACTGCAATTTCTCAGCAATGCTTGTAACTATACGCAGTTTCCATTATCTATCTTTGTCTTGTATGTGCTTGAATTCTTATAAATTTTTAGTTGACTTATGTTGCCTTCCTGATTTGCGCATCTGATACTTGTTTCTTTATTTTGTCTTTTTTCTTGTGTGTTATATATGTTGTACCCACCCCCTCTGTAATGCCCTACGGGCCCTGAGGGTATTCTAATAAATAAATAAATAAACTGTGCATCATGACGAAGCATGCTGCACTGTGCCCAGTTTGAGGCATCCAGTGGAACGCTGCGGAAGGTATGCGACACTTGCGTTAGTGAAAACCTGTAAGCCCTCAACTGTCGCTCCTAGATTTCGTTGATGTAAACGAGGCCTCCACAATCGGCTTTGCCTTCGTGCTGCCGAACTGATCACGGAAGCCCCAATAGGAAACTAAACACAAGCGAACCGATGTAAAACAAGCGATATGACAGCCGTATAAGTAACGGCGTTTGTTTATTCCTGAGGCGCAAAACATCTTCATATGTTACTTGGTCTAAAAATAAGAATACAAGGTTCGCAATTCATGAAGTAAAAATTATGGAGCTATTTATTGCTGAGAACGTGTCTACTGAAAGAAGTCTCGCTGCATTTCGTAGCGTGGTGCCTGACAGCCGAAGGCCGCCAGTGCCACTCGATAAGCCACTGGGTTATCGCATTATCACTTCAACGACGAAGGAAAGCACTGGAATACGCGCCTTGCTTGAGTCGCTGAACCCTATCCACATTTCGCTCTCCGGAGAACGTTAGGTGCTGCAGCTGCGACCCGCGCTTAGAATCCCACGGTGAGCAACGTACAGAATCAATGTGTCAAGTTTTGCGTACCAGGTGTGCTCGCTTGGCGGACGCTAGAGAAGGCATACGCAGGCGCACGCTCATTTCCAGTGACTCCCTCACGGTAAGCTCCGGGAGAAGGCAATCGTCCTGCATGACGTAGCAGCTCTGCCTGTTGAACAACTCCGTGTGCCGCACCCAGCCGTTGACCTGGACTTCGCCTTCGTAGCCTTTGCCACTGCACGCGAAGTCAAGGAGACCATCGGTATCAACAAGGTAATTTCAGATTACTTTGGATAACGTTCGAACGACCGACTGCATCCGTTCGAGTAGAACAGACTCTGGTGCGCACGGTTGCCACTGTGACGTATCAAAGCCTTTCGCGTACACGTCGGAAGTCTGCTTGCAGTTTCTTTTCAAACGGGAGGTTGCTATGTACGCACGTATGATGCGATTGTCAAGTACAACAGAAGGATGATCAAGCTTATAATTGTTAAACGAACTGGGAGCACGGGAGGAATACAGACACGAAGCAAAAAGGAGGCACACAGCACGCCTCTTTGCTTCGTGTCTGTGTTCCTCCCACGCTCTCAGTTCGCTGAACAATTATGAATTACCAACTAGCCTACCTTTCCATTCTATTGCATGATCAAGCTTGTTACAATTAAATCGCTTCGCTTTCGAGGCACCCACTGCCAATGGCAGTTTCAGTGGCAAATTTTGGTTAGGTGCAATCATCGTTAACTGACGATTTGTTAGCATGTATGTGAAACACTGAAGAATAATACGGTAGAAGGTATCAAGGCACAATGTTACCTAATTTAAATAACGAAACCTAATGTAAGACAACGTGAAGAAACAGGTACGATAGAGTTGTTTGCGCAGAGGTACTCACTAATGGCCAGAGAGAACGTTGAGCAACGTTGTTTTTCCAGCTCCAGAAGGTCCCATTATGGCTGTCATCGTTCCGGGTAGCGCTTTACCGTACATATTTGTGACAAGCGTCTTCTTTTCTGCGAGAAATAGACCAATACACGTCGCGAAAACACAATGCATTCTTATGAAAGAGATCCAGGCACTCCAAAACGTTGTTTCGAAGCACTTGCCTGTTTTACGCTTAGGCTACATCCTGCCATGCTTAAAGCTTAAGCATATGAAAACCAATAATAAAAAGAATGGTACAATGCTTGAAGACATTACAAAACTAAAAAAAACACAGAAAAGTACTAGTGTTGGCCTTCAACAAACACTGGCGAATGCACGTACCTGAAAACTTCCGTAGATCAAGTTTGAAATAAACTTCAGCCTGATTTAATTATTAATCAGAGCGTTTCCATTCATAATTCAACGTAACCTAAGCTAAAATGCTCGCCATGGTAGTCTAGTGGTTAAGAGACTCTGCTGCTGACCCTCAAGTCGCGGGATTGAATCGCGGCTGTGGGGGACGCGTTTTAAATTGAGGAGAAAATTCTTGAGGCCCGCGGGCTTATACATTTAGGTGCGTGTTAAAGAACTCCAGCCTGTCGGAATTTCCGGAGCTCTTTACTACGGCGTCTCTCATATTTTTATGGCAGTTTTGGGACATTATTCCCAAAAAATGTATTTATATATTCAGCTAGGATAACTTAACGTAAGCAGCATTGAAAATGCAAATGCTTGCGCAAAGGGATACGAGTCTTCATAAGGCTGAAATTTCGGTCGTGACGTTTATCGGCAATACAAGCACCTTGACAGTGTCTTTATTAGGAATATTACATCGCAGACTGCGGCTCTGTATTGCGCCACGGAATACGCCATGGTCGGCACTGCCCATGTGTGACGCATCTCGAAGTGGCCAATGAGGGAGCACCAGCAGGGAATAATACTCTGTGTTTGTGCACATGCCAATTGGACGAGAATATACTACAATCGCGTGCTGAGTGGCTGCTCTAAATCTCTTCACATCATTTTAAAAGGTCATTTCTTTGAGAATGACCCTAATGAAACCAACAACGAAGTCAGAAGCTGACCGAGTGTAAGCTTGCCTTCGTAGAAATAAGTTTATCACCTTTTCCGTGAGTAACTGCGTACGAGACATTTTTCCACTCTAGTGTGACGCTGCTACGAGGGCCTTCAGGCTTCAGAAGGGCACTGTCGCCGTTTTCCAGTGCACTGGTTGTGGCACACCAGCGGGAAGGGTTGTTCTTGCCGGAAGCATTCTGACTCCGCTTCGATACGTAACCATTGAAGATGCCGGAGCCCTCTGTGAAGCTCTGTGAAGTTTTATCGGCGCCTGGAAAGAGAGTAGGACGTCGACGTGTGTGCTCAAGTCGCGATTTTACAACAGAAGAACTATACAGGCCTGTTAGCGTGAACAGAATTACGATGGCGGACAACTGTATGTATAGTAACGGGCACGTGGTATATTAAAAAAATGAAGGAAAGAAATGCAGCGCATTCCAACCAGTTTACTGTAATAGTGTGTTGAGCTACATCACTTGGCCCTCCTAGATGCCTCTGTCACACCGCACGAAGCTTGCAGTGACGTCAAAGAAAAGTGCGTTTATCGACACGTGATCATGAAAAAAAAAACGAAAATGTTCGGTGATATAATCTCCGAGAAACTAAAATGCGAGTCCCAGTGCCGTTTTCACAGCTTGTGCTTTGATTGACCGGTGTTCACATGACTCAAAAGTTCACCTCCAAGCTATGCAAGGCCAGCTCACCTCGTGAGCGCTACGTGATGCCGTCGCCAAGTTGTAGCAGCACCTTCGAGCTTTCCTCTGTAAATGGGGAAGTGTTTGCCCAGAGCAACAAACACCCTTTCACGTGAAGTAAGAAACGTGCATTTTTCGTCTGAGTCTTTTTCATAACATGCTGCGTTATTCATTACTGCGCACCGAACGTACCATGCACCGTAGTTTCCACTGCGCGTGCACGGAAAAGACAAGATCGAATGCATTTTCTGCCACAATAGCCTCCTTGGAGGGGCGATGCGCGTCAGGTTCGACCATTTTGCATTGTCTGTTGTCCAGCACAGCACATGCAAGGTACCCCTGTACGCGATGACGATTCCAATGAAGAATAAGCGTGTTAGCACATGCCAGGTACCTGATGACGACGACTGCTGCCATCACGACACAACACATGCGAGGTACCCACCATTGTGGCATGATGATGACGCTGCTGATGAAAGAATAAGAGCGCTAAAAGTAGTGTTAAATAGTTCCACTTTGCAGAAATTCTGGTGTCAGCGTCGGCATCGTTCGTTGTGAGTGAAAGATTGTCATCTTGTTCATGACCTCAAAATCGAGAAAGATGTAAATAAACTAATAATGGAAAATTCAAGGTCTAAGTGGAGATCGACCTCTGGTTCATGCGCCTGGCAAGTTTGTGTTTTCACACACAGCCGTGCATCTGCTTGTGACAACATGAAAATTAACTTCCTCGGCTTGGAAATGCAGCGAAAGTAACTTTCATGCTTTACAAACGCAGATCTCCTGTATGCATACTTCACAATACAAAATGAAGTATTACCGCGATAATGCGTGGTACAAGCGTACATTGCCTCCGGGTGTCAGAACATACGCTTATCTCAGTGACTTCGTGGTTTAAAGCTGGTAACCCATTACAAAAGGCACACCATTACTACGCCTATTCCTTAAGGCCACGTAGCAGATGCACAACAAGTTCGACAAAATTTCATAGACGAAATGCTAAAGTACGCGATAGAACAGGATGCCGCTATTGCATTCAGCTCTTAAAGGCGAAGCTTAAGGATCTCGCAATTTCTATTTTAATCGTGCATGTTGTGAATCGCGCATTGTATCTAAAAGCTTGTAATAACAGGAGTTGCGTCAAGAGTGCCATGTACTTTCAGCAGGAGCGATCACTTAAAACTGGGGAATGCCTAGGTATTTTACTAAGCGCTAGTAAAAGCGAGAGCCTCCAGTGTTAAGCGAATACGTGCGCTGAATGATATCAGAGTGGCGGAGAGCTCAACGAAGGCAGTGCATTACTGAACGCTCGTTGAACATTTTTAGCCACAATGTTTCACAGCGGCTATCGCTAATACGTGCTTCCCGTGTTACTCAAGATGGCATTTTTAAAACTGTTCTCCCGCTGAAAGCAATTAAAAGAAGTATATGCTCTACTACCTCTACAAGCTAAAATAAACAAAGCGAGACTGCACAGCATTGTTTTTTGTGCCCTTATTCTGTTAAATAAACACAGCTTTAATATCCGATGCTAATAATGCATGTGAAACACCCAACACAGACACGCGCTTCTAAACAAGGTGGTATTAATTGCCACGTTCAAATTTAAGGCAGCTGCTGCCATTTCATTGTGTTTCATGTTCAGAAAGGCACGTCACTTGGGAAGTTAAAACTTTAAGAAAAAAAGAACTTTACGCTATAGGTTTTCACTTGAGAAACTGGCAAAGGGAATTGAGGGTAGCAAATTGGGGCATTTACTGATGTTTTTAAGTGCGAAACGAACAAGTTAGAATGCTTCCTAAGTGTGAGTGCTTAAAAGAAACAAACCTGGCAAGAACATATCACTTGGTTCCTACAGGAAAAGCTGAAATGTTTTCTATTTGAACATCCCTTTTTGGTTCGAAATTAAGAAGTGATTGCTGAGTCAGCGCTCGTTTGTATCTTTGTGTTCATCCGTCGTTTTCCGCGTGGTTATGTTACGATCATGCCTAACAGGGCTCCCTAATGACATGCCTTCTAACAGCGGCACAAAGGATATAAGTGAATATAGCCCTACATTGGGGTAGCACACGTTGTACAGGTGATTTAATCAAGATCTCAAAATCTCATTTGATGTTTTCGACCCGGATTTTTACAACTCAATACTGGCATATACGTGTGCCATGACGTAGCCTAAAACAGTTATTTCCACATAATTAAAAATATATAGCCTGGCCTAACTTTTTTCATGACACTGTCTCAATCACAGCACACCACACCGCTGCCGATAAAGGTGGTGGTACTAACTTGTCGCGTACTGAATGTTTGCGCTAACCCATGCACTTTAAGTAGTAACGACAATATGTACTACCTTTAAAGCAGAAAGCTTTGTCGAAGGGTAACAAGCGTGTCTGGTAGGGGGCAATGCCACAGTTATGTCATTTTTTACTTCTTTTTTTTTTAAATAGTGTACGCATGTCGCGCTCACCAGCGTCAACATTAGCGACTGTGAGTAGTTCCTTGGTCGCCACTAGCACACTATACTGCGGGTCACACTGGCTAATACCACCCAATAGTACAAAAAATTCGGCATCGGAAGGCGACGTGAAAGAATGATATAAACGAAGGCCTACTCACTCTGTCTGTGCACCTGTCAGCTCCATGGCTTAATTTGGCACTGAGATCCAGTTGGCAAGTGTTGCTGGTGCGCAACGAGTGCTGGAGAGATAGTCAAGAAGAGAGAGAGACTCACAGAGTTGCGTAATGCGTCCAGATTATGCAGCCGCATTTTCCTTTCACGTTCGCGCCAATCTTCGTTTTAGTCGACGGGGACGAATGCATTTCGAATGATACCGATCTCTCAAGGCAGCGTATAGATTGGAGCTGATGCGATCCTTTTGGCGGCTTTACGCCACACATGTGGAAGTATGAATCTACAGTGGAAGCACATATGTGTTTTTTTTAACCAGCTATGGAAAACTTGCTACAGCACAACCCAAAGAAAAAAAAAGCTACAGGGTAAGAGATAAGCAGCGCGGCACGTAGAAAAGGCGCATGAAAGGACACACAGCGTTATCAACATCAAAAATAGAAACATAGAGAAGATGCAGTGATTACCCTAATGAGTGACCTTGAGTCACCCTGGGATATTTAAGCGTGACTCAAAAGAGTGCCAGAAAAAGGGACGAACCGTGAATTCACTTTATTCGTGTCCCTCATTATGTGTGATTTTTTGTAAGCGTTTTCTAGGTAATCATAGTTTACGCCATTCGCTGTCTCCACTGTGAATAAACAACTACTCAAAACTTTCACCTGGTAAGCACCAGTAAAACGCATAGAAACGGTGAATTCAACATTGCATGTTGCTAGTTTGATTTGGACTCTATGCATAGAGATCATTTCAAATTGTCGCAGGTATTTGAGACAAATTGACAAGAAATGAATGTTTTCTTTGTTATTTAAAGGAGAATGAAGAACATAGAAGATGCGCTCTAGAAGTCATAGTGTACGATTCACGTAAGGACCACTTCCTTCATTATGCGGCCTCTGTTGAAATCGTGAGGAGCTTGCATGTTTTTTTTTTGGCATAAAACACGTATTTTCTGTGATGCTTATAGTGTAGACGAGAATCTATTTGTACCTCATCACCTTAACCACATGACCAAAGCATCAACGTCACGTATGAGGTCACACCACCACTTTGAATTTGAATGAAAGGTGGAATTCGACAAAGCGTCGCACAATTATCACTGCTTTCCTAAAGTAAATGGCCAATAATGTTAACGATAGTATAATATAGATATGGTAGCTCTCGCTTTTACAGGACCGTGTTTGCGTTCTTCCGTGGCCATTATTCTCGTCAGTGACCCCTACCTGGTTCTCACGCAAGAGGTTCACGTATGATAATCATGGTGAGCAAAACAATGTCTTGAAGTAGTGCCAAACTGATACCACTTCTGCCATATTATTGGAGCTCTATACTTCCGGCCAAAGTGTGTTATGGAAATTGCCTGTAACTGGGAACCGGTGCGAAGTCTCAGAAGTTTGCCGAGTGTGTCTTGAAGAATAACGAGATACAAAAAAGAAATACATGTTATAAGGTAATGCATTCTACTGCAGTGTAATGAAATTAACAAGTTATAGTGCGCGGGCATTCGTGACATTATCACTGATTTATAAACGTTACAGAAAGAACTAGCCCTTACCAATTTGCAAGGTTTCCGGTACTTAGCCAAAAGAAATAACAGGTCCTAATTTTAGAATGTCTTCTAAATGCGACATAAAAAGACGTGCAAACACTATAATATTCAATTTAATTATTATTACGAAACGCACTTAACTGCAGGGTAAAGATCATTAACTCTTGAATTCATAGTTCTATTGTCAACGCGCCCAACAAGGAGCCCATATGCCTTGCTTTCCAGCATAAATACGCATACGTGTGTCATTTATGTTTTTATAGCACTTATTGTTTAAGCAAGGAGTCTAGAAAAAGAATCGAGAAACTCGCATTTCCTGCTGAGTAGCCTAACTGGCGCGCTCACCTCCGTCATATGTTTTTCAATTACATTTCTTATGTATTGCGTCTGACACGAACGTTGATACTGTAAAGCTGATCTGCATTCTGGTGTGCTTGCTTACCCGCAGTTGAATCACTGCGTTGAAGTGAGAAAAATGTGGCTGACTGTTCTCTTTAGGAATCGGTATGATGCGAAACTGAAACAGTTCTTCACAGACGTAGTTGAGAGTTTATCATGCGTTGTTTTGCCACAAGGGAGAAGAAATGGATAATATGTTAACAAACTGAAATTTCACGCGAAGAACAGCAAGCAGTGGAACGTTCCAGCGCCCTCCTAAAGCAGAAATAACCCACGAAATAAGCGCACACGGGACGAGCGCGGACAAACAACTGTCGCCACTCTGCACCTAAACCAGGCTTCTCAAACAGAAAAAAAGGGGACGCACTAAGCGAATGCACGAATATACACCTGGACGAGCGCGAACAACTGTCACAATTCATTCGTGTTTGAGCAGTGCGTTCCTTTCGTAAACGCGGCTGTGGCAGCGAGCGAAGTGACCTTCGTGCTCTCTATAACTACTGTACCTTCAAAGCAATGTTGCGGTGGAAGCACAAGAGGTATGAAGTGCCCGAATCTTGAGATAAGCGCGCACGAGAGTTAGTGACCACGCCTGAGAACATCTACGCGGACTTTGACCACGCCATGTGGAGGCGCGCACGCATCGCAACGTGTGGCATGGCGCGGGGCTTCGACCTTTAGAGCGCGCGCGCCCAACGTGCGACCCTCGCACCATCCCGCTTCCCTATTGCATTGGTGCAAGCCACTGCGATTGTTTCAAGCTAGCATAATATAAGTTATATAAGCGGGGCTGGTAAACTGGATACTTAAAGTGTGAACTATTCTTAGCTCTTTAGACTCGGCCCGCCTCAAACACAGTTTTATATATACGTCCTCGTGGACTCCCGGTTGCTGGGATATAGAGCAGCAGTGATTGAATTTGTTTTCTAAAACATTATAGTGGTTTTTCTAGGCGCGAAGAACCCATGGACTATTCATACAGCGTTTCCTATTTGGTTTCCACCTGAACTTACGTCACCGGCGATATAAACTTCAGGTCATACAAAACCACAATGAAAGCACGACAAGTTGGTCTTATGTTCTGGAGCCACTGCTGAGCGGTAGCTTGCTTTGCCATGTTTGAGTGCCCTGCCGCGGCGGTATGGTGGCAAGGTACTCGGCTGCTGACCCGCAGGTCGCGGGATTGAATCCCGGCTGCGGCAGCAGCATTTTCGATGGAGACGAAAATGGTGAGGCCCGTGTGCTCAGGTTTGGGTGCACGTTCAAAAACCCCAGGTGGTCAAAATTTTCGCAGCCCTCCACTACGGCGTCTCTCCTAATCATGTGGGGGTTTTGGACGTTAAATCACACGTATAAATCAATCATCTATGTTTGAGCGCAAGGTGCGAAAGCATTGCATAAGCGGCCCGCAACGCAGAAAGATTACAGAGCACGGTCGCAAGACAAGAAAAAAAAAGCCTCTAAAAAAAGTCAAGAATACGTATGTTACGAAATATCATACGTAATTACGTGGCAGCTGCCCTGAATGAAAATTTCACCTCAGTTCGTATCTCAGTGGGCAGCCGTCAATCACCACTGCCGAAAGTGAGGGGGCTCAGCTCCCTTATTTATCTTAGTGAGGAAAGAAATAGCGCCTCCCTTGTCGCCTTCCCCCCCTCCCCCGCGAGATACGCCTCTGCTTTTGAAATGGTTTATTCTGCGGTAAAATTGGTAACAATCATGTCCAGCAATGACATTTTAGATTCTGTAATACGCGTAGACATAGCAATGACATCTTTAATTGAGTTGCACTCAAGCACGGATAAAAAGCAATTTCTTCTGAGTTCTTCGAGGCATCTATCTAAAATAAAAATCCTTTTCTATAGTGAAAGTTCCTCAAGGTACCTATATTTACATTGCCACCTACCGCAAACATATAATTAATTACACAACTTTACCTTGAATCATAGCACCTGTATGCGACAAAAGATGATCAAGAAAAGTTGGGAACCAGCCGTATAACCACCAAACGACCATGCTGGAAAGCACATACATTTGCGCCCTTCTTTATGGATAGATGTTCGTAGTTTTTGGCACACGACTATATTATTTCATAATATCACATTACTTAGAATGGCAAGGACACCCCCTCTACACTCTCCAAGAGACTGAAGAAGTGATCGCGTCCTCGTAGTATTATACGATCTACCTAAGTATAGTACGTTTCTGTGCGCATTGAAATGTCAAAGCTTGTGCCACGGGATTCCAACAGCGAAGTGGCATCGTCTTCTTTCATTTGAGGCAATCAACCGTTTGAATGCATCACTTCGATTAGACTATTGCCGTCCTTTTTAGGCTTTAAATGTGATGAATAACCTCAGGGGTGATATATCTAGCCGATATCATAGTATAAAAGAGCAATTACACAACACATCAACTGGTTCATTTGACAAGTCCTGACAATTTTGCTGAACATCACCTTCTCTCCAGATTGCCTGATAGGGGACATCTCCGTGCGATGGACTAACAAAAATGTTTCCATTTCTTGTCCAAATGAAGTTCCCACAGTGTTCACGCTTTCGTGAAATTGCCATCCCCAGTGGCCTCATCATTTCTGGAAACAAGTGCCCTGTGACTGTATTGGGGCGTAGCTTTGAAAACCGATATTAGCGTTCGTTACGTTCGAGCGGCATTGAGTACCCTGTCATGCTTTTGATAGCTTTGGAACTGAACAACGATGTTTGGTTTATCTTTTATCTTTACTCGACACTTGGTGACACACACGACGTCACAGGCTAATATCCGTTCTCCGATAGCTTGTCGAGCTTCCGTTAGAGGCTGTGCAAGGTTCTCATCAGCTGATTTTACTATTCTCTTCACTTAGGTGTTCTGATTGTGCGAGTATTGCTCTGATTTTAGCATGCTCATTTGACAGGTGGAAAGACCCTCTTCGAGAGTGAAGATTCTTAGTTTGAGAGCGTCATGTTCTTTCTTTCTTCTCGTGCAGAACAAGTTGGTAGTTAACATCATCAAGACCGTTGATAACGTGGCTTCAGCTAGATTTTATTTCTTCATATTCCACACACATTTTGCGATAGTCTCTGCACATGCCTTGTTCGAGATCATCTTTCGTGATTTTCCACTCGGCTCTCGTTTCTTCTTTAAGATCTTGCAATAGCTTGGCAACCTCTCTGACACAATAAGTACAGCAGACTCACGGCAAGCGCAACACAAATAAATCATGTGAAGGGACCTTTAGGAAGAAATTAAGAATGGAAAAAGGCCGCATTCACATCGAAATTTACTTTCTTTTGATCCGCACTTACCTTTCCCCTGACGGGTCTCCTTCGTTCGGCATTCGTTCTACACCTTCCCGCGGCTGCGCAGAGAGACCTCCTGTTCGCTTCCCACCAGTGCACCTAGTTGTTTAGGGCGCTTCTTCAGTTGCTTCGTGGCACAGGACAATAATCTGTAAAAGTCGCTGGCCCTGTCATCGGCCATGAACGCCAATCTCTTTTCCTTTTCCCATCTTTATTTCCCTCTTGCCATTTTCATGCTGACACTGGGACATGCTCCCATGTAGGGCGACAGAAATGGCGTGCTTTCCCTTCCCCAACTTCTCCTTCTTCTCCAACCACTCACGCTAAGTCAGTGCTGTGGCGTATGACAATCGCCGTGTCTCATTTCATTGCTGCTATATAGCCGTTGTTTTTCGGAAACTACGTGAACTAGGGGACTTGGTTGAACGTCACAGAATTTGGGAAGGTTGGTGGTGCCTTGTGACATAAATAATAGTCTCAAAGCATACACTAAATTGAAATTTGAGATTAAATAGTGGTTCTATAAGCGCCGATTTTCAAAACAGGCATTTATAGGCACATACATTCATTATACCACGAACGCCAAAAAAAAAAAAAACACTATAAAAGCCCTTCTTAACCTCTATGTCGTGGTCATATATCAAAGTGGCACGAGAGGAACGCGAGGAACAAAATAAGCGTTTGCCTAAAATTCGATCTCTATCAATCATGATCAGTAAAGTATTAAAGGACTGCAATCAAGTTCCTACATGCAAGTCAAGTGGACGACTACGAGGGCATCCAAACGAAGATAGATAGATAGATAGATAGATAGATAGATAGATAGATAGATAGATAGATAGATAGATAGATAGATAGATAAATCGATAAAAATAAATGGCCATGTGTTTTTGGTTCACTAAGAAATGCTTTGACTTTGAAGTATTTAAAAGGCAAGCTAATCATTGGTCACTGTGTCATGTAGATGAAGATGCCAGCAAACATTACTATCAACAAATTGATGACAAATTTTCTTGGCGCAAAGGCCATGTTGGACCAATAAGGGTCAGACACATATTACTATCATCGAGTGATTATGCACTGATTGAAGGATTGACAACGAAGAAGACAGACAAACAGAGTCTGTGATAGCTTCCATTGATTTGTTTTCAAGGACATGTATTTACTTGTAATATCGGAAGAAGTCACCCCATATACCATTGGCGCTACCCGATGAATACATAGGTGTAAAGGAACCTTTTTTGGCTCGTATCGCAAATGGGGCCTTGTACATCTTGACACGCCACTTGACGCACGCTGTAGCACGTGTGACCTGGATTAGGAAAACACTTTACAAGGTGATAAGTGAAACTGGCCATAGTAGTGAAGAGAGCATCTCTGCTACGAAATCTTGCCATGATTTATCGTGGTTTCCTGATAACTTGTGGCTCAATGTTTCAGCTTCTTGACGCTGTTAGCATTCGGTCATTCAACTTTCCAAAATAGGAGTGACGTTCTCAAGACACAAGTGCCAAGGGGGCTCTCAGCAGCGCTCGGTTCGCGTGCGACCGCTTTACGGCTATCTGACCGGTCTTCCATGATAACAGAAAAACCACGGACGAAGAAGCGCTATCCACTGCATCATACAGAAAAATCAGCGACTGCATGTTGCCGTTTCGCATCCCCAATGAACCTGGTACCAACTTTGCACTCACCATTACCGCTGCTGATTAGCGGGTGGCGGTGGCGACGAGCAGTGACCTGAGAGATCAGAACTCGCTCGTCTGGACGTCTGCGGATGCTGCTACAGATTACAAGGATTCAAAGGAGTGGGTTGGAAGAAGCCATCTTCCAGCTTTCAAGCCTTATTTTACCCTATCAAAAACTCAGTAAAAGTTGCTTCTATCTTTTTCTCTTGCGGAGTCGAAATATCAATCAATCAATCAATCAATCAATCAATCAATCAATCAATCAATCAATCAATCAATCAATCAATCAATCAATCAATCAATCAATCAATCAATCAATCAATCAATCAATATATCAATCCATCAAATATGAAGTGCCCACTCGAATGAGCGCCTCGTCTCCCCTGCTTATTGCCACCTCCAGAATAGTAGAAACTCCACAGTTTTCGCAAGTTAGAAATGCATAGGATTGGGAGAGGGAGCAGCAGTTTATGATGAAAGGTTGCTAGCGCGAAGACCAGAAACGATGAAGGCTGAGCTATGTTGTGCTGGCCACGGGCTCTTTACAGAGCTTTTCGTAAGAACTTGAGTGTCGTCTTGTGTGTCCTAGCTGCTAAAATCCCGCTCCCCCCCGCCCCCTCCCTCCCAAAAATATGACAGAATGAAATTTAGTTTGCCTGATCAGTGAAACCACTTTGCTGTTTCTCTTGACTCTCTCCCTTTCTTGCTGGCATTTTAGATTTCATACTCTGTGCTTGTATTCCATCGTTGTGAGCAAATAACACCAACAGTGACTGTAATAGTATGGAAGACTTTGAACAGGTTGACTTACAAAAGATGGTGTGTTTGTATTGTAAAAAAAGTAAATATTTGAAGTAGTGAAATCATCGTTTTCGTCGCAGGCGCCACTTCAGAACGAAGAAGGCGACGACTTTGAGCAAGAAATCCATGCCCAACAGTATGGCAAACTTGACCGAGAGGTAGGCGTGTTCAGCGTCCAGCTTCGCGAGTATTTCGCGTGGGTCGCTCAGGAAGCAGAAGCTGTCTTCGTCACAATCGAGCTCTTCGCGCCCGTGCCCGTAGATGGCGTACAATATTCCCTGGTGGGCGTGGTAGACATGCGACGTGTACGTGATCCAGGCGAAGGCCGGATGCAGGTGGCGAACCTGTACGAAGTAGCCGCAGAAGAGGAACGAAGGCGCCGCTGCCGGCAGGGCCACGAACAAGGCAGTCTGCAAGATGACGATGCGGACAAGTGTGGTTAGGTTTAGAAGCATAACACCCAGCCAATTGTTAACAAAAATCAGCCGGATTATCTAGACTAGTGCTGAATCGATAACCGCTTATATGCGTGCCTATTTGCCGATGAAGGGCAGTAGGTGAGCACGGGGTTCCTCATTAAGGGTGGTTAGATTTTTATTACAGCGTCCCCTATCCCTTCGCTTGTGTCAAAAAGGCAACACTCTTAACGTTAAAAACATAAACATGAAGTGATTACGTGCTTTCACAATCGTCTGCCTCAAGTCCCAGGCCTTCCGGGAATGAAGTAAACAGTTCAAAACTCGCAATGACAGGGGCCTGCAGCTGCCGTTATTGTCGAAACACGGCGTGGCCATAATACTGTTTTTTTAAACTGACTGATTAATGAGGTTTTTTCTGCTGTCCCCTTCTGTGGGTGACTGTCGGGGGGTGGGGGTGGAATAGGTCGTGCCTTCTGCGCCCGCCAGTGAAAAAGGAGACGGTGTGTGTGACAAAACGCAGTAACCTCCGTGTTAAGAAAGATTCCTTGACTTGACTTGCCACCATCTCAAAACAGCGCGTTTGAAAGGCATTTGTGCTGCCTTGGCCGCTCTGAAGACGGCACCTTCGCAACATGTTTGTGCTGCATTGAAGCATTGAAGGTGGTGGCAAGCCGAGCTCCAGTCAAGGAGCGTTTCTGCATATGGGGGTTAGACTGCACCGGGGACTGGGCTTCCACTTTTGTGTTTAGAAAATGTGGGTAATGAATTAGAGTACTTAATACACTACTGTGGAAGAGCGTAAAGCAGTCGTGTGGGCTTAACACTTCATGAGGCCCTCTTGACAAAAATTAAACCGTGAACGAGTTCACGACGAGTGGATCCACATTTGAGCGAGCAACGTAGTTTTCCCACCATCAGGTGGAAACGCCTTCAATGGAGTTCGCCTTAAAAAAAGCCCACTGCTTGTGCTGCACAACTTGTCAACCTGGTGAAATTCATTGTTTCACACCTATCATGTGATCACAACACTAGATGTTTAAGGCATAGTCGTCGACCACTGCCTGTGCTGCGTGCCAATGCAATTAGTAACGCCATTCATATTTGGAACGCAGTGGCATGTAGTTCATTCGTGTTGTTATATATTTACCACCGTTTATTATCAACTCAGTATGTACTATACAAAATAGAGTACTAACAGGAAGTACTTTGAATTATGTGTTGTAAATGGTATACCACTCTTTTATTTTTCATGCAGTGAATTCAGTTGACCTGTATTGACCCCATGGAAAAACAATGCAATGATGAGACTAAGCTCAACAATATTTTTCTCCAGTAAAGCAAAAATTACTTCAATTGAAGCTTCTGTGGACGAAGTCGCTGTTATTCTCAATCGTGCACGCTTTTTCCCTATTTTTTTTATGAACCACCGAGGTTGCTACAGACGTTTTAACTTGGGCCAAATTGGCGTTTTTGCTAAGTTCAACGTTTTATTTTAGAGCCTCTGCACCACACACCGAACAAACAAAAATATTTGTAAATATTACGTTTTAAAGACAATTTGCTAGATATAATTTGTGCATTCCATTAAAGGTAGTGTTTTGTGGAAATATTTTAAAAAACACTACAATTTACTCAGTTTTGGCTGTACGCTCCAAAGAGTGAAAACATTCAAGCCATAACGATTACCTGTTTCAATATAAAAGCACGCTGCTTTACAACGCAGAAAAGCAAGAATTCAAAGAATGTGCTGAATGGTCAATTTATAGGAAATATTATCTTAGTACCTGGTTATCCGCCATTTTCGTGATTTTTAAATCACGGTCACGGCACAAACAAATTTCGCCGCTCAAAATATCTTAGAAAACTACTTTTGAACTAATATCTATATGTATGTAATTTTCTTATACTATTTGTTGAAATTGATTTTTGTCGAGTGCCCTGGTTTGAACGGCGTGTAATAACCCAAAAAAAGAAAAAAAAAGAAAGAAAAAGTAAAAAAGAAGTTAAAGCAAAAAGATAGAAGGAAGATATATAAAAAGAAAGAAAGAGAGGAAGAAAGAAAGAAAAAAAAAGGCCACCGCTTGGTGCACTGCACTCAGTAGAGTCGTTATGCTCTGTAAGCATTTGATACCACGCCTTTTTAGAGCAATCATATTTAACCCCGAACCTTGCTATCGGGTCTGTGAGTCTCGAGCCGACATTGAGGTTTAGGTTAGGTGACAGCTGACGGCGAGTGAACACTAGCGTTGAGCGCGCGATAAGGGCAGGCTAGATGCTAACTTGACTGCTGTTTCTACCCAAATTACAGCCCGGCAAAGATCGCTGCGCTGCACAAACGATGGAAATTTCGGTGTACAGCTCAGAAGTACTTCAGCTCAATTATCTACTATCAACAGCAAAAACTTGTGGGATGCGAAATGTTCGACGGAGCCGAATTCCAGCTTTGTCTCGGAATGTAATTTCAAAATAAATGTTCCATACTGCACTTGGAATTCGGACCTATACAGTCCCCAGCTTGATTACATGCATTAAGCACTCATATAGTATAAACTCGCATTCTTTGTGGACCCAACGTCCGGCAATCTTGTGCTGTTGATAGTACTTGTCCAGCATACACACATGAACATCGAAAAATAATTTTCTCTGCTGAATGATTTCGAAATAGGTAACTAACTGATAACTTGTGTTGGGTCCTTCACCTGACGCCAACATTGCAACTGTGGTCATAATAACGACCATAATATTCGAACCAGCCACTGGAATAGATGTCCAGCTATAGCATTACGTGAACTTGACGGGAATGTAAGCTTACCTCCCTAATTTAAGATCATCCTTTGTTGTTCTTTTTAGGGGTGAAGCTCCTTATGGTGTGGCTTGTGCGTCCCTCGTAGTACGTAACCACCAGTGGCACATACCCGAAATAGCGGTCTTTACAATGCCTGCGGGATGGGGGCATTTGTATATGATGAATACACGATGAAAAGATGTGAGATGGCTGTGCTTGGAGGTTTCACTAGACATATGGACGGACGAACAGACTGACACACGCACGGACGGACAGACAGGGGGATGGCGTTCGTCCATCTATTCAACACTCCAAGTTCCACCATCTCGCATCTTTTTATAATATATTCCCCATATAGAAGCACCACCATTCAGTGGACATTCCAAGGACTAAACGAGAGGTGGCACACGCACACTTTCTTACGGCTTGCGCTTCGGGTCTACTTCCCACCTTCAACCACCTTGAGTTCATGGTATATACTAGTTCACTATATTCATGGCACTGCGGCCCAATGCTCGCTAAACCTTTCTAAAACAGAGGAGGTTACGCCCAGCGAGTATAACGTAGCAACCTTTTCCTGTCAGATAGTGCTCAATGTACATGCCAGTGGCTGCTAATGTGAAATGAGAGACAGGAGGATTCAGCTTTTAATTTCTTACGGCTTGCGCTTCGTATCTGCTTCCCCCCTTTAACCACCTCGAATTCATTCATGGTATATACTAGTTCATTGTATTCATGGCACTGCGGCCCAATGCTCGCTAAACATTTCTAAAACCAAGGAGGTTACGCCCAGCGAGTATAACGTAGAAACCTTTTCCTGTCAGATAGTGCTCAATGTACATGCCAGTGGCTGCTAATGTGAAATGAGAGACAGGAGGATTCAGCTTTTAATTTCTTACGGCTTGCGCTTCGTATCTGCTTCCCCCCTTTAACCACCTCGAATTCATTCATGGTATATACTAGTTCATTGTATTCATAGCCCTGCGGCTCAACGCTCGCTAAACCTTTCTAAAACTAAGGAGGTTACACCCAGCGAGTATAACGTAGCAACCCTTTCTTGTCCGATAGGGCTCAATGTACATGCCAATGGCTGCTAATGGGGATCGCAGCGTGCGCGTTGACTAAAAGCCGAATTCTCCTGTCTCTCATTCCCCATTAGCAGCCATTGGCATGTACGTTGAGCACTATTTTTTATTGTTAAACAACGCACAGAAGAAATCTCTCACCGGCACCACCTTGGAGGTCAAATGTTATACCTATTTCGGGTATGTGCCACTGGTGGTTACGTACTACGAGGAACGCCCAAGCCACGCCATAAGCTTCGCCCCTAAAATCGACACAGACGACGTGCGTCGTGTGTATTCATTTCCTTGTGTGCCGTATTTTTGCGCCTCTCAGTTTATAATGATGGGCGCGAAATGCTTCCTCTTCCGCTTCCTCTATTCTCCAGTGTATATTAGCAACCGGATCTCTTTATAGTTAACCTTCCTGCCTTCTTCCTTTGTGTACATCTTTGTTTCTTTCCTTCCAGTTTTTAATGAACCAAAACCAACTCTCCCAACTTTTTGTCATACATGATATGCTATGGTGGTGATCGTATTCAGAAGAAGTGCGAGCATAGCCGGCCGGCTTTTCCCGATATATCTCCATCGTTTGTTGACTGCACAGTGCTTTCCAGGCACGAACGCTGACGGAAGTCTAATACTAAAATCGCACGAGTAGAAAATTATGGCTAACGATCGTCATCATTTCTGAGAAGTCAAGGAAATATCCATCATTCAGTGGAACGCCAGTGGACTAAAACCGCGTCTTTTAAGACTTTCCTCAGTTAGTGCGCATCAACATGTTTCAAGACATCAGCATTTGTGAGCCCAACGCGTGTGCGTGCTCTCCTCTCTTCTTTTTTCCATCTTTCAACCTCCGTCATGCTTATCCCCAGTGTAGGGTAGCATATATACCGGTCGTTCCAGACTGGTTAACATCCCTGCCTTTCATTTCCCTCCTGTTCTGCCCCCTCCTTTCCCTCCATTTGTAGCGCTATATTGCTGTCGTTTATACCGTCTCACGTTTATCCATCTTTATCTAAGAAGATATGCTTATAGTGATTTGTTAGTACGTCATTAAATTTCTTTTAGACGAAGCATGCTGGTGAGTGTCCTTGTGCCACACAATTTAGGGTAATGAATGCGTGCAGAAGCTACTGGGAGACTTAGTGAAGCGAGTGATGTCGCAGTGCTCAGAGAAGTGACAATGTGCAGGTCTGCGCGCCGGGCACATGCTCAGGTGTAAACAGCAAGCGTTTGTTGCTCGCACTGGCTAGTTTTGTTATGCTGATGCCGCTGCAAGCGCTTCAGAGGGAACACCTGTCCGAACTGTCGCTAGTCTTGGCTCATCACACAGCCGCGAGCTCTCACAACAGACAGTTACGTGACAGAGCCTTTCCCTGACGCAAACGGCAACAGCCTCAAGGGCGCCTCACGATTCATCGCGCTGTTTACACGCACGCGTATTTTGCCGCACTTTCACGCAGTTACTCAGCTTGTCTCTGTGGGAGGCGGTAAACAGTCAGAGGCACGCCGGTGGTCTCATGCTTTTATTTTGTTTACGTTCCTCGTTATTCTATTCGTATATATTCCGGCACATGATCTGCGACTATTTTAATGCGGAAACAATATCTTTGCACGAACACTAAGAAAACACGTAAGTGCAGGTCTTTGTATGAGTCCTTGTGCGTGCCCATCTATCAGTGTGTGACCATGCGTGAACAAAGACGTACCAGCACAGGTCCCAGAAAAGATTTCATTTGCTATAAGAGGATTACAGAATATATACAGCTTCCACACTAAGTAATTGTACGGTAAGTTAAGAGCGGCTGCAGCATTGATTCGCACTTTCTAAACTGGTTGACTTAGAGACTGAACTAGCAGGAAACTTCTGACCTACTAACGAAGCAGGACAGTACAGGGAAGTAGTAGGGAACTACACCATGTAGTTGACGCACATAAACATCACAGCTCCGCCAAGTTTTCATAATACACTGTTAGCTGTTATCGCGATAGGTTAACTAGCTGGTAAAATACAGTCTACAGCAAAGAAAACAGAAAAAAAACGCAACAACATTATTTTTTCGACAAAACAAATAACAGAATTCCCTGAGAAAAAATGCTCGAACCAAACACCATCATTGAAACGGTCGGATACAGATATGCGATTCTTGAGTAATCTTATAACATTGATGAATCACCTGGCCGATGGTGTCAAGAGGCGCAGATATTGGTTTTTATTCTGATAAATCGCACAAGAGCCACCTGTGATTGATCGCCCGCGTACATGTTCAGTGTCCTTGAGGCAGGCACGCAGGCAGCGAGCACGAGATGTATCTCGAGCTATTGACTTACTTCCAGGAGAAGATATATTTCACTCCGGGCGCGAGACAGCTTCTGTCGTTTACGACTGAAACGACGCTGTGCGCCTGTAGGCGCAGCTGTGTCTACGCATTCTGTTGCTACGGGATCGAGCTCACCTGCATGCTACTGGCGGCTGAGACGACCAGCGCGATGGCCTGGCTTGTGGCACATGTCTGCACCGCCAACAGGACAACGGCAGCCACGCGATGGAAGTCGTATGGCTGTGAGGTGGACCAGTGTATGAGGCACATCATTAGAAGGGGTCCGCCAATCTGCGTGGAACAGACGAGAAACGCAAAATTAAAAAAAGGAAAACAAAAGATCCTCACGTAAAACCAAGTCGTGTTTTCCTGTCTATATACATGTAGGAGCAACAATGTAATGGCTGTATTGTGATTGAAAGACTCGACGATGTTTTTCGCTTGCAACCTTCAGTGCTTTCTTAACTTTGTTACATCATGTTTTATATTACGGCTTCTGCGCCGCCGCGGTGGTCTAGTGGATAAGCTACTCCACTGCTGTCCCGCAGGTCGCGGGATCGAATCCTGGCTGCGGCGGCTGCATTTTCGATGGAGGCGAAAATGCTGTAGGCCCGTGGGCTCAGACTTAGGTGCACGTTAAAGAACTCCAGGTGGTCGAAATTTTCGGAGCCCCCTCCACTACAGAGTCTCTCATATTCATGTGGTGGTTTTGGGATGTTAAACCTCACATGTAAATCAATATATTACGCCTTCTCACTGTTTCAAACATTCGTAGTAAGCCGATATAAACCTTCCGTAACCCAACAAACATTGCGCAGCGTTTATTGGGTGCCTGCTTGTGCCCTGATTTGATCGTTGCACTTATTTATTTATTTATTTATTTAATTATTTATTTATTTATTTATTTATTTATTAAATACTGCAGACCCAGCAGGTGGGCAGTTACAAGGTGACATAGTTGAACAATAAGTGGCATAAAGATTGTTTGGGGTGAGTGTTTCATACACTCATAGTGAACACAAGGAGCGACATAGCAAATCATGCCATAATAACGCATGTACCGGACAAAAGAGAAAAAAAAAACCACAAATTCATACTTAATTTGTTGTGTGATTAAAGTAAAAATAAATACACAATAAATACATAATAAATACATAGTAAATACATAACAATAAACACAATTATTTTCACTGTTCGCCAAGAAAGTAATGAATCAATAAGTATACAATAAGCACAGCACATACAAGATGAAAAAGAAAACGAAAAGAAAAGAAAACGCTGTAATAAAAGATCGAAAACTTCAATTTTCAGGACAATGCTATTTATAGCGAAGGAGAAATAAATTCTCTGAGGATGCCCGAGGTTTTCCGTTCCAATCTGAGACCGTGCGAGGAAAATATGAGAACTTATAAGCATTATCTACTTATCAGGGAGAAGTAAACGTGAGTGTTCCGTACTAATAAAAAAAACAACAAAAACTGGATGATTATCCTGCGATGGCGGCCTACCTTCCCGCCGCTGGCTTCCTTTCTCGGACGCTTGGAAATCTTATTGCCCCACCACTTTCGAAAAGATACTGCGCACGACACAGTGACGTAATATGGCAGGGCGCATCTTATTGAAGTAACTAAGCGTCATGTAATATTGTACAAACATTGAAAGCTGCACAAGCTTTATTGCCTTAAAGTTTGCTGCTTCAAATCTTTTACATTTCATTTATAATATTCGCTCTGGATGTATCTCGCTGAGGTACAAGTTGAGTTGCATGTAACTTTTTATTAAGCGTTGCACGTGTCGGTATTGTTTAAATTAGTTATACAGCTTTATGACAACACGGTGTTTAAATATATTGTTTTCTTACCGTGAAAGGTAGCTCAGTGATGATTCTAGCAATGTAGTACATGCTTGGACTGTACCAACAGTTTCGATGTTCCCTCAGTAACACGTTGAGTTCTGTAGGAACTAAACATAATGAAACAACGTGGGAACGGGATTTAAGATAAAGTTGTGTCAGATTAACAACAAGACGAACGCCATTACGCTACGCTGTGAAAGCTTTGAGAACACCAGGTGGGTATACTTACATATCAACACAGTTGGCATGATGGACTGGAAAAGTATGATTGCAAGCGCTACGATAAACATGGCAGCGTTGTTCATTACGCGGGTTGCTCTGTTGCCGATGCCGTAGTACATCATAGTTAGAAGCACAGGAAAAGAACAAGTACGCAATCAGGCGTAGCTGTGAAGCGACCTAATGTAGAAAGAGAAAGAAAAACGAGAACGTGTTATTACTTGACTTCTCAATGAAGAAAAAAAAAGTTTAAAATAAGGGCTTGTTTACGTTGCTAGACACATTATTGTGGACTAACCATGTGCGATGTTGTCTGCTGGTTCTTAATAACATTGTGACTTAGCAATGTGTTATCTGATCAACAAAAATAAAGTATTCTTGGATAAAAACCACAAAAAGCTTTTTTGACTGGCATTGCCTGCTTGTTCAACATACGTGGCTTTTGAAAACCACACGTAGACTTTTGATTCTGTACGTTATATACGTGTACAGCCGCCAATTTTTAAAACCTGAACACACGAGCATAGACTTCCGAGTGTTTCTAAGTGCCCTTTTCTGGAACCAGGCACCAAGACGTTTGGAACAAGCGTCTACACAGACTCGGCAGTCAATGTTCTGGGCACTCTAATGCCCGGTTCCCGGAACAGTCTAACCACTGACAGCTGCAGAGGACTGCTCATCGCAGGCATGCCCGTATTCTCGATCATTTTGCCGCCAAGCTCCGTCAAACACCGCTTATCGAATGGGCGATCGACGCTCGCGCATTAGAGTTAAAAAAAAAAATGAGTGGCTGTACATTCTTGCGAAAGTGCTCGGCAGTTTCCATGAGGTACGTTCTATAAATTGTATGACTACCTGTGCACCGAGGTCATTTGGCCTTTTTTTTTAGTTTTCGATGACTACTCACAGATGATGGTAGATACGATTAGTTGCAGGTACGTATTGACATACTTAGGCATGCATAGTTCACTAATTGTGTGTAGTGTGTGATCATTTCTATACACTTCACTTCACACATTACCGTTTCACTCGAAACGGTGACCCGATGTAGCTATTGAAATTGTCAAGGCGTTTTGTCGTATTGTTTTCTATATTTCGTCGTTAAACACTTAATGTGTGTCCCCGTTAGCTAAGATCTCTCTCTACACTCACGCGCATATTCCCATAGCATGGTAATCTACCGCACTGTCACAGCCAATATGTATATACTATGAGCGCTGAGTAAACATCTCCACGTGTCTTTCGTTTGCTATTTTTATATAACTGTATCATTACACGCATAACCTCTGCCTTGTGCAAGTCGCGTCCGAACGCCTGCTGACCTTCCAGATTATTTAGGAGTCTTCTGATAGGTTTGAGTGCGCGAACGCAAACAGTTGAGTTTGTTCACGAACTATCGGCCGCCACCAGTGATAAGGCTGGAATGCTTGATAGCGCATGCGTAAATGCCAACGCGCCCATAGCCACAGACCAGTTTACTCGACGGCCGATGGTGTTCTCGCCGCTATGAGCGTACAGCTTGAATGCTTCCACCTGACCTTCAATTTTCCCGGGACAATATCGCCCAACCAAAATGTTCCGTGCATCCGAGCCCCGTTGGCGCCTTCGTCACCGACACGGCCACGTGACGAAGTCATTTATTTAAAGGCGAAGAAAGCATGCGATGTTAAACTTACCTTATTCCTGATCTGGCAAAGGAAGCAGCGCTTCAAGAGTACGCCAAACTGCAGAATAGCGCTGGCGTTTATTTTGTACAAGCTGCGTTCGTGTTGCTTTTCCTGCAACAACAGCAATGGATGTGAGTTAAAAAAAAACAGCGTCTCTGTTTGAAAGAAATAATTACGCCATGCAATGTGCGCCGCAATTCCCCGATTACTTTTCCGGTGGACGGTTTCCAGAAACAGTTGCAGTAACTATAATACACTGAAGTTACTCGTATCCCAACTCTAGAAATACATTTGGTTAATTTACTGCTGATGTTGACGTCCTTTATATCGAAGCCGACATAATGTGAATTACCCACAGGGGAAACGTACTAAAATAGAAAAACATGAAAGACGACTCCGCTAAAAATCCCATCGTATCCATGGAGTGAATGATGATAAGTGGGGCGAAGCGTCCATCCATCTGTCCATGTTTCTGTCCGTCTGTCTGTGGATATGCTGTGCTGGCTACGTTAAAAGGATGGACTGCCCCAGGAAATAAGGAGTTTCGCCCCTAAAAGAGGAAAACCTGGTGATCTAACGCTTCTATTTAATTAGCCTTTCGCATATTCACAATGCCAGGGCAGTTGTGAATGAGCATCACAGTAATTAATTTGCGTTGTAATATAATAATGAATATATATCTGTTTCTACTCAGTCATTATCTACTTCTCATGCAGTCACGTAACTGTGCCACGTAGGTAACTCCTTCATTGCCTCTAAATATGTAAGCGTTTACTTCCACAATTCAATCTAAATATAAATAAGGCAAGCCATTTAGTGTGTGGGGGTCACAGCGGGAGTTTATCTACAGAGAAACACGCAATAGAAAATTGGCGGCATATCTGCGCGCTTCGCTAGCAAATGTAGTCGAAGCACGATAGTTTTCTTTCTGGAGATAGAGAGAATAAAACGTTTTTTTTGAAGTTCTGCGAAGAAAGATCAGCGAGTAGTTGCCACGTGAGATATGGACTCTATCTGGCAGTAATTTTAAGCAACAGAGTTTTTCTAGAATGCTAAGCCACTAATAGATGACAGCACCATGTAGCTTTAGTGAAGCGTAGGAAACAATTGTTTTTCCATCCAAAGCGTCGCGTTGTCAGTGGAGCGTGATAAGCACTGCTGTCTTCAGAATTGAGTAACCTTGCATTTAAAAAATAAAGTAACAAATTACAAAATACTCGCGTGTTGACATTGCGACCAGTTATGCGTAATATTTCCTTTTTGTTTGAAAATGTTCACTATTATAAGTGCAACTATAGAAGGTCAAAATGGGTGGCCGCTCAGCAAGGGGTCGAACTTTCGCTCTGTGGTGTTAATCTAGTGACAGACTTAGAAAAACAGACACACACAGAGCCAGCCAGACAAACAGACCAAAATTTCGCCGTCGATGTATCCCAAGAAAGACTATTGTCATTGAAAAATTTTGGAGGTGACCCTAGTCCCTAACTTTGGTGTCCGATAGCAACACTCGCACGTTGGCGTTCGTGCACGACCTGGTGTTAGCTTTGTGTTTCGCGCACTGCTGAAGGTGATCTCAGAGGCTACTTAGAGAGAAATACGTGGTGGAGATTTCATCCACCAGGTGCCACTTTAATTGCAGCTGCTCTCAGTTCCTCAAATTATACGAGTAATTTTTATTACTCTCACAGTTAAACGGCTCTTACCTTGATTCTAGTTATGCTCCGGCGTCATATCTATAACCCTATACCAGAACCACAAATTTAGAAGGCTTTGCATGAGTATCCAAAAAGGCAGGAAATAAATGCTTGATGAGATTAGCTTTCGAGGAAACAGGAGGATGTCACTCAGCACTCGTGACACTAAAAATACATGAAAGACATCTGTTCTATCGAAAGGGCAGAAGACAAAAAAAAATCGCGACGTTTACTTCAAATCACTCTCATCCTTCTGAAAACAGTAAAACACAACATGATTCATTGTTTTCTTAGGCCTCTACGTTAGCAAAGAATTTTTTGCTGGTACTTGAGAACTTTGCAAAACTACGAAAAAATGTAATAGTTTACCATGTTGTGACTGAGTTCACATTTTGATACGAGAAGTAATTATTTTTATTGAGTCAGCTTACCTCTTCCGTCATCACTCTTCCTCCATATTGCGTCAGTTCTGGGTGGTGAAAACTGCTTACGCCATTGTGAATAAGGAAACCAGGCTTAAAGGACCTTGCCAATTGTTTTGTTAAATCTCCGTGCTCTCCAGACGCTATCTCTGTAACTTAATAAGGAAAAGAAAACGTGACTTGTAGGTTTCACTCGCTTGACGAAATAAGCCTAACAAACAATGTTTTCATGGAGTCATAACTAGGTTACGTACAAAAAAGCGCATTACATTAACTCATTTTAAAGATTAATTAGGGGAGCAAGCAGGACAAGCTGAGTTCAGCATAGAATACATTGTTACATTGTTAGCATCACGGCTGAACGACACCTGATGTGGTCTATTTTACATTGTACTGTGGACACATAACTGTGCAATGATATTCCAGTTTATGTAGAACTCAGCGATCAGACGCAAGAAATCACATTTTGTTTGCTTTTTGATTGCACTAAATGGGAATCCTTCGTTCTAGTCTCTTTGATGTATAAGTTTGTCAATATACATTAAAGTCAGAAGTGCTACTGGGAACATTCACAATCCATGAATACATTTTCTATATGACTGTATCAGTATCTAACTCAAGGAAGGCAAATTGTTTCGCTACTAAAGCACCGACAAGTAGACATGCTGAAACAGACTAAGTGCGTCGTATAATGTATTTATTCTGTCCGTTGCTCTCTAGCGAAATTTTGTCCATTTTAATGGAAAAGCGACAGCGCGGAATTGCAACCGAACCAAAAATTGTGGTGTAATCGGCGTTTCTCTTTATTTGTCCTGTCTACGTGCACATTGTCCATGAGAAAAAAAATGGAACATTGAGCGTATCCGAGCTCGTATTTATTTGACCCACAGTGTGCGAGAAGCAAGTGCGAACGAGGCTACACGAGGCAATAGAAGTGAAGCTTTTGTGCTGTCAGAAGTTTGACTCACTGAAATCGGACGGATTATGATGTATCGGACAGTTGAGATTCTGAGCGGCCAGAAACGGAAGCAATTTGTCGACGGGACCATTGTAAATGCACATTCCTTCCGAGATCATGTACAGCTGAAAGGTGAACGTGCGTAGTTACTAAATCTGACCTTTTTCCACGAATACACGTCATGACGCGCTTATGAACACGTGCAATTTTTAATTATATTACAAGTATTACATGCCGTAATGACGCTAAGTATGCACCAGCAAATAACAGAAGCCACGGACATAATTAGTATTCGGTGAAATCAGTTTTTCTTGAAATGTTTCATTTGCTTTCGGGTAATGCAAGTGATGCTGTACGCCACAAGAATATGACAAATTGCGGGCAGTTGATTAGCCACAAATAAATGACTTTCCTCGCACCCAGAGGGCAACGCAGTGAACGAGCTGCTTTTGTATTATTTGAATACTTTATTTCTGCTTTTGTATTATTAATTCATTATTTCGCATACTTGGATGACTATAGATGTGTTTCTTTCAGACAAGACTGCAAGTTCATAAAACTTCTAAACATTCAGTTAACCCCCAAAAGTTGTCAACTACCTGTCATAACGTCGTATTACATAACAGTACTTTCACAGTGTGATTACCTCATTACTTCCCGAAGCAGAGCTGGTATTCTTTTTTGCGACCAATTCAATTTATATGCACAAACTTGCCTTATCAAAATGTGAGAACAGTGTTGCACTCGGATTGTGAATGGAACACAGCACTGTGTGTCCGCATGCTGCTAGGGACCGCAGCACCAGGACGCACTTCAGTGCTGAGCTGCTGTCCAGTCCACTGCATGTAAACCAAGACAAATTAATCGCAGTATAGGCTAAGCTTTGTTAAGCACTTCAAGATTTAAGACTAGAGTAAAAAACACCAACCATAGATATCTCAAATCAGTGTATGTTTTAAGCCATGAAACTATACGACAGTAAGCTTTGAAATAGTTTTTTTTTGACAAGTAAAGTATAGGCCTTTCTGTGCCTTAAAAAGGCATGGTGAAACTGTAGCTTGAATGTAATTTGCGTGATAACAGCCTGCATATACTCTTTTGGGTAGTAACTCTACAATATAGACATAAAGCAATATAGAAAGAAGAGAGGACGCCGTCTCATACTATTCCATCCTGGATGTTTAGGCTGCGTAGCTTTGAGAGCTTTCAAGTAAATTCGTTTTATTTTCCCACATAGAATATGCAAGACCAACAAAAATCTAAAACAAAAGCGGTGAACTCGTTCTAGAAAAAAATGGTATAGTCCCTTAAACATTGCGGAAAGAGGAAAACAGCTTTTGATCTAATGGTTCCGAAAAACCGCCGAGAGAGTCTTTCAGAATCAACGTGTTTAGTAGGTTTAATGACTAGACCACGTAGGCCTAACTAAAACCACAGCAGGACTTCTTATCAAATAACGCTGGCCTGACTATTTAAAGGCAGTTAGCAGTTTGCAGATTGTTTGAAGTGTGATGCTATGGTTAACATTTTTTGGACAAAGTGTGCAGGAGTGGACTACTGGCTTGAAACACGAAAAGAATGGGATGAATTTTGCAGACTGGAGTGAATTTTGCGTATACTACAGGAAGAATTCTTCCTAAAGATCCGCACAAATTGTACTTGCATCGTCATGCTACAAACATGTGGATGACAACTTTCCTCTTTGATCAAACGCCGTGGGCCTTACACACTTCCGAATAAATAATTTGACAAGTGTACACTGCCTAACTTTATCATACACAAGTTGGCTTCAACGGGTGTCACTTTCAGCATGTTCCAGTAAGCAGCAGCATTCTGAAATAAACGATAAACGTAGCTTCGTAGAATGTGCGGAACATTTGTATTCTATTTCGTGGTCCTGCGGGAAAGGATACGTAGACCAAACGGGAAGGTGTGTAAATGTAATGTTGAAGGAGCATGAGTCTACCATGCAAAAAGCCAATAGTGGCCACCTTGGAATCCATTGAAGGGATTGTGGCTGTGCACCGAAGTTTTGAGAAACAAATATCCCGATAGAAAGAAAAAAGAACAAACGAAATAAGTGAAGCAAGTGAAATAGTATGCCCAAAAAATAAATGTCTTGGTATGGCGTCTACAATCCCCACCAGACAAAAATTGACGTTTTGCCTTTGAGGTGAACCAGGCCTGCTTGTGAAACAGAATAGTTATGTGGTGATGTTGAACGTCAGAAGTACAACAACACATTGTTGGTGTAGTCCAGCGTGTTTTGACTGCCATGGTATAATGTTTCCATATTCCAAACTAAACATCAATCGTAAATCAGCGCCTGTTGTCATCCTTCTCCCTTAGGGTTTGTCAAAATTTCAGCACTGTTTTTTTTCTTTTTTTGCTGAGTGTGCTTTTGAACATAGGCGTGCGCGGGGTTCCCCATCATAGGGGGGGGGGGGGGAATGTTCATCGCAGCACCCTTCCTCCCTACTAGGTTGATGTATGGAACACACTTTGCACCCATCCGTCTCTTAGGTTACTAGAGAGTTGGTGCGTGCACCAATTCTGAGGCCAACTGCGGCGTGTGACATACAGGTGTGGTTGGAACCCTTTCAGCTTGGACCCTGAAATCAATAAACACACACATCCATCAATAAATAATCAAAGCAAAACAGGACACTGCTCCCCGGGGACAGCCAAGTGCCTATATCCCCTCGATACGAAACCCACACTGTGGCTTTCTTGCTCGGGGGAAAAAATAATGTTTTGAGATGCAGAAACAATGCGCACATGGTGTTTTCTTGATAACGCCGCCCTTATAACATCTAGTGCAATGGGTGGCATCCAGTCGTACATGACCAAGAGATATCGAAAAAGCTGCAGGATTTTATTGGGCCTCCATGAAACTGCCCACGTGTAAAGTTTCTTATTGCCTTGCTGAGTGACAACGACCACCACAGTGTGAAAATTGCATGGTGAATTCTATTGAGGGAACAGGGGTGAAGGCTTCGAGCAGTGTGGAGGAGGGAAATACTCGGAATACGGCCGCTCGATCTGCCACTATAGTATGCGGCACGCATCCGCAGGGAAGGTGAGAGGGTGACGAAGGAGGAGAAATACATCGAGCAATCGGAACATTCCAAGCTGTGGCATTCTCAATAGGACAGCACCGCAATTCGCGTGAAACCTGTCGTTCACATGCGCGCCATTATCCTAATTTACAATTACGTACCACGCTTGTGCTACGATGCATAACTATCCAGTAAACATACTTGTGTACCCTTGATCATCACTGCTGGTATAAACGGTGACAATATGCAGTGAACATCAGTAAGGTTCAATTATACAAGGTTACTACTATTTCAGCCGCGTTCAACAGTTTAAGCCAAAATGAAAAACAAACCAAACGAATGTGATGTTTTAAAGTCGTGTGACTATTTTCTTATTGCGCCTAATGCGCTTTCAAGCGAGAGCCCTTCGAACTGCTCTTAGTAGCTCTCAGCACAGCAAAGGTACTCTTGCTCTACCACTGGATGACAGACAGTGCTCCTACTCCAGTTGGACCACACACGCTTGCTCTGAAGAGAGAACTTTCAGCGTGCTTTTGAGTGCCCCTGTTCTTTCTATAAAATTCGCCATAAGACGCCTGTGAGACAGCTCGTGATTACCCGAGAAAGCGTTCGGGGAATGCGCGCCCAAACTGACGATTCTCATTCTCAGGCGTGCACTAGGTTCGCCATCAGAGGGGTTGGGGGTAATGGTTTACCGTAGTACCCCTTCGCCCTACTTAGAGTGTCAAGCAGACTGTCCGCCCCCTTCCCCTTCTCAGTTGAACTGGTGGTGCGGTAGCCGCTCCCCTGGCCTTCCCTGGCCTCCCATGACTCAACCCCACACAACCCTGGGCGCACGCCTATGTCTCCAGGCGTGTTTATTTGCGCGAGGTTAAAGGCAACTGCTCTCGCTCAGGCAGTCATTGGCAATAAATTTTGATTTGTGAGAAATATGAAAGCAGGCACTCAAGACCGGCAACATCGGTATGGCAAAAAAAAAAACTAAAAATTTTGCCGGCATTGCGAACGCATTACATTCTTAAAATCCTGAGCGATTGATTTTCGTTACTGATCTGTGTTGGAATCTGCGTTATCACCATAAAATAATACGTCAAGTAGCTGAACAGAAACCTCGCACATGCCGTGTAACTGCTTTTGCGCCAATCGACAAAATTTTCTCAGTCTTAAGGATCTTGAAATGTGTCATAAACTTTTGTATCATCTTAGCCGGTTTAATTGCAGGTAATTAATTTTTGAAGAACAAATTTAGTAAATATACAGTGTTGCTCGCAGTGAATAAGTATCTGTTCAAGGAGGCCACTGTTCTTGCGTGTTTTTTTTGTATGTTACCGGGAAGAACTTCTGCAGAGAAAATAGTAATGAAATTAGGTCGAACCATGGATTTTTGTCTCATGCATTTCACGTATAAAAATAAAAGTTGGTATTGTGTGTGAGTGAATCGCTAATATAAGAAACGTTCTTTTCCTAGAGTTGCAGGCTTACCTAGTGGGTTCGTCCAAGAAGATTACAGGAGGGTTGCTAATGAGCTCTTGTGATATGGCGAGTCTTTTTCTTTGACCTCCAGATAGATAGCTGGCCCTGGTATTCTGGCACTCTGTCAAACCCCATCGATGGATGGCGTCAGTCACCTTCGTTTTGCGAGACAAGTGGTAGGCACTATTAGTTACTAGATTAAGATATTGTCAAGGGTGTAGAGATGCCTCTCCAGTACAGCCGCTGAAATAGCACCTAATGAAAGAAGATGAAGACGTTGGTGTTGTGGGGCTTATTCTTGCATTTTGTGCGCCTTATGCACCATGATCCCGCTCTCGTACCGACTCACGACCCCTAAATAAACACTCCCCGTAACAATATCTTTTTCGCATTACCTATTAAAGTTTCCAGCGTGGATCACTTTTGAGGGTACGGCTTGTCTTCAATCTGTGCTGCTCATGTGGCATGGTCGCGCTCAGAGGAAACCACTCAATAAAGACAAAAACAAGGCTAGAGCTGTGATAAAAGCTGGGTTATAAGGCACAAACAAGGACTAAAATAATGTCAGATGACATGACTAGAAAGTTACCGCCATAATTAACTTCAAATTGACATAATTGCTATTGTAACCCGCGCTTGACTCACGTGCCGTGCTAGAGATGGCACCACCACCTCTTCAAGAGCACGATAGCTCTTTCCACCTGCACTTCAGCGACGCTTGATCGTACTGATTCGTACAAGGGGCAAACACCATTGCGTTACTCGCTGCAAACGACGCGTATCCAAAATATAACAAGCAGAAAGCCTGTAAAGCACGTCGAAGAGTACACTGCGTAAGTTACACACCAAGCTTGCGTATCGCCCAAAGGAGACTCTACTCTTGCTGGGGAAACCGAACGTGCTTACGTCAAGCATTAACGTTATCGTCGGTGTAGTAAGCGGAGCAGGGGAAATTCGAGAAACAGGAATCATTGCGTGACCGTGCTATGGACTCCCTCGGGGTTTGCAGGGGAGCAGCGTTTGCTTTTACATTACAGCATATGTAACAGCTCTCACATCCTCAATTAAATCAAAATATGTGAAGCAATATCTTTAAATTGTGGTAATGTGTAAGCTCCTCTAGCGCATTTTGAAACGAATTCTAAGCATTTTTTAAGGATGTTAGATCTGTACTATAGCAGCTAGTCTTCACCTACAAATAGCAGCTAGTCTTCACCTACAGATATCTTTTGCGCTTGTGTTAAAAGCAATTAGTGCTACGCACATAGCTAGCTGAAGTTCATGCTGTTATACTATGCGGTTAGAATCACAACGACTTCAGAGATGTTGCGTACCGAAACCACATTATGGTTATGAGTCACGCCGTAGCAGAGGGCTCCAGAAATTTCCACCACCCGGTGTTCAATAACGTACACTGACATTACACAGTACAAGGGCTTTGAGCAATTCGTCACCGTCGAAAAGGCTACCTCCAAATTTGGATGAAACCCGCGTCCTGCTGCTCAGCAGCCGAATACTGCAACCCCTCTACTACCGCTGTGCCCATGCGGTTACGACAACGTGTGATTTGTAAGGAAACACAGCAGAATGGCTACCAAGATGCCGAATGAGAAAGGATGTTAGAGAAAAAGTCAAAACTTACAATTTCTTCTCTGGCAGAAGCTTTCATTGATGGCGTTCGTAGCTGGACACTCATGTTCAGCGCTTCTCGTACGGTCAGTTCTGGTAGCAAGCAGTCATCTTGCATGACGTAGCAACTTTGCATATTGAAAAGCTTCGTGTCCCTGACGCAGCCGTTTACTTGTACTTCACCTTCGTACCCCCTTTCACTGAGTTTGAAAAGAAAATGAGCAGAAATTAAAGTCTTCTCTCAATATAACGCACATTTCAAAAATACCAAAGCGGTATTCGTAACATAATTGCCGCAAGATAGAGCCAAGAGAATTCAGTCTGGTTCATGTGCTTTCCTGTCTTTTTCTTATCACTTCTATATGACGCCTCCTTTATATCTTCAAAATTATTTTTAAAATGCATGAATTTATCATAAGTGTCTGGGCCGACAACGACAGCTAACTAATTTGAAGAAATAGTATTGAAGTTATCAAACTCATTTATAAAAAAAGAGCGCTATAACTCCCGTCCACTGCTGTGGTGGAGAAGGTAATTCTGTAATATTTGCTCGCTTGTTTTGTGGTGTCGCTATTATCACTGTTAGGCAAAACGTGGGTGTCACTCTGTCGCGGGCATCACTGTTCATTCTAAGACGTTGTATTGAGAAGGTGTGTGAAAACTGACTTGTGAGTGGTATGCCGTTCTGTCAGAGTCCTAAGCAAATGGGCTACTCGTCCGCAAATTTGTGCGGATTGGAACAGTAAAACCTGCGCCAATGTCCACTCTGTTCAGCATCAATGGCGGCTATAACTTCATGCATCGCGTGAGACAACATCGTGGCAGAAGCACTGAAGTGCACGCACATCAGATAGTTTGTTGTCCCAAGAACAAATATTTTTGAGAGCACAGCTATAGCCACATGCGTATATACTACCCCCCCCCCCCCCCCCCCCCCGGAACCGATTCGAACATGCTTATGAGCCCTCGTGAGTCACAAATACTGCTACCCGTGTTCAGTGGATGAAACAAGTCCGGTTCTTCTCACGAAGGAACCGTATCATGACATTTTGTCGAAATACAGCCCAATATGCGGCGCTTCAGCTACTGCGTGAATGTTATAGAACAGCCACAACAAAACTTTAGTGTTTGCTAGAGGGGCAGCGGGATATTGTCACGGTCGTTACGCGACTGATGAGCACGCGAAAACCTAACGATGTGTCCTTATAGAAGCTACTTTTTAGGCTGCTAATAAATAGGCTAGATATTTATTAATTAGTTCATCTAAGCTGATGAACTTTAGATAGATCATGAATAGAGAAGTCATGTCATAGAGGTATTGTTTTTAGAAGTATTAATCACGAAAAAACAAAGATTCCCAGGCGAAAGTATAACTCGACATTGACAGTGACCAAAAAGAATAGAGACGCAAGACTCTATATTTGTGAGGCTTACAAGAGCATAGGAAGAAAAACGACAACGAAACCAGGAGAAACAGAGTCCAATTCCATCACTACGCTAAATTTATACGTAGAAAAAACAAGAAAAAAAAAGCCATGAAGAGGTAGAGCGAGAGAGGAACGAAGAGAAGATGCAAAGAGATTAAGAAAGAGTTAACTTGGCCTCCCCCACCCCCCCAAGGGGGGTTAGGGGGAACAATACAAATAACTGCCAGATAGCGCTCATGTCTCACTTGTGACGTGCACTCTATAGCGCCTTCGGAATACCATTCACCGATTTTATTGCGCAGAACATCAAATAAACGTTTTGTTAACTCTCTCCAGACGCCAGACTATCGTATTTCGACGACATTTGCGGTGTAACATGCAGATACGGGGCCATTTCTTTTTTGAAGTTGTCCTCACTATTGCTAGTGCATGGACGTTGTTATGACGCTTCTCGTCTCAACATCCTCAGTGTTTGCGACCCCACAACATCCAGTAGCGTTATGATATTCTCCTTAAAAAACCTTTTGCAAAACTCTAAGCTTGTTTCACTTGCAGTATGTTGGCTATACACATGCTATTCACTATTGGGAACTGAGAACTCACATATGACCCGAGAGGATGTTCATGAGCGTGGTTTTTCCGGCACCAGAGGGCCCCATAATTGCAGTCAGTGTTCCCGGAGCACACCTTCCATACATGTGATCGATTAGCATTTTTTTGCCTAGGATGGGAAAGAAACAAACATGGGCAACTGTGAAAACTTTGACTTATCGTGGCGGCTAAATGAAATATGAGGAAGTGGCAAAAAAGAATTCGCAGATCCCACGTACCCGGGAATCGACGTTATGCGAAGCATGCGGAGGGAAGGAGACCGTGTTGCAATTGTTTTTATTGAGCTACATGTAATAAAATGACGCTAATATATGTACAAATGTTGCACTCACAGATATACACTCTAAACAAAATGGCATTGCTACTTACTAACTTTGAGGTAGTAAATTGTTGTCACAACATTCACTACAAAAAGTGCTCAAGCTCCTGAGCAACGCGGGACGTATCTCCTTCCCCCATGCCGCTTCTCTCTGCTTAGCTTACAGCCAACACCCCTTCAGCACTTTCGTTGGAACAAGAGAAGAGACAAGCAATGGAAGCGTTGGCGCTTAGCCTTTTTCGCTCATGTGCGGCAGAAATTAGCGCCTTTTTTTTTTCTCTCTTTCTCTGAACCAATAGCAGTACAAGCAGCGTGCGACAAATCATTGTAACTCATATAATACTGAATGAATTTTTCAGAGTTTTGGGGCAGTTAATTCGTGGGGCAGTAAGCTCCTTCCACGATTCCATTCAATTGCTATTTAAAAAAGTGTGGCAGGGCCTCTCTAAACATTTCTAAATTTGTTCTTGTCTTTCACCCCTGCGGAACGTTTAAAGTCAGTACTTGTATAAACGCCAACTCTCTGTACATGGAATGCACGTTGTTAGTGACTTTTATTTCACTGCAAGAATTACCAATTAAGGATCTCACTACTAAATATTTATTTATTTATTTATTTATTTTTTTATTTATACATACTGCAGCCCCCAATTTGGGGCTATGGCAGGAGTGAGCATTTACAGAAAAAAAATAACAAACAAACAGATCAACAGAGCAATAAAACAAAAGAACACTTAACGCAAATCCGCAAGGGCAAGTAAAAAATTTTCCAGCGGAAGGGAGCAAATGTCACCGGACAGTTGATTCCACTTTTCGGCAGTGAAAGGAAAAAAACTAAATTTGAATGTGTTAGTTCGACAATGGTAAGGCTTGATATTAAGGTGGTGATTACTTCTAGTTGTGGTCGGCGAGGCAAATGAGATGTAGGTATTGTGGGACATGCGATAGACCGAGTTAATAAAACAGTAAAGCAGTTTCATAGAATCCTTTAGACGGCGCATGCGTAATGTGGTTAGTTCAAGAGAAGACAGGGCAAGGGAAGGTGAAAAGTAGCGATCATAGCGGTTACAAATAAATCTGATAGCTTTTTTTTGAATGGCCTCAATTCTATCGATTTCACACTGCTTGTGTGGATTCCATACGGGGCATGCGTAGTCAAGTATAGGACGAATCAGTGTTTTATACATTAGTAATTTAGTGCTTTTGGGGGATTGGGACAGTGTTCGTCTTAAATAACCTAACTTTTTTAAAGATTTTGTGCAGATAAAGTTAATATGCTGAGACCAAGATAAATTGCTAGAAAGAACAACACCAAGATATTTGTATTCTGTTACTTTTTTTAAGGTGGATCCGTTAAACGAGTACGTGAAGCAGGAAGGGGACTTACTATTCGTGAAAGACATAAGCACAGGTTTGTTAAAATTTATACTCATTTGCCAGGTTGCACACCATTCACAAAATTTAGTAATGAGTCATTTAGACGATAATGGGCTTCAGGAGAGTGGATGGGTTCATACAAAACACAATCATCCGCGTACAGACGAATTTTACAGGTGACGTTATTAGGCAAATCGTTTATGTACAGTAGAAACAGCAACGGGCCAAGTACAGAACCTTGTGGAACGCCTGAATTAACACTAACAATGTCGGAGTCAGTTGAGTTATAACAAACGTATTGCGAGCGCTCAGAAAGAAAATTAGAAATCCAGGTAACTAGTTGCGGGTTGTTTAATATGGCATTTAATTTGCATAGTAATTTAGAGTAAAGTACAGTGTCGAACGCTGTCGAAAAGTCGATGAATAGTGCGTCAACCTGATTACCAATGTCCATATTACTAGAAATGTCGTGCACGAATTCGGTTATCTGCGTAACAGTACTATAACTTCGTCTGAATCCATGTTGGAAGCTAGACAACAAATTGTTAGATTCGAGAAATGCAATAATATGTTTGTATATAATATGCTCTAATAGCTTGCAGGAATGAGGGGTAAGAGAGATGGGCCTGTAATTGCTGAAAACTTGCTTGTCACCAGATTTATGTAAAGGTACTATTTTGCCGTTTTTCCAAGATCTGGGAACTGTTCCAGATTTTACGGATTTATTGAAAATTACTGTAAGGTATTAAGAGGTCCAAAGGGAGTAGCGAACGAGAAACATGCTGGGGATACCATCGGGTCCATTACACTTTTTAGTGTCCAAATTAAGTACGAGATTTAACACGCCCTCTTCAGTGATCACTACATCACTGATTGGAACGTTGGATTCAAGGTGGAAAAAGAAGGAACAACCAGATTGTCGACTGTAAAGACAGACTGAAAGAACGAGTTAAAATTGTTCGAAATTTCCGCCGGATCATAAATAATTCTATCGTTTATTTTGAAAGAATTAGAAAGAATTACATTTGAAAGAATTTATTTTGAAAGAATTAAAGGTCATTTTGGTGGACTTGAAATTTCGCGGACACTCAAAGTAACAAATTTGGCAAGAAAAGGAGGATTTATCAACAGGCATTTTTTGCCTACTTTTGAAACTTACTTTTTCCGACTGGCACTTCGTAGTTTATGTTCTTCCATTCAAGAGAAACAGCATTGCAGCTGTGTGGGCGCAGAGCTTCGTTTTCCGCACAGTACGAGTCAAGGCTGACGAAACCATTGGTGCCGATTCGATCAAAGGTTATCGTCATTTTCATATCTGCTCGTGAGAGAAGATCTAAGACAAAACGGGAATGAAAATTTCAGCATAACAAGTGATAAGAAGTTTATTACCAACATTTACCAAACTATTCAGCTTTCAGATTTAGTCCAATAGGACTATTTGAACTTTTCTGCGCGTCATGGTTGCTGTTCTGCAGTGGTCGAAGTAATGAGCTTAGCAACAATCTTTCATAATAAATATATCTGGGATTTTACATCCCAAAACCACGATACTGTTACGAGAGATGGCCTAGTGGAGGGCTCCGAAAATTTTGACCATCCGGTGTTCTTTAACGTGCATTGACAATCGCACAGTACATGGCCTGAACCGTTTCGCCTCCAGTGAATTCCGACAGCCGTGACCGGATTCGAACCCGTGACCTTAGCTTAGCAGTTGAGCACCGTAGCCGCTTATACACCATGGTAAGCCAGACACAATCTTGTCATTGTGCCGTGTTCAATAAACATTAATATGTCGAAACTCAGCTTTAAAGCAACCAAATAGTTGAAGTATCTGCAGTGGATTCATGGCAAATAATAATTGATCTTAGGTATTCACAGTTGTCTTGTACGGTGCTTGGTTGCTGCCTGAAAGGTCATGGGTTCAATTTCAGTTGCGGTGGTCAAGGGCCTGTGTGGTGCGCGATGTCAGTGCACATTAAAAAAACAGCAGATGGTCTAAAGTTTTTTAGCCCTCCACCACGGCATTTCTAATAATCATATCGTAGTTTTGGGACGTAAAACGCCAGATAATAATAATGTTATTAGGTGGACTTATAGTTTAGGTGCTTTGTAATAATAATAATAATAATAATAATAATAATAATAATAATAATAATAATAATAATAATAATAATAATAATAATAATAATAATAATAATAATAATAATAATAATAATAATAATAATAATAATAATAATAATAATAATAATAATAATAATAATAATAATAATAATAATAATAATAATAATAATAACAATAATAATAATAATAATATTAGGTGCCTTATAGTTACAGTATACACTGTTAGGTATTTTTGATGGGTTACAAAACACACCTTACGGTTTTGGTAACTTCAGAGAACACGCCGGCAATCACGAATTGCTCAAACAAAAGGAGGCTGTGATATCCCATATACTTGTTTGCTTCACTCATTCGCATCAATATTTTCAGCCCCACTTTAAATGGTAGTACATGCCCGGACGATCATGCTGTATTCAATAACCCGGGTGAAGACACTCGCGCACGCAGTGACTCGCAAACACTGACGACATGTTCGTTGTTATTGTCCTTAGGTCGTTGACCACGAATGCGTCGGTTTTCATTGAATGTGTCAAGCCTCGCGGCCAACGCCGCTTGACGCTGGACGAGTCATCGTATCGTTGCTGGCGCTAGCATCGCATTGGCTCAGAGCTGTATTCCGACATCGCGTTTATAGGAATTTAATGTGACGTGAGCAATACCTCTGCGGACGAGCTAAATTGACGCAGTGCATGCGCTCTATGCATCAATATACGAATAAGGTCGACTGCACGTGCTTTGGTGTCACTCGTTAAACGTGCAGGGTTGTCTCACACCTGGCAGTCAAAACAGAAGCGAGATGGTAAGAAAACGAGATTCATGTGATTGACTCGAACTGCTCCTGAATTCTCGACATGAATACTCTGAGTAAATTGCGCGTGAGGTACCAAAGTTATGCAGTTTGTTGGCTCCTCGTGCCTTTTACCCCTGCGAGTGGCAGCGTTGGCGACACAGATCCTAGAATAGATGCTCCTAAATATAACGTACTTACGCACGGTGAGAAAAGCATGCGCCGAGCCTATCAGAAAAAAAACAATAATAATATGTGGGGTTTTACGTGCCCAAAACCACGTTGTGATTATGAGAGACACCGCAGGAGAAGGCTCCAGAAATATTGACTATCTAGTGTTCGTTAAGGCGCACTGACATCGCACAATCACTACCTGGGCCTCTACCATTTAGTCTCTATCGAAATGCGACCGCCGCTGCTGAGATCGAACCCGTGGCTCTCAGGTCAGCAGCCGAGCATCCTATCCACCGAGGCAGACACTATCAGAAAGGCAAAGACCGTCACTACAGCCACACTTGCCAGTTGTTTAGTGTTGGTGCCAAAATGCCTTTCTGCGACATATTTAAGCAAAGCAAACAAAAAAGCACAACGAGAGATACATAGCATTGAAAAGGCACACAATATCTATCGTGCATATGAGCCTATGACCAAATATGTGAAATAAACTCGTCTGTATACAGCATTGTCGTTGCTGACTGTGGTGGCCTGATATATAACATCTTTTTATGTAATGCATTAAAAAAAGGACAGCGCAATATGGCTCTTTTTTTTTTCAGGTAAAGCCGACCCATTGTACGATGGTTGGCCAGCTGCAAGCGAGTCGGGGCAATAACGATTTCGAAGGGAATGAATGGTGTAGTATGTCGGTGCAATGTCCACGTGACAGGAGCTGGCTCGCTGCCATGTAATCCTCGCTGACAGCACGTGAGGACCAAAGTCTACGTTCACGTCGGTTTCTTATGTTGCTTACCGTGACATCGACCTTATGCCGAAATCTCGAGGTCAATTTTGGAGTAGCAGGAGTGGCTAAGCTGCATGACTGTGCTTGTTTGTCGACAGGACGCAGGTATTTAGCTCCATGTGACACATTTACAAATTGAACGCATTCCCGACACAATGTGGCTGAGAAATCGGAGATTATTTCAACTATAGCCAACTGCTTTTGAAGAGTGCACGTAGGAACGTTCACATTAGCAATTGAATTTTTAGTTAATGTTAGTCGGGACTAGGGAGTGCTCGCGCTGCTCCCGTAAGTGCCTCTTTTGAACGTTCATACTTCAGCTTCCCAGAATCGCATGAACGTTGTGCTGGGAGTATCGTTCATATCGATAGCCACATAGATTCAACTCCAGTAAATAACGCGACAAAGGTGAACGAAATAACGAATTGCAACAAATATCCATCATTGCCCAAAATTTTCGTACATCATAAGAAAAATCAAAATCACGAAACATTTAATTTTCTTTTCATTGAAAGCAGGCTGAAACTTTTCTGTCTCCCTCACAAACAAACACAATATGAACTGTGGCGAAGAATTTTATTCTTTTCAATAGAAAGAAATATAGTAAGTTTTGAAGTGTGCGAAAGTTTCTATGGGCACACTACACCAATGCGAGCTTCATGTGACAGAGAAGTAAATAAAACAAAACCTGATTATTAAACTTACCTCCGAATATCCGCTGTTCAAACCGATGTCTTGGAAACCAATCCGAACAGCCTGGAATTTTTCAGCCGGTTCTCCACGCCAAGAGAGGGCTTCCAGTTTTCAGAGGTTGGGCATGGGCGTTCGTGCGGCTCGCCTCGACATCCCTCGCGAAGCTACGGGGAGCTCCGACTCGGCGTTGGCATCATCGCCTGTGGCTTTCTTCCGTTTCTCCGCAAGGGCGATTGTTTGCTTTCCGACGAGCTCAACTGACTGCGAAGGCCGGCGCACAGCGGAAGAAGGCGAGAGGGTAACAGGAAGAGAGGAAGGAGACGTTGAAAGCAACAGAAATGATAGAAGCGACTTCGCACAGCTGCTGGCCTGAAGGCGAACAACGCAAGAAACAACGGTGGCATGCAAGCGCACGCCGGATGACGTAGGCAGCCTCCTAGGTCTCGGCGTCGCTATAGGGGTTCCCTTGCCGGCAGCTGTAACAACACATTTAGAGCCCGCGCCTGTCCGCAGCTGTACCGTCGGCACGGGCGCGGGAAGTCCGAATGCACTTGGACTATAGGCATGCGCCATATGCTGCTCAAAGGCGTCGTTTGTCATTCGGAAAGATCTGGTGGGTGACAATCGTAATAGATGGAGGTTCTAACCCTCGCAGAGAAGGGAAAAAAAAAGTAAAAGCGACGACGTCATTCAGTGTCCACATCGCTTGTCCTAAGTACGGCGTCATAATTCTCACTCTACGTGTGAATTGTCGGTTCGCAGGAATAGTTACTCGTTGTACTTAGCTTTGTAATGTCAAGCGTGTCAAGGAATATACCAGATGCTTCGTGATATTCATTTTTTTTTCCTTTTCCGGCATGGAAAACGCATAGCCTCTATTACTATAGGCTGTCGAAAGTCAGCGATACGTAAAATTGCAGTTAGTTAAATGTTTCTATCACTGACGATTTTCTACGCTCTTCTCCCTTCCCTTCTTTTATTGCGGCAAGTTCTGCTTAAAAATATGCACGTTGTAAACACGTGAGCCAATCGTCCGTACTGGCTATGTGTCCAAATCACATATCAGGACTGAGATCAGTTTCATACTCTGTTTGCCAAGACCCAGGATGTGCTATGGCACGGGACCATTGGAAGACGCATTTCAAAATGTGACTCATGAAGAGAAGCGCGCGGCACAGTGTGTGAAATACGACCACAGATCGCTGATCGCAACAGAGCTAGTTTATCGTTTATCGCAAAATATTCGTTCACTTCCTCACTTCTTGATGTCCTGCGAACAGCCTGAAGCACTCGTCCATCTGCCGGCATTTAAATCTTTGAGATCAAACGTGAAACAGGCAATTTCCACGCGCCAGTTGAACCATGCAGGAATCCCTGTACAAACGTTTCAACTTCCCTACAGTTGCTTGCAACGTAAAAATAAACAGAAGCTCCACCCATAAAGCTGCACTGCACTTTTTTTTTGGTGCCTTCGCGCTGAAAAAGAAAGTAGTTACAAAACATCTGTGGCGACATGGTTATGCACAGGTGCTATGCATAGTGTATTCGAGTGATGAAAGGAATACGAACCGTATTGCAACTTGCAGCTGCTGAAAGGAGGTTATGCGATAAGCACTCCGAGTGCCTGCTGCTCCGGTGTACTTCAAAAGTGGCACAATCACAAGCCTCTACTCCATCCAATGAAGGCTGACGAAAGTAACGCAGAGGTATTTACAAGTAACAGTGCGAAGGCCTTCTTCTGGGGGGGGGGGGGGGGGGGATAAGCAAACGCGATAAGAAAACCGGAATGGCCGCTGCTGGTGCAGCGGTGGCTCACGTTTAGTCTGAGCAAACGACTTGATGTCGGAGTTTTCATTCGTTATTCTTAACCTATTAATCATAGAAAAGTACGGCCACAAACATACGCGAATTTTACGCACAGGCAGTGGTATACTTTAGCCTTTTACGCCTACGCTACCACTCATTACAGGAAAGCAAAGCATTTCCTGCACCGAGAAAGGAATATTTGCTTGCAATGTGCTCTGTAGACTGTTACCTATAACACCGCAAGTGGGAATGTATTAACGGCTTGTTTCTGTGTCAGACTCAACATAATTAAACCAGCATACAATACAACCAACAAGCCACAAGCAAATATCTAATATCTGCGATATCTAACGTGAAAGCGCATGAAAGCGTTATAATGTTGCAGAAAGCATTGTAAAGTAGCGAGTAAAACGTTTTCTAACGCTAGAAGTGCGAAGGGTAGGTTAGGTTGAGTTATGATAGTTTAAGCTAGGTAGCGTCGTGAAACCACAGAAATAGACGTCATCTAAAGAGATAGTGTTGTTTTGTTGCGAGTACGAAACTGCGATATGTGAAATATTGTGAAAGCACACAAAACGGTGTGAACAAGCCAGATACTGCGTCTTGTACCGTAACAAGTGTGAAACTGCTATATGATAATATTCTCGTGAGAGCGCATGCAAGCATCGTGAAACCTTAAAGAACGATCTCATTTAGCGAGATACAGCGTTCTGTACAGTACTAAGTTGGTGAAAAACTGTGAGGTCATGCAAACATCGTAAATGTGCACGAAAGAGTGGGATCTAGTGTTTTGTAGATACAAGTGTGAAGGTTAGCTAAGGTTAAGTTATGAAGCGTCATAAAATCGCATGAAAAAATGTCAGCTATTGAGATGCAGTGTTTTTCCCATTACAAGTCGGAAACTGCGATATCTAATGTGAAAGCGCATGAAAGCGTCGTAATGTTGCAGAAAGCATTGTAAAGTAGCGAGTAAAACGTTTTCTAACGCTAGAAGTGCGAAGGTTAGGTTAGGTTGAGTTATGTTAGTTTAAGCTAGGTAGCGTCGTGAAACCACCGAAAACGACGTCATCTGACGAGATAGTGTTATTGTTGCAAGTACAAAACTGCAATATCATGTGAAATATTGTGAAAGCACACAAAATGGCGTGAACTAGGCAGATACTTCGTCTTGTACCGTTACAAGTGCGAAACTGGTATATTGTGATATCCTCGTGAAAGCTCATACAAGCACCGTAAAACCTTAAAGAACGATGTCATTTAGCGAGATACAGCGTTCTGAAATGTGATTTTAAACTTCAGCGATGATGGTATAAATAGAAAGGATTTAAAGTAGATAATAAATCTACTTGACGCACGTTGGTACGAACCTTCTTATAAGGCATCCGATGCTCTAAGCTGCAGAAGCAGTCGCTTTCCCATCCATTGTACCGGGTGCTCTTGTTTGTGAATTCAGGGGGTGCTAGTCAGGACCACTTGCAGCTATAACGGTGAGTGTGGAACACTATTTTTCGCCTCCTGGCGTAACGCAGTGCGTAATATATTTTACGTACACATGCAGGTTCGGCCCCTACCTGTCACATGAAAGTTTCGCATTCCCTTTAAGTTCCTTTACATTGTTGTCGTGATCACTACAATACAGTTAAAAGTACAAATTTATAGTATGCTATGCTTTCCTTGGATAAATTGTATGTTAGAAAAATTATGTTCTGTAAGCCATATAGTTATGTGTCGGTGCCTGTGTGGAAACGCATTATTTTCTTAATATTTTTTGTTTTATAAGGTCGAGAGCAGGTGTAGGGTGACTTCTTCTGTTAAAATTAAGTTTCTGAAGACTTTTCAAGTAGTGGCCGATGAAACTCTGAAGTTGCTCTTAACACGCCGTGGTAATAAGGGGCATGGTGCATGCACTTAGGCCGGTAAAGCATCAACGGAACAAGCGTTCTGCTGCAACGGTTGGAATTCTTCGTTACGATTACCGCTGTGCCCACGTTTCAAGAAGCTTTTCTGGGGAGAAGCACTATAGTTTGTCGGCGTGTTATGTTGTCGTTGCGCTAATATTAATGGGGTATGATCCACAAGAGTGGGGGAAATTGTACTACTCATCACCAGTCCTTACCAAGTACAAGCGTTACGAGTAATCGGTTCATCGTTACTGCCTAAAAATTGTTTGGCTTAGCAGCTGTATCAGAATACCCGATGACGACTTGCCAAGGCGCTTAATTTTTTTTAGCTAGAAGCAGAGACGAAAACTTACATATCTATCTCTAGGATAGAGCCGTCTATTTGAAATGCCGCTTTTTTAGACATATCAGCAATTTTATCAGACTTTACTGGCCACTGGTCCCCTGAAAAAAGGAAACAACGAGTCGAGGAGGTTAAGAGAACAGAAACACCCATGCCTACATGACGGAGGGAACTAAAAGCGGGCATTTAAACAAAAAGATTCACCTTTGGGTTTGCTGCATTACGAGGCCGTTTTCTGACGCAGTTAGTGGAGCATAAAAATCCTTATGCCGGGTATCGGGCTTGGTACCACTTGTGCCTCAACAATGACATTTCTCTCAAGACAATAAGGGTGAATTACCTCAGTCACACACTTCTTCTACTTCTGTCTCTCATCTTCTCTCTGATTGTTTTCTGTCTCTCAAAACCGGCGCACACTGCTTGTCCCCCCCCCCCTCCCACTCCACAAACACTTGTTTTCGTTAGTCTTCTTCCTGGCGCTCTTATAAACTGTACTATTTCTTTCTCACGTTCTACTGCGCAGCACCTTAGAGCTGATTTCTTTCTTTTGAAAGAAGTTGTATTTTGAATGAATGAAATCTTGAAGGAACACCAAAGGCAAATAACAATTTGTAGCAAAGTGGTAGGACATTGTTTGAGAACATCTAGAATGTCAACATTATGAACACAGGTGTTTGACTAATCGGGGAATCGGGATAAATGTCGGACAGGATATGCGCCACCAGTAGCACGTCTCAGAAATGAGCCAAATGACGTCAAGAGACCCAATCCCAAATAATCATTATAGTACTCAAACTACTCATAACAAAAAATAAAATATTGTGCCTTACAAGACGTAATAAATGCTGCTTGTGCCCACCTCTTTGAATCAAGAAAAAAAATAGCTTGGCATTACCATGGTGATTGGAGCGGGTAGTTCTTAAGTTCCGTTTTTGTTGGGGTGCGCTGCGCCCATGCGGTTGCGTCTCAGTGGTTTCTGCGCTAGCGCAGTCGCCATCTCGTGGCTATTGTCGTGGATAGTCCTTCTCTTCGCCCTAAAGCCAAGTGTGTCGTTGAGGTCTTCTGCACGACTCTTCGAAGGGAACGACGGAATGGGGTTGGTGGACCAGTCGCGCAAACATAGAGGCTCACCGAACAGCGCGAGTCAAAATACAAGCAAGCCGGTGGGGCCCACGTACCCGCACCTACAGCCGCACCGCATGTTGTTTCCTGACACTATACACAGGCACTGCGCCGTGCTCCCGACCGGGTTGCAGAAATTAGGTGCCTTTTCTCATCTTCTAACCACTACCACCACACTATAAGCAGCAGTGTCAGGGTATACAAGCACTTCCGCGGTAAAGATCGCACTACAATGCAAGCAGCCGCGTTTAGCAAAACAGGCATAAAAGGAAGTACTTTTGCAATGCGTTGTCGGCGGAGACCCATTGTTGCTAGATAACAGACGGTGCTGGCGTAGCGCCCTATAAAAGCGGCGTTTGGGACGGCTCATGTCATCAGTCGTTGAGAAGCGGGTGGTCTGAATGACTCTAAAAGCACGCGAACTAGTAAAGCGTGGCTTTTTTCAAAGAAGGCACATCTTTGGCTCAAAACAACCACTGCGAGGCTTCTGGAATGACATTTCAAAAGTCCACGTGGCAGTGTATCTAATGAATGGCATTACAGCACGGCGAATGTGGCCTATCCTGACATGAGAGGGGGGAAATTCACTGACAGCTAAATTTCACGTTTGATGAGGCATCAAAGCTTTTCGTCATATTGAAGATTTCAAGGATTCTGCTTGTAGTCCTTTCCAATAAGAGCCCCCACCCCTATCGCAAAACTTCCTATCGAAAGAAAACAGAAGTGACAGTAACGATCCATGCAACTTATTCAGTAGCCTCCGGCTCTTCATTAGCAGCTGCAGCAACGACCGAACGGAGCGTGTGATTGCAAGTGCGCAATGGTGTGTAGCATTTACAAACAATGTAAGCGAAGCGTGGCTCTGTTTACACCACTTGACATTCGTATATGTAAAAATACAGTGGCGTGTAACTTAGGTTGACCCTGCCGACATCTGGGTCTACAATGGCAAACGAGAGGAGAACTTGTGCTCGATATGACGAGGTGGAAATCATCAATGTAGTAGGTGGCGTAATGTGCACTGTACGCAAGTGCCTATGGTCCACGTGTCCCTAACAATCAGTTAAACTCAGAAAAACACAGAACGTGGTTTTAACCTAAGCATCAATGGAAGGCAGAAGCAGTACATATATTTTTAGTGATAGTAGTAGTCATATGTTCGGGCACCTTCAATGCAATGTTTTCCCTGACTGTATGTGAAGAGTGTGGCTATATATATATATATAGTGATGAGATAGTTGCTGTATACTAGTAGCTAGTAGTAACAGCAACAGCACTAGTAGTTGTAATAATGGCTTTGAATATTTACTGCTTCTACTGCACCTATATGAGAAGTCGTGTTACAAGCCAATGTTTCGAAGATGAACTTATGTTTCCTTGTCGAAATGTTCCCAGCCACATTCCTTACTCTAATACTTCTCATTACGTTCAGCTCCCATATTCTACAACTACTATTCCTACTACTTCTACTACTCATAGTGATAATAAAGACAACACACTTTGTACCACTGAAGAGCGGGACTTTTAATAATAATAACAAAAATTGCCTCAGGGACTTGCAAACGGAAATGACTTACTATTGTGAAACGTAGAGTCAGTAACCTGGGAGAAACACAAAAGCGTTTGTTTTACTATTCAACAAAACCACTTATGATTGTTGTCAAGCCTAACTTGTGGCGTGCTATAGTCAATTTACAACTGGACAGACAAGCCTAAAGTTGTTAACTGAACACAGGTGTTTGACTAATCGGGGAACGGGATAAATGTCGGACAGGATATGCGCCACCAGTGGCACGTCTCAGAAATGAGCCAAATGACGTCAAGAGACCCAATCCCAAATAATCATTATAGTACTCAAACTACTCATAACAAAAAATAAAATATTGTGCCTTACAAGACGTAATAAATGCTGGTTGTGCCCACCTCTTTGAATCAAGAAAAAAAAATAGCTTGGCATTACCATGGTGATTGGAGCGGGTAGTTCTTAAGTTCCGTTTTTGTTGGGGTGAGCTGCGCCCATGCGGTTTGCGTCTCAGTGGTTTCTGCGCTAGCGCAGGTCGCCATCTCGTGGCTATTTTCGTGGATAGTCCTTCTCTTCGCCCTAAAGCCAAGTGAGTCGTTGGGGTCTTCCGCACGACTCTTCGAAGGGAACGACGGAATGGGGTTGGTGGAACAGTCGCGCAAACATAGAGGCTCACCGAACAGCGCGAGTCGTAATACAAGCAAGCAGGTGGGGCCCACGTACCCGCACCTACGGCCGCACCGCATGTTGTTTCCTGACACTATACACAGGCACTGCGCCGTGCTCCCGACCGGGTTGCAGAAATTAGGGTGCCTTTTTCTCATCTTCTAACCACTACCACCACACTATAAGCAGCAGTGTCAGGGTATACAAGCACTTCAGCGGTAAAGATCGCACTACAATGCAAACAGCCGCGTTTAGCAAAACAGGCATAAAAGGAAGTACTTTTGCAATGCGTTGTCGGCGGAGGCCCATTGTTGCTAGATAACAGACGGGGCTGGCGTAGCGTCCTATAAAAGCGGCGTTTGGGACGGCTCATGTCATCAGTCGTTGAGAAGCGGGTGGTCTGAATGACTCAAAAAGCACGCGAACTAGTAAAGCGTGGCTTTTTTCAAATAAAGCACATCTTTGGCTCAAAACAACCACTGCGAGACTTCTGGAATGACATTTCAAAAGTCCACGTGGCAATGTATCTAATGAATGGCATTACAGCACGGCGAATGTGGCCTATCCTGACATGAGAGGGGGGAAATTCACTGACAGCTAAATTTCACGTTTGATAAGGCATCAAAGCTTTTCGTCATATTGAAGATTTCAAGGATTCTGCTTGTAGTCCTTTCCAATAAGAGCCCCCACCCCTATCACAAAACTTCCTATCGAAAGAAAACAGAAGTGACAGTAACGATCCATGCAACTTATTCAGTTGCCTCCGGCTCTTCATTAGCAGCTGCAGCAACGACCGAACGGAGCGTGTGATTGCAAGTGCGCAATGATGTGTAGCATTTACAAACAATGTAAGCGAAGCGCGGCTCTGTTTACACCACTTGACATTCGTATATGTAAAAATACAGTGGCGTGTACCTTAGGTTGACCCTGCCGACATCTGGGTCTACAATGGCAAACGAGAGGAGAACTTGTGCTCGATATGACGAGGTGGAAATCATCAATGTAGTAGGTGGCGTAATGTGCACTGTACGCAAGTGCCTACGGTCCACGTGTCCCTAACAATCAGTTAAACTCAGAAAAACACAGATCATGGTTTTAACCTAGGCATCAAGGCATCAAGGGAAGGCAGAAGCAGTACATATATTTTTATATTTTTAGTGATAGTAGTAGTCATATGTTCGGGCACCTTCAATGCAATGTTTTCCTGACTGTATGTGAAGAGTGTGGCTATATATATATATATATATATATATATATATATATATATATATATATATATATATATATATATATATATATATATATATATATATATATATATATATATATATATATATATATATATAGTGATCAGATAGTTGCTGTATACTAGTAGCTAGTAGTAGCAGCAACAGCACTAGTAGTTGTAATAATAGCTTTGAATATTTACTGCTTCTACTGCACCTATATGAGAAGTCGTGTTACAAGCCAATGTTTCGAAGATGAACTTATGTATCCTTGTCGAAATGTTCCCAGCCACATTCCTTACTCTATTACTTCTCATTACGTTCAGCTCCTATTTTCTACAACTACTATTCCTACTACTTCTACTACTCATAGTGATAATAAAGACAACACACTTTGTACCACTGAAGAGCGGGACTTTTAATAATACTTAACAAAAATTGCCTCAGGGACTTGCAAACGGAAATGACTTACTATTGTGAAACGTAGAGTCAGTAACCTGGGAGAAACACAAAAGCGTTTGTTTTACTATTCAACAAAACCACTTATTGATTGTTGTCAAGCCTAACTTGTGGCGTGCTATAGTCAACTTACAACTGGACAGACAAGCCTAAAGTTGTTAACTGAAATTACATTACGCCAAGAATAAATGAAGATGGGAAGACTTGGTAATTCAGAAAGAAGCATGTAATATTGCACGTGCACTTCGTTTTGATGAACAGTGATGAAAAGAACTGTAGCAAATGATATAATAACACACACACACACACACACACACACACACACACACACACACACACACACACACACACACACACACACACACACACACACACACACACACACACACACACACACACACACACACACACACACACACACACACACACACACACACACACACACACACACACACACACACACACACACACACACCCCCCCCCCACCACACACACACACACCACACACACACACACACACACACACCCCCACACACCCACACACACACACACACACACACACACACACACACACACACACCACACACACACACCACACACACACACACACACACACACCACACACACACACACACACACACACACACACACACACACCCACACACACACACACACACACACACACACACACACACACACACACCACACACACACACACACGCCGTGAGCAGGCAAGTTATTTTTTCACCCTCTTTCCTTTCTTCTTATTTACATTACATTGGTTCTAATAACTTCCCCTATACATTTCTTGGCATTATTGTCTGTTATATGTCAATATATATATATATATATATATATATATATGTATATATATATATATATATATATATATATATATATATATATATATATATATATATATATATATATATATATATATACACACACTTAGGTAGGTCCTCAGTGAGAGCGGGGTAACAACGGAACACTTCCATTGTTACCGGTCTCACGGAGGATCTACTTGACTTATTGCAACGCTATGGCCACTTTCACCGCCATATATAGGTATATAGCATCATGTGCAACGTTTAACCGAAGCAAGCTAAGCGTTAACACCTTTGTTGCCGCAGTACTCGAAGTGATAGCTCTACATTTTTGAGCACTTTACATATAGATCAAAACACACATCTATAAGTACGCTCGGCTCATTGGCAGAAAATGGCAGTGGATTCTGCTACCATGGTGAAAGCTTGACTTCTGCTGCCTCACGAAGGCGCTTACAAAGCCAAGCTTTCTAAGAAGTTCTAGAAGAAATAAAGGGACAGCTCTCACTATAATATTTGCATCTGGTTTCCAGAGAGCACTGTGTCTTTGTTCGCTCAAGAAGAGGCTTCTCTTCCTCTTAACATCACCGAAAATCATTTATCTTGTTTTACAAATGAGTGGTAGAAATATTAACATCGAGAGAGTCGATATAGGAATTGCATGTTTTTGTGTCTTTAGAAATTCAGTCTAGGCGACTCCTTTCAAGTGAGTCAGGGTTCAAATATGCTGTGATAATGTCGTGTGATACCACACCTTGTCTTATTTAAGCCCAGTGACAGCTTGACAGGAACTCCGTAGGCGGCAGTGCCCCGTACTATTTACGAGTACAATTTCGTAAGTGAGGATGACGTAAAGCTTATATAGTTTGGCGCGAACGTAGCCCAACACAGCTTGCCTGCAAAGACTACTTTGTCTGCTTGGTTTCAAGCAAGCCTTTGTTTTTTTTTCGAAGTCGTGACAACACTATTCAACCTTGGTCTCAATGTTTAATTTTTCTTCCTTGCCCCCAAGTGTTCGATTTGTGCTACACTGACATTTTCCCAATCTTGCCAAGCCACGTTGCGTTGCATTTAAGCTGCACTGCGTAATGAAATGAATGGTCCCGTCAAAATGAAGCTTTCATTTGGTGGCTTGTGGACCAGAAGGCTACCTACCTAAACACCCGTGGCTTGCGGAAATAGCATTGTAGTGCTTCCAGTAAAACAGTTCATTTGTGATAACTTGACCCAGTATAGCCGGTTTAGAGAACTGAGAATTAAACTTCGCAAATAAGACTTGGAAATGAAATAGCAAACATCGCAACGAAAAGCTAGTTTTGAGATACTGGCCATTTTGTAGAGGTTTCTAACGTACCGGTAATAACTCAGCGAATTCTTCATACTGCAAGAAAGATTAGAGTAGTAGTTAGTTGAAGTTTTAGAGGACAGTTTGACTTGCGAAGTCTTTTGAAATGAGTGAACGTGTGTTACACTTATCATCCCTTTGAAATGTTATTGTTGTCTCTGGTGCAGTTGCAATGCTGTATTTAGGCGTAAACGAGCCGTTGAATATACTAAACAATTCAGGGAATACACTGACTGTGGACTAAGTATCTACACATGCTTCCCACTTTTCTATTCAATGTTCTCAAGTTTATATATATTTTTGTATAGATATTATCAATTAGACAAGCCTTTAACATACTTGAGCAAAGAATAAAATTAATTAAGTTCACATCGTGTAGAATTAACAGGTGAACCAGAAGGATGTTAAGCACGGGACACGAATATGTTTTTACCAAGGCGTCGCCTGCGTCCACTTCTGCCTTGCAGAGCATCGATATGAGCTCCCACTCCTCGAGCCAACCAAAGTTGGCCATATGGCTCGACCACACTTCGATAACCTTGTGGGCAGAACATATTGCGATAGTCAGTAAGACGCGATTAAGAGAGCATGGACAATGCAAACACACTAACCAAGTACACTTTCGATGAATACGCTAGAACTGCTCCTCAGCTAACAGTGTTTAAATTAAAGCGGTAATCTTACGGGCTTATTATGGGTGCAGCATGTATTTAACACAAACCGTTAGAAACAAACCAGTATGACGCTTATATTGAAATATATATTTTATGATCTAGAAATACTACGGAACTATAGCAGTGCTCCGACAATGTACTCTGAAATGACATTATAGGTGCCACTAGTCTTTTTCGGGTTTCTCGACTGTAAATAAAAACAAAATAGGCTTAGCTTTTATCAGTGCTCTGAAGCGGCTTACTTTTTTCGATGCACGATCGTGAATGCAGGACATAAAATACTGGAGTTGTTCTTCCGTGTAGACTGTAAAAAGGGAAATAAAACGAGCAAGCCAACTGGCATGCTTTTTGAGTACCAAATAAAAAAAAATCTAATTTTGACACTGTTGACGAAGTGCGTCTCTTGTCTGTCAGACTGAGGTATACTCGTAGGCAGTCTGTATATGAACAGAGGTTTACGTCCAGCTGCTGAGCTAAATAACTTCTTAAAATCTGAAGTACAAGTGTTCAGTACCTTGCACACATTAATAGAAGAACATAAACCGACAGCATCGGTTACTGTGCAGTCCCTGTGACAATAAGTTAGGGCTGCAGTAAATGAACGTCTTTAATGCAAATATTAGCATCTGTACATTGCATTCAAACATTGTATCCCCTCCCCCCACTGACTATAATGTGCAGAGATCTTGTATGAACCCAAATAAATAAATAAATAAATAAATAAATAAATAAATAAATAAATAAATAAATAAATAAATAAATAAATAAATAAATAAATAAATAAATAAATATTTTAAGTACAGCTGCTAAGCATCTAGTACGATAGGATGGAAAGGTGGCTAGTTGGTAATTCACGTAGGTTCAGCGAACTGGGAGCGCGGGGGTAAGCACAGACACAAAGCTTTGTGTCTGTGTTTACCCCCGCGCTCCCAGTTTGCTGAACTATCTGCTACGACACATTTCACCACTTCGCGAAGTGGTTAAGTAACTGCTATTCGTCTGTAAGGCAATGCAGGCACCAGTGAATCTGTCCACATGGCTTATACTATATCACTTATGATGACGAGTTTCAGCTGAGCCTTTCGTAAAACGCGGATGCCTTCAAAGCGCTCAATTGTAGCGTAATTTACATGGTGTGACGCCCGGGTAAACTCTACGATTTAGCCACGCTGCATTACGTCTCTTCGCGTGGCTACTTTGGCTCGCATGACACCTGTTGTTTGTCTTTTTGCAAACTAGCTACAAATTTAGGCGGTGCTCTGCGGTAGAACACTTGACTGCCAAGCAGAAAGCCTGTGTTCGATTACACCTCGAGCAGTTCGGCGGCAGTGCACGAACCGGACGCAACGTAACAAATCTTCTGCTTTTGCAGCTTGCTGGCTACAACTTGGCTCACGGATGCCGCCCTTATCGCCTTGATAGACGGACGCGGGTCGCGTCGCCACCACTTTGGTCATCGTGGTCCTGCGCCTGCGCTTGGAGTTTCACGTGACCTGGACCTGGAAAACGCTTAAAAAGACGGCATCGCCGAGTGGACCACGCAGTTCGGCGGCAGTGCACGAACCGGACGGAACGTAACAAATCTGCTTTTGCAGGTGAGAAACGGTGTTACTCACGTCTAAGTTTGCTCCTGTGCTTGTGCACTGCTGCCGAACACAGCATGAAGTGTATTTGCTTTGAGTGAAGTGTTCTTGCTTTGCTATGGGAAAGGATTCCGCAAAAAGTGCGGGAAAAGACGCGGAAAAGGACGCAGCAGATGTAAAGGATTTAAAAGAGCTGACGAAGGCATTTGAAAATTTGAAACGCGATTTCAGAAGTGAGATTCGGGAAATTAAAGACAGCATAGCCTTTTGCTCTGACACCTGCAGTGAGGTGAAAGATGTAGCCACTGATATCAAGAACATGAGAGCTGAAATGCAAGAGCTCATAAGACAAAACATGGAATTGAAAGCGGAAAATAAGAGTCTGTCACAAAAATGCGATGAGCTCGAACAATATCAGCGCCTAAACAATCTTGAGATAAAGGGTGCGCCGGTCGGGAATGATCCAGTGGATGTTGTAAGAAAGATAAGCGAAGCTGTCGGCACAGCAGTTGATCTGTCTGATATTGACGCATGCCACTGGATTCCCACTCCTAAGCCTGGTGTGAAGAAAATAATCGTTCGTTTTGTAAAAAGAACAAAACGTGACGATATACTGGCGAAATGTAGAAAGAAGAGGCTCGATAGTTCTATGCTTGGGGATGAAAAAAAAACGCCCATTTTTGTAAATGAGCATTTGACGCAGAAGGGCAAGGCATTGCTTGCAGCGGCAATACAAAAAAAAAGAAAGAAGCCGCATGGAAATTTGTCTGGACATCCGGTGGCAAAATCCTTGCACGCAAAGATGAAGGATCGCGAGCGATACACATTGCGGATGAGACAAGCCTGGATAAAATTAGAAATTAGATGTGGCATATGTCATAACTAACTGAAAAACATTCCACTATGACTGATCTTGTAAATAATCAAAAGTATTACAGTGTTAAAGACTTTAATAAGGCATTTCAATCCGGAAAAGGCTTGTTTAAAGCAATGCATATAAATTGTAGAAGCATAAAAAGAAAGCTCGACGACATTGCTAATTTTATATGGTCTATAGCTATCGGATTTGATGTGCTAGTTTTCTCCGAGACATGGATTACTTATAAAGAAGATGCGCCGTTCTTTCCAGGCTATAGTCATGAACTTCTCTGTCGTAACCAGCAAAAAGGTGGAGGTCTTGCTATTTATTTTAAGGATACGCTTTCGAGTGAACTGCTTGATAAGTATACTGTTATGAACGATGATGTTGAATGCATTACAATAAGTGTTGGCCCATTCATAGTAATTGGCGTATATAGGCCACCACATGGCCACAAAAAGAAATTTATTGAGTTTCTTAATGTTGTGTTATCCACTGTTCGCGGGAATACTCCTTGCATAGTTATGGGTGACATAAACATTGACCTCTGTTCCAATGATCCTTATGCCAAAGATTTTGAAACGCTCTTACTTACATATGGAAGTACAAATTTTATACGTTCACCTACTAGGGTTACATCAACAAGTGCTACGCTCCTTGATATATGCGCCTCAAATTTAAGTTCACAGAATATAAAATCCGGGGTATTTGCGTATGACATAAGTGATCATATGCCCATCTTCTTTCTTGCACGAGTTACTTCTCAAATTGGTCAGAAAACAGAGACATCTTTCCACCGAATTAAAAACAGCAAAACTCGGGAACATTTTTTTCAGCTAGTTCAGAACATAGATTGGACCACTGTTTATAGACAAGAAAATCCTGATGATGCTTATAACACATTCATGACGTTATTGAGTACTAGCTATGATGCGGCATTTCCACTTCAGAAGCGCTCACGTGGCAGAAATAAGAAATGCAGAAAGCCTTGGATAAATCGTGATCTTTACCGGCGCATAAAAATAAAGAATAAATTGTATCATGATTTCATGCGTTCGCGGAACACAGACGCCTTAGCTGAGTACAAGAAATACAGAAACGTTTTAAATTCAGAAATACGGAAGGCTAAACAGAACTACTATGAAAAATTATTTGAAAGCATTTTAAAATGACCAGAGGAAGCTATGGGAGGTCATAAATGGGCTTACGAACAGAAATATGGGTTGTAATAGGACACAGGACCTAACAATTAATGGTCAGATTTTCAGTGGTGAAAGGTTGGCCAATGTCATGAATGAACATTTCATAAATGCGGGTTCCTTTATTTTAACGGATGAAAAGCGAGACAATGCTCCAGCTCCTGATAAGTCTCCTTTGCCGTATTCTATTTTTCTCGCACCCACAGATCCGGTTGAAGTAGAAAGATTAATCAGAAAACTTAAAAACAATGTTGCATCAGGGATTGATGAGATAGGTTCTGTTGAGTTGAATATGGTGTCACCATTGATATCTAATGTCTTGGCCTATATTATCAACCTCACCCTCACTAACGGTGTATTTCCAGAGCAGCTAAATGTAGCAAAAGTCACTGCAGTACACAAAGGTGGTGATATCAATACTTCAGCAAATATAGACCTATATCCGTGCTTCCAACAATATCAAAAATATTTGAAGGGGTTATTTATGATAGACTTGCATCCTTTTTTGATAAGCACCAAATAATAACAAAAAGTCAGTATGGTTTTAAAAAAAAATAAATCAACAGAACAAGCTCTACTGTATATCAAAGATAAGATAATCGAAAATATGGAAAACAAAAAATATACTCTTGGGCTCTTCCTCGATCTTCAAAAGGCATTTGACTCCATACAATTCAAATCATTGATTCATAAACTATCAAGTTATGGGGCGCGTGGAGTTGCACTACAACTGTTTAAAAGTTACCTAGAAGATCGTTATCAATATGTAAAACTGAATAACACTATTTCTGCAAAGATAAAGTTGAACCAAGGAGTCCCCCAAGGGTCTATACTGGGGCCAATATTGTTCCTTGCCTATATAAATGATATTGTCGATATACCTCATTCTCATGAACTTATAATGTACGCTGACGATACGAATGTTTTCTTTTCATCAGACAATCTAATATCACTTGAGGTCAGTGTAAATAATTATCTAAGCAATCTTTCAAAGTGGTTAAGGCAAAATGAACTGCGCTTGAATGCAAAAAAACAACCTATATGATATTCCGACCTTTAAACAAACCTATTAGTAACATAGCTGTAAAATTCGAAGGAAATTGCATCGCACATGTTAGGGAACAAAAGTTTCTTGGTGTATGGTTTCAGGAGGAATTAAACTGGAACACACATGTAAATCATCTGATCACCGCATTAGCGCGAATAGTTGGTTGTTTTTTTAGAACAATGCACTTAATCCCATTGAGGTTAAAAATAAGTATGTACTATGCACTCTTCCATTCTAAAGTAAGTTATGGGATGTTAGTCTGGGGAACGACATAACAAAGGAATTACCATAAGTTACTAACTATACAAAAGAAAATATTGCGCTGCTTTGAAAATTACAGGGGGAATCTACAAGACTTGCGCACTGCTCCACTATTCATTAAACATTCCATACTCAGAATTGATCAATTATATCATTTTAAATTACTTCAGTTAATACAAAAGACTAAGCTATATGAAGAAAGTTGCACCGGAAGACCACACTACAGTCTGTGAGAACAAAAGAAACGAGCTCCTAGAACAAGAACCCAATATGGAAAACAAAGTATTGCTTACCAGGTACCTCAGGTTTTAAATACCCTTGCAGATCAATTGAACTTTAGGGCTAGTAGTGCGACATTCAAGAAACAAATAAAGAACTTATTCATAACCACCGGTCTACACTATCGAAACTACGTAATGGAGTCTCATGCCTCTGCAAATTCTTGAATTGTTCATAAACTTCCATGTCAATTATACAAGTGTATACAGCGGAATTCATTGTATCCGCATGCATTTTGTGTATGTTTTTGAGTTGTTTCATTGATATTGCTTAGTTGTGAATTTTAACGAGAGTGACCTTTAATTCTTAAAATGTGTTATGTAAAATTCCTATGCTATTTATGTTTGAATATTGTGTTTACAATTTCAGGTTGCTTGAAACCAATGTATTGAATATATATATTGTTTGTCAGTGCTGATGTCTAAGCTTTGCACTGTCACGGACTGTGGAGGGACAAGGGCCTTTGTCAGGCTGTTCGCCTTTAGCCCTTTGCCCCTGCAGTGAGCTCTGTATCCGGCTTACTGTAAATAAAAATACTACTACTGCTACTACTACTACTACTACTACAATGACTTGTATTCTTTGCATCCATAGGGATTATTCGATTGTAGGCGTCATCCACGCCGGCATTGCTTTTTCTGCGACAGGAACTCTCTAACGCTGATTACATTCAAGCCGATAGTGTCAAGCTTCACAAACGCTTTACGAAAGTCTGGTTACTAGTTTATTTTCTGCGTCGACAAAGTCGAAGTGATTCGTTGTACTGTATAACTGGCTGAGAAACCTGAACTCTTCTTCATGACAGGCAGCAAGGTGACAGCCTAACCTTAGCCCTCTAACGCTTCAAAACATCGGTGCTGTCCGCATCATTCCGTTGTGGCACTCACCAGAACTACTGCGAGAGAATATGACGACGGAGATCGCAGGTCTTACAGACGTCATCACAAAAAGAAAGATCACTAAAGCTATCAAGATAGTATAGAAGTGTTCGCGAGCTGCCTCCCCTTGCATGTGCCGTTCACTCTTCAAGTACCACATTATTGGTTACCATCACAATGCGCCCCCAGTATGATGAAAATAATGGGAAATATGGCATGCACACCTCCTCTACGCTAGGGTTTTGAGTTCACTTGATTGGGCAGCCATCCGACTCTACAGGGGGAAGAAAGTATGGCCAGGTGAGCCCGTAAAAATCGAGTTGAAGGTGGGGATTCCCTTCATAGTATTTTGATAAATCTACGCCGAATAACTTTGAACTGCATGCCCCTATCGATGCCGTTCTTGCGGCACCTATTTCTGGAGCCTTCAGTGTACGCAAGCAGTTAAAAAACATGCAAAACGTGAAAAGTGGAGGGTCCCTTTAATGAACATGCGCTCAATACAAAAGCCGAGGTAGATAAACGACTCCAGCAGTCGAAAACTGAAAGCCCACGTTGCTTCATCTTTCGTCAGCGTAAAGAAATATCTCCACCGACACATCAGAGCATAAGACTATGAGCATAAGACTATGAGCATAAGACTATATAAAGCATAAGACTATGAGTTTCGAGCACACTAAGAGCTTGATTATTGGCTAGTAGTTGGTTATGCAGTGGTGTATGATAGTTGTTAGTGGGCAGCTCAATGATGAAAACTAATTGTTGAAAACTCATTGATGAAAACTAATTAATGAAGTTATGAGTATTCTGCGCTCGAGCATAAGGTGTGAAGCCTCTTTATGCACTACTGCACTTTTTTTTCTGGTGACATCTCTGATTGCACAGTCGCGTTTGAAAATGTTTCTTTTTTTGGGAGGGGGGTCGTCGTATACCGAGTAAAAATAAAACTAACCTCGGCGTACACCCTGGCACAGAAAGTGAAACATATCTTCGAAGTATACTCTACATTTGGTAACTTGAACTGCTTGAAGGCTGAAACGAAGACCATTCTCTGAAACCCGTTGTCATGGTTGCAACGCGACCAAAGACTGTCCCGAAAAAAGATTATCTTACGGCATATATTGAAGAACATACATTCTCGTGCTCGGCTGAAATAGGGAAAGAAGAGAAACCACGTCAAAATACAGATCTTTGCCATGTCTAGCTTACGTCTATGGTGCAAGCTGGGTAGTTTTTTCAGGTTACTTTCGATCCAGTGTTTAGCAGAATAAATGCAGGGTTTGAGACGTTCCTCAGTGAAATGCTGCGAATGATGGGTGCACGATAGGTCATTTGCATGGGGATTTGCATATATCGATGTTGGGTCGCGTGCAGGTGAACTGCATACAAGTTACGTTGGGACACGTGTCATATTACAACATGGTTTAGTTTATGGCGTTTTGTTTCCGTACAGTTTACATGGGGGATTTCATTTGGCAAGTTTAACAAAACTGAGGAATTGAAGCTTATAGGCGAGATTCATGAACTGTTTTTTGGATCATTCAGCACAGAATGTACCAGGGTAGTTGATCTGAACGTAGGTGCAATGATACAAAACAATAAGAAAAATACAAATTTCTACGTTCTGGCTTCATCAGGCAGTATATTTAAATGTAAAAGAACGTGAGCAAGGGAGTGAGTGAAAGAGAAAAGGTAGGGAGAGAACGAAAGACGGAAACTGAGGAAAGCAGGGTCAAAACAGATATGTAAATATGATGATGACCTTAATGGAAATCAGAGAGCTCGTCAGAATTGAGACACATTCACATGTGACCAAATATTTCGGCAGCCATGCTTTATTCAAATCAGTTTCAGGCACAGATATAGTGAGAATTCTACTGTTACAAATGAGATTGAACACAAGCCGGCTCCGCCAGCTGAGTAAACAAAAGTCGAAGACCCCATAACGTAAGTGAGGGGCACTTGCGAATGAAACAAAAAATTCCCAACACTTTTTCGCCATATGCTGGAATTCATACTCAGGAAGTGAGCATTGTTATCTAAATAAAGCGATAATCTCGTGTTAAAGTCAATTTGAAAAAAAAATTTCTTTTTTTGCGGATGACAAAAGTAAAGCTTCATCATTAGTCTCGCGGTGCTGCCTTTTAAAGCTCTGCAGACACCTGAAAGAGAGAGGGTAAGAATAAAAAGCAATGAATCAAACGTTTATTGATGTAACCGCTATAGGACAGAGTAGTGTCTCGGCAGTAATGTATAATCCATGCCAGCCCTATGTGCGTGGTGTTCATGTAGTTCAGGAAACAACGGGTGATTACTGGCGACTGAAGTCTTATCAGGCTGCCGCTGCTCGCCGTATCCGCCTTGAAAATACAGGTAAAACTATATTGGTTCTCATTAAACAAATGCAATTGGGAAGTCGGATAATTTTAGTAAGTCGTAACACTGTTTAATTAGCATACGTTTGCACCAATGTCGCCATGCGGAAGAGTGTCGGAGTAACATACGCTCGTTTTGGTAAGGGACGAAACCTAAATAGGCTGCTAAGTTCTCTCCTATTTTTCGCTAATGAAACCTATCGGTAATTAAGCTAAATAAAGCAGATAGGATAATACTTGTGGTTTCCGAAATGCAGAGAAATGGTTCCCACTTAAGCTGAAAGCAATAAAAGTGGGTGAAAAAAAAATCAACCTTAATCCAAACTACAATCAGCCATACCCACAACTTTCAAAATAAGCGTCTAATGCTCTACTATTGTGAGCTACGACGAAGTTTGCTGGCACATACATTTTTTAGAGACTTTATGAGTGCTTAATGCATGGGAGTGTTAGCCAGTGCCGCTCATAGGTCGTGCGATCACCACCAAAGCTACAAGTGGCGCAGTCCAACCTTCCCCCCCCCCCCCCTTTGTTAGGTACACATAAATACCCTAAAAACAAATGAGGGAGCACCCTCTGTCGTAGCTCAAATGACAGAGCAAAATAGCTGCATGCGTTGGGAAGAAGAAAAACTGCGATTCAGCCCAGTTGGAACATATCCCTGTGTGCTTGCACAAAACTTTCAAGAAGAGTTGGGAAGAAAGAAGACCTCTCCCGGATCTCTCTGACGAGTAATTCTTTATTGGTATTGGACGTGGTGATTCAAGAAATAAAGTGATGATACGGTTGTCCAGAACGGCTTAAGTGAACATTGATTTTGACTTATACCGCTTTCGTTCCGCATATATATTTCAACAAATGATGACCACAAGGTGTGCATTATTACGGAAAAAAATAAATGCTTGAAATAATACCCCAAAAAATAATGCGAGTAGAATTCAAATAGGCTCATTCATCATGAACGTACACAATAAGACAGTATTACTACTGTAGGATGAAGAGGAATAAATGTGCATTACAAGTGAATAAAAATGAAAAAAAAGTTGCACCAGCACTCTTAGTTTGCAATACGCATTGTACTATAAAATTCGCTGGTCTCTAGGAGCTAAAATAGAAGTGATCGATGCCTGTACGCAGAATTTCAGGAAAAAGCAGCAGCACACATCCAGTGTAGTGTACACACGCATTTAAACGAAACGCGAGATTGTGAAGCACCTTTCCGGATGAAAAGACATTGCATGCGCAAATCTAGAAGAAGAACTGTATCATTTGTATGATTAAACACCATCGGCCTACTTTCTTCCGCGCTGTAGTTATTCATTCCTACGAGCTCGTGTGCTTTGTAATGGCTGCATAATTATCAAGAAAGACAGGTCGCTCAGACGTCTACATTCTGTGCCTAATTGTGTTGAATACATTTGCCTAATTAAGTGCATCTGGCTCAAGCTGCAAATGCTGCCAGCAAAGCGGAACACGCAGTAAAATTTTCGCCTGACAATTTCGGAGTCGGTGCGTGTGAGCCTGGCAGAAACCACTTCTAGTGCATCTCTGGTTGCCTGATAGTGTTCGACAAGAACTTTATATTGACGATGACACAGATCAGAATCGTTCTGGTGATTATGTACATCGTATCGCTTGTCTTCAGTGGCGAAGCACCCTTTAATGTTTGTCGTAAGTACGCGAACCTATGGCACACGGGTATCAATATACTGCTCTGGCGCTGGTCGGCATAAGCATTCCTTCGGAACTCCGCAGCTGGGCTAAGCTGAATTGGAAACGCGCTATGATGACTTAGAGGTTTTGTGTCACGCTACTATGCACGAGGGCACAGGTGCAACTCCCAGTCAAGGCGGCGGTATTTCACTGGGGGTGGAATGAAAGGGGGATTGCGTACTTCGTTTTTTTTTAAGTGAAACTTGAAGAACCCCCGGAGGTGAAAAATAATCCGGAGTTTCTCGATACGGCGTGTCTCATAGGAGTATCATTGTGTTGACACGCAAGGCTTCAGAAAATTTTATTGTTTTTTAACGCTGCAAGTTATCTACATAGAAAAAGATTAACTTAGGTCTGTTTGGATTTACCAACATTCGAAAACATTGTTCTAGGAACAAATCAGGGCTTTCCAAGACTCGCTTCACGGGTGGCCCTTTAGGTTTGGTGATATGCATTCAGAGTGCAAACCTGCTGCGCCACTAGAATACATAGTACTATTTTCTAAGGTAACTTTTTTGTGGCTCTCGGAAGAAGCGTTTACGAAAGGAGAAGAAATTTAACTTTCTAAACCCTTCTGCCTTCTTGCGGGATCCCAGAGAACTGATTTGCAATAATAGAAGCCAGCATTTTAATCTAGTATAGAAAATAGAAAGCGCCTCGAAAGCGACAGCAACACTCAGAACGCATAGATGTGGCCAATATGCATGTCATTTTTTGTATTGAATGGTTTGGTAGCTCTTCTCGTTAAAAAAAAAGGGACCTCTTGAAGCGCACACACACGGGCTCCAAAACGCTGCGAAAATGTGCCAGTAATCTTGGAGTCTAAAGCAAAGTTACTCTACTTGCTACCAGGTGTCTTCTGCTGGCTGAGAATGCGGATCAATATTGGCGCGGACTTCGGGAATACCTGTGTCATGTAGACAAAAGCTTACCAGTATATAGTTGAGAAGTTGGTTCAATGAATGTCGCTCACACGGTGCAAATTCTTTAGTAGTAGTTTACAACTGCGCCCACTAATGAATTAAACGTACGATAAATAACGTAGTTTTAGAGAAGAGACTTTCTAGTGAGTCTGTGTACTCGACAGCCTGGTCCTCACAATCTGAACGATCATCCTAATGTGCGCGTGCCACCGTCAAAATAATAAACGAGAATGTGCCACAGAAAATGGGTAAATCCAACTATTGCCATTGGTCCACTACACAGCAAGAAGGCAACAAACACAAACGTGCCACAACAATTTGCGCGGGCATAAAAAAAAAAAACACTACCGTCATCGTATCCGGGCAATTGCTGCATTAATAGGGTAAATATCTTTACGCACAACTTCCATTAAAAATGTAGAATACACGAATGATGCCTGCATAGACACCGAGTATGTACAATAAGAAAATACTATACGGACCACGAAAGGCAAATATGGCTGGGAGACGACCCCGAGGCGAAGGAAGGCCTACAAGAACGCTCCCGTATATTTGAGTGCTGCGAATGCTTGGTGTAAGCGCAAGTTTGTCTCCCAAGTTCGGACAACCGCGACGGTGCATGGTGTCACTCGAATTTCTCTGCAAACAGAATCAACGTAGAAAAACAACATAGCATTTAGCTAAATGTCTAGAAACAGCATAGACGGAAGCAAGAACCTACGTCCCTTAGCTAACACCTAGCAAGAACCTAAAAGAAGCCCGGTGAGTCTTCAGAATCGCGTATTTTCACTGTTTGAAAGATTGCGCTCTTTACTGCAAATGTCGTAATCTTTTTTTAACTTTTATGACATTTGTAAAAACTTGAAACTTGAACCCTCAATTGGGAGACAAAGTGTTGTGCACATGACAGGAAATGCTCAACAAAGCCTGGAATCGCTTTCTTACTAACCAATTCTCATAGAATTGCAGGCTACAAGAATTACTTGAATAATGAAACAAAACCGCACCTAATGGTCTCCTCAAATCTTTCCAGTTGAGGAAATGTATGCCTATGTAGAAAACACAGATGATCATAATATTTTTCCCGAAAGATAAACAAGACGTCATGCAGTAATAAATAAAAGTAATGTTCTTATCACATTCAACTTACGGTAAACGCTTTGAAATTTGGGCCAATCAAGAACAAATAAAATGCAGTCAGTGAAAAGACTAGCACATCGATCGATGAATTTCATTTATTTTGCTCATCAACACATACTGTATCAGTAATGTGGGGGTGGCCTCAGCTATCATAAAAAAAAACGAAGCGATATGAAAGTAATGCCCACCTCTTCGCAAAGTTATTTAAAACAGCCCGCAGTTCCAAGTGATTTAAAATACATGTCATGAATCGCAACATCGTTACTTAAATTATCCCATTCGCTGCTTAAAATGGGCCCATATAAAAACAAAGATGTGACAATTATGTGTGTTCTGTGCAACCGTCATCGCAGCGCCACGAGCAACATTGCACGAAACTAAAGCGCTTTGCAAACTCGCTTTTTCGAAGCCAAAAAAACCACCGTCTCGGAGGCCATGCCACGAGAGTTCATTGCGTCGATCAATACCAGATGGCGCCGTATTCCCACATTTATCGTATTCGGGTACCCCACAGCCCACAAGTAATAATCGAGATGGCGGGGTATGCTCAAGTATATATATATATATATATATATATATATATATATATATATATATATATAGCATCGAACGCGTTATTCGAAGGTCGTAGGTTCGATTCCTGCTCACGGGTGGTTATTTTTTCACCCACTTTTCTTTCTTCTTATTTACATTCCATTGGTTCTAATAATGGCATTACTGTCTGTTAGATCTCATTAATATTGTGTCAAAACACGGAAAAACGATCCCTTAGGTATACACTTCTTTCCCTCACATATATATATATATATATATATATATATATATATATATATATATACAAGTAGTCAAGTAAATCCTCCGTCCGTGAGAAGTCAAAACGCGGTTTATTTCTTTCAACGTTCCAGCCAGAGTCTGGTCTTCATCAAGAAGCCTGATGACAACTAGACTGTACTTGTCATTCAACTCTTTCTATATTCTAGGCAAAAGAACGGAACAGCACAGTAGTGACGACAAGGGCTGAACGTGCGGTGTCGTAAGGTGCAATGATTTTATTATTGCGAATCATAGAAACCGTTACCATGCATCGGCTTGCTTTTTCACCCTTGCTCTGCGTAGAGTGTGGTCAACACTAAGTAGCTCAAAGTGAAATAAAATTAGTGGAGAACACGCAAGACTAGGAAGACGATGAGACCTGTGTTCGGCAACCCAGGCACCTATTTTCAGCCGAGTAGGGAAACCATGGGAGCTTCACATGATGACACAGAAAAACAGTTGCGTAACCATCACGTCTTTACTAATAAGGAGAAGTTCTTTGTGACATAACTGGTTATCGATAGATTAAGTAAGGGCGTCATTACCAGGTTGGGTGGAATTGTAAAGGCGCCATAACTCAGGCCGAATGTAGCCAAAGTAACCATGTCATTTAATATTGTCACTGAATTGGCATATGGGGAATGTTATGAACTCAATCTTTACTATAATGAATAAGTAAAATAATTTTAAATAAGTATAACCGGAAATATAAAGCAGCCAGTAGATATACCATGGCACCAACAGGGAATTTTTGTCGCCAAACGGGTCAAAAAGGGGCCACTTTTTGACCCGTTTGGGGCAAAAAGGATCAAAAGTAGCCGCCAACGACAACCCTGGTCGTGCCCCGAGTAAGTCTGCGCATATGCCACGAGGCTCGCCGGGTGGTTTATGAAGTCCTCCAAGAGACCCTTCAATGTACCAGCTTGTGCAGTCATTCTCCTCCCCTTTCATGTTGTGTTTTCTACTGGTCGTAGATTAGTATTAAATGCATGAAGTTGCCCAGAGTACCCTAGAATTACATAGTAACAACCTCACCATGGTCAATAACTTTGCCCACCCACGAATCTTTTCTCTTCTGTTCCGTTTTATTTATTGTATTTAAAGCATGAAAGGAAACATTTGTCAGTGTTGTCATATTGCAACTACGGGTATATTTTCGACAACGGCAAAGTGCAGAAGTATTAAAGAAGATAGTCGAGCGAACACCTGACTGAGGGCGTGTATATTGATTTTTTTTGTTTCAGTGATACACGCGGATGAGGTAGACAAGCTCGTGTCTCTCTCCAAGGAGCATGCCGATATGCCCGATAAAGTAAGTCACTTTTATAAAACGGTGACATATCGGCTTCAACAATTCATTAGTGTCGTGACGTATTCAGGCTCGTCAGTGGGCCAATTTTGCAAGATTTTCCCATGTTGTTCTACTAGTGCAAGAACACAGAAGAAAGAAGCATGCGTTCAACGTATGTTCTTTCACTGATGTTCAACGACATTTTTTTTGTGTGTAAGAAAAATAGAATATTCATCCATTCTTTTCGTAACAGGCAGAGGTCTATGACAGTGCTAGCGGAGAGTCACCTTTGGACTAAAAACATGCTAATCGAGAGAAAATCTGACCCTCTCAATGCCCCTCAACTAGCATTATTAGCATTGTTTGAAAGATTGTGTCTGTGATGAAAATGGTGAGTAAAATTGTGCCAATACAACTACGAAAACTGCGGTCGGAAGTGGGAACCTTAGCGTGAGTACCATAAGTTTCTCTCTGATGCTTCCTTGTAGAAATCGCGTCAAACGAAAAAAAATCACAACATATCTACGGAGTGAGTGATGATAAACGAGGCGAAGCGTCCATCAGCCCGTCCATGCTTTCGTCTGTCCGTTCATTCTTGCTCCGTCTGTCCACGCAACTATCGTACATCTAGTGAACACTCGAAGTACCGTCATATCCCATCTCGCAACCCTTGTGGCCCATACCCGCTCTACAGCGGGAATGTGCCACCGGTGGCCATACATACATACATACATCATACATACATACATACATAATACATCATACATACATACATACATACATACATACATACATACATACATACATACATACATACATACATACATACATACATACATACATACATACATACATACATACATACATACATACATACATACATACATACATACATACATACATACATACATACATACATACATACATACATACAAAGGATCGACAGACCCACGCCATAAGGAGCTTCGCCTCTAAAAAAGACAAATATTGAATTATCCTGCTCGCGAATATTGTCAGAAGTTTCTCAACCTACTATTCAGCCCACCGTAGCTGTGTCTGCCACGCACTTTAATCAATATGGGAGTGAGCATGCTTTGAGCTATACCACTACTTTAGGCAGCTACACCTTCATCAAAGATAACGGGTGTACATACGCAAAGAAACACCCATGCTGTTTTAAAGAAATGTTCGAGAAACGTCGAACCACTTATCGTCCAATTTTCACGCCGTTCTTCTGCAATACAAGCGGTGGGCATGTGCTGTTTGGGCACTGCGTGATTGCCTTTGTTATCAACGCTGTGGTTGGGACAGCATTTATTCATGAAGGTCTCCAGCCCAATTCTCATTCAAGTATTTATTTATAAGTGTCCCCCGTCATGCTCATTCAAGCTTGCGATGTGCGTCTGACTAGACGCAAGGATATTCACATCAACAGTAGTACCAGCTTATAATACAGCACATTTCTCTTGAAGAAATATGTTGAAGCCTGAATGATCACCTTTAAGGTTTAGGTAACATTTACTGGCCATCATCACTTCGTCGTTGAATCATAGCTAAAGTACAATCCTGACAAGCCCAATCACTGCAAATATGAAATGCATACTCCTTGTCGCGTGCTTTGTATCTGTTAAGCCATCACTGCACTTTTGCAGGTTCTGCGACACTGGAACGACCAGATGGCTTTGTTTACGCGAATGAGCGATGTAGAGGTCATTTTTCTTGTCTGTACTACTTCATTCGACGCAGGAGAGGCACTGGTGAGTGTCGAGCATGCTTTGGGAATGAACTCTTGCTGGGCGCAATCTGCGCGTGTTACAGTTATGATCAATTTTAAATACTAGTGTTAGCTTGAACTCCAGCGGCAGGCTTACGAGCATGACAAAAAAGTTTGTCGCTTTATAGTTGATATTGAACCTCGTTGATACAAACTACGAAGTAAACAACTTCTGTACACTAGAATCCTCTGCTATTTCCTCACCAGAGTTTGTAACAGTTTAGGCTGAACCGAATTTTGAACCCACTCACCAAGCTGTGGGTTCGTTTCAATGGAGGAAGGGGCAGCATGGGTAATCGAAATACGAGGTTGCCGGCAATAGAGTATTGCAGAGATATTACGGCAACACTGTACGAGATAAGCAAGCCTATACCACATCGCAGAATACAGAAACACATTCCGTATTGGTCCTTACTTATCGGTTAATTCAGCCCGTAAGTTAAATAAGCGACCACTCTTGGCCTAACGATGGTGCGAGCTATGATGACGGGTATGAAGACGCAACATGGTTCTGTAATTTAGAACACGTTGCCGTGTCATTGCAGGCTCCCGGGCGCTGGTCACAGGTGAAATCTACGTAGCAGTGACGCTCCTCCTCGATATTTGTTATCGAAGCCGAGTCCGGCCGAATGTTGAAGAGTATTTATTTGGTCCCGTATAACACATTATATTTGTAAGTAAGTCGAAAAAAAAACATGTCGAGCAGTTTCAAACATGGAGATCTAAAGAGCAGCGAGCTGTGGGGATGATAAAGTTTAGCTGTTCTGTTTCTTTGACCGTAGCCTTTGACGTCCACACAACAGTATTTACGGAGATGGCAGGGCGTCGCAGTTAGGCGTATAACAGGCGCAAAATGCGTCGTACTGGTGACGGCTTTGCGATGTGCTGCTGTTCAAAATGCACGCTTCTCTTGAATTTGCGATACCACACGAACGAACAGCCAAGCGCTATTCAGCATGTGTAAGACGACCTAGGAACAAGCGAGAAATACAACTAAAGCCATAGTTTTTCCAGTGCCATCTGAAAATAAGCCTCATGAATATGGGATTCAGCGAAAGTGTTCCAATCGAAAGCTGCCTGTAAAAAAGAAATCTTTTCGAATACAATATTTTAGGCTAATATCACTTTCAACATGTGGTCGCGATTATGCAAGTATTAATTGGTCTTTCAAGGTAATGATGAATGCCTTCATAATAATAAATGCAGAATACTAATGGCAACGTTGCTTTGTGGTTTTTTAGTACGAAGAATTAGTGAAACGCCCGTAAGTAAGCGTCTTGTTTTTTTGACCTTCTTATTGCGCCACATCCATCGGCTTAATCCTACTACTCTCCATTGGTTGACCCAAATTGAAGGATACATCTAACCCAACAAACCGCTTTGTGAAATGGGTATATACCAAAACACTCAACATACAGTGAAAGATGACGAGTTGGCCCGAATAAACTGGTTGCCTGAAAAACCTTCAAAACATAGAAATGTTTTAGCCTGACTAAGGGAACATCACCAAATTCACTGTTTCATTTAGTGAAACACACGTAAGTAAGCGTCTTGTTTTTTTTTTTGACCTTCTTATTGCGCCACATCCATCGGCTTAATCCTACTACTCTCCATTGGTTGACGCAAATTGAAGGATACATCTAACCCAACAAACGGCTTTGTGAAATGGGTATATACCAAAACTCTCAACATCCACTGAAAGATGACGAGTTGGCCCGAATAAACTGGTTGCCTGAAAAACCTTCAAAACATAGAAATGTTTTAGCCTGACTAAGGGAACATCACCAAATTCACTGTTTCATTTAGTGAAACACACGTAAGTAAGCGTCTTGTTTTTTTTTTGACCTTCTTATTGCGCCACATCCATCGGCTTAATCCTACTACTCTCTATTGCTTGACCCAAATTGAAGGATACATCTAACCCAACAAACGGCTTTGTAAAATGGGTATATACCAAAACACTCAACATCCACTGAAAGATGACGAGTTGGCCCGAATAAACTGGTTGCCTGAAAAACCTTCAAAACATAGAAATGTTTTAGCCTGACTAAGGGAACATCACCAAATTCACTGTTTCATCGGTGCCCACGATGCGGATCTAGTTGAATTCTTTTTAACAACCAAGATAAACTTCGTCGAAGTCTTCATGTGCGGGGACCGCCTTGAATCGTATCGGAATTTACCCAGATACAGTGGATAACTGTCACTAAGGATATGTGGCATTCCTCCCACCACGCCCTCTGCTCCATACTCGCGCAACTCACCCCTACGCCCACTACTGCTACCCCCCCCCCCCCTCTTATGTGATCCTCGTCATGCCACGCGATTCCCAAGTCATTCCTACATCATTCCCACGTCCATAATTGAAAAATTTGTTGAAGCACACTAAAAACAGAAGGACAGAAGAGACTGACGAGGACAGCGCTTGCTCTCACAACTAAAGTTTTGTTAGCTAGAAAAAAAAAGTATTTAAAGCGGTTACATGGTTTTTCGCGCATGTTCAACAGCTTCCCACGACACCCAACTTCATTCACCACACTTCAGTCAATCTCATTGCATTCCACCGGCTTTGCTGCCTCATCAGTGTCTGCCAAGTAGAGCGGGCTGAGATTTTCGTTAGGCACAATCATGTAAATCAAATGTATAATAAAGACGAGGAAAAAATAGGAATTGCCACTTGTACTTTTTGATTGAAAGGAGTGCAGTAATTACGTCATGGCGACAGCTGCCCAAGCTCTGTTGACAGAACATCCCACAAGTAATGCTAAGATGTAACTCGCCTATGATCACAATCGTCAGCGGGCTACTTTTATTTAATTGAGCACTACTTTAATTGAGCACTACTTTATAGCATCGCGAAATAATTTTCTTTGTACAATTATCAATTCATCTTTCAGCAGGTGATGAACATTGCATAGCAGTATATATATGCACACCATGTTTATAATATGACAAAAAGTGCGAAATTAGACACACAGTGCCTAATTTTAACAGCCTCGTTTTTATCTTTCAGCCGGAGTTCAAATCAACTGTAGATGCAATGACATCAGAGTGTTACGAGAAAGCCACAAGGCCGAAATATGGCCGAAGAGAGGAACATTGAATCCATCTTCAACTTTCGCCAACAAAGATGAACGCTTTTACCAATGAAGATTTGCAAATCAGTTATGCACTTGCTTAAATTTCTCAGGTTCGAAGTATTTCGAGTGTTTAGCTAGCTTACGATAGCAAAACTATTTCGGGAGGTTTATGTTTAATCGGACCTTGCGGTCGTACTGGAGTTGTTGTGCTCGGATGCCGACCCGGAAGTCGTGGGTTAGACATAAGGTGCTGCAGTCGCATTTCAATGTCGGTGAAGTTAGAAACGCTCGTGTATTGTGTGACATAAGTGCATAGCAAAGAACACAAGCTGGTTGAAATTTCCGAAGCCTTCAGTTGGTACTGTGCACCTCATAGTCATATAATTGCTTCGGTGCAAAATAATCACCAGCAATTGTTGCTAGGCTCATGTTTTCAAATAGTTATACCTATCAGAATTATTGTTATCACTGCCATGTGCGCACACTGTCAAGCGAATGTCTCTCCAAGTAGTCTTCGACTCTCCCCTCCGTATTTGACTCAACAACAAAGAAAAAATAATACTGTTCACTGGTGAAATCTTTTCTTGATTTTCTTATACTTGACAATATTCTTTGACGTCTCCGTCTATTTGAATGGATAACTGGTTGAAACAATTCTAACCAAAAAAAGCACCCGTGAATAACATCAAGCTGTAAAAGGATAGCTTTCAACGTACGCAAGATGAGGTGGAAGCTTTCATATGAAAGTGGCAGTTGATTTTCACCGAACACTAAAATTCTGCAACTCGCACCACCCACCTGGGATTATCCCTTTGACAAAGAATCAAATTGGCAGGATAGTACGTAGTGTCTGGGCAAAACAACAATTACATTGAGTGGAGCAACGATCTCAGAGTCATCTTAGCCAGCGGGCCGGCGTCACGGAATTTTGTCCTGCAAGTGCCGGGGTACTGAAGAAGGTAGGAGGGGGGGGGGTAATTGGCAATTTGCAAGAAACCATTGCCAATTAAAATAAAGGGCTGCATCTTACATAAAATTCATTTCGAAAGCAGGTTTGATGCCAGGATTACAAAATTATGCAGATAGCGGTCTCCAAAATGACTGAAATCTGGGCGCCTATTCCAAAATTCAAGTTTTGTTTCGCGGCTACGTTTATAAATGAGGTGAGCATGTGGGATGCCTCACGAAACAATGTTTTAGACCAGTCATGCCTGTGTAGCCAATGAATATATTAATTTAAAAAATAGAAACAATGTGGGGGTGAAGACTATCATGTGTGGGCAGCAGGCCACGGACCGCAACCGAGGGCCTTGCAGGCAGCGTGGTTGAAAACCCTGGAGTAAGAAGTGTAAAAGTAAGTTCCAATGAACATACCGTGAAGCTTTCAGATATCGTTAGCATCTAATAAAATTCGGTTGCATCCACATGCGTGTTCACGAATTTCATTGTAGAAAGCGCATAACGGCGCGGGCACAGGCTGGACCCTTGCACATGACCAACTTCACCTGAAATTGAGCCACTGCATCGGCTACCTAGCATGCGTGTCTGACTATTTGCATTGTTCTCGATGCAACTATACGAACTACGTAGACTTTTCCCACTATTGATGCTCACGAAGCAAACAAAAGAACAGCCTGTGTGCGCTATGCGTGATTCCCCGTTCATCTCCACGACAGTGCCGCAAGTAAATCGTGGAGGCATAGACTGTGCCAATTACGCAATATTGGGTGCACATCTGGAGTGCCTCGTGTTCTCGTCTGGGCTCATATTGGCGTGCTGCACCGCAGGGCAGGGAAATAACAAGCGTCTGAAAGAACGGCAGGGAATAAGAATGTCCTCTAAAGGCATGCTCGGATCCCAGTGAGTGGCATTGTTAGGGTATTCGATAAAGGAGGCTGTTTGCCGAGTGTGCTAGCGCAAGCGAGTGGCATATACCGGGAATAAGCATATTATGAGGACGCGAAGTCGCATCGGGAGAGAAAGCCTGCAGGCGACATAAGCCTTGCGTCGTGTTGCGTTCGCGTGCCTCAACCCTTTCTACTTGCTGGATCCGTCTTCTACAGAAAGGTGCTGTCTTATACAAAACAAGAAATAAATTATAACGAAACACACGTCGGAGACATTTAGTGTAAAGAGTCCTTCCTCAAACATTACTTAAAGAACTACCAGTGTTCGTGGGTCGGCACCAATACTGTATTAGATTAGTTTAAATGAGATAGATAGATAGATAGATAGATAGATAGATAGATAGATAGATAGATAGATAGATAGATAGATAGATAGATAGCGCATTAAATAAGGTACCATTTCTCTCCATGTATAGGATCACACTCTGTGAAGTGATATACGGGAATTATATCACTTGGCAGGATGTCATCCTATTTTAAAGCAGCTTTATTTATCGGGGGCAAGGCTTCCGTACATTTCTTGCTTATATAGTTTGGAACACCGAGTGAGGCACCACGAGCTAGTGTTAAGGCATCAATTGAAAACAGTTTAATATTAAAGTCAAGATAAAGACGTTCAGCTACTATAATTCCAAAGAACAAAAGATGCGCAGCTCGCAGTGATATATAGGTAAGCTCAACCAAACCGCTTCGCTAGAAATCACATCGCGAGAAATCAAGTAGAGCCTTCCCAGGGTGAATCCTTGTGCTGATTTGATTGATTGATTGATTGATTGATTGATTTGTGGGGTTTTAACGTCCGAAAACCACCATATGATTATGAGAGACGTCGCAGTGGAGGGCTCCGGAAATTTTGACCACTTGGGGTTCTTTAACGTGCACCCAAATCTGAGCACACGGGACTACAACATTTCCGCCTCCATCGGAAATGCAGCCGCCACAGCTGGGATTCGATCCCGCGACCTGCGGGTCAGCAGCCGAGTACCTTAGCCACTAGACCACCGCAGCGGGGCAGAGCTCTCGTGCTGATTAAAGCGTGGAGGAGACAAGGAGAAAGAAGGAACATAACACGAACGCTCACACGAGTGAAATGGTCAATTTTCTCTCGAATGCTCTCTCCAATGTTCTTATTATATTGTGAGTATTGCTGTCTAAATTGTTGAATGAATCCTCTGTTAAAAGTTTTACTTTTGCTCATTGCACACAGAGTGCTCACACATTCGAATATATCTTCCACATTTACCTTCTATCATTCGATCTTCGCAATAATCACCCGACGCGCTGGTCTAGTGGTTAAGGTATACTCGCCTGCTAACCCGCAGGTCGTGGCATGCAATCGCGGCTGCGGTGGCTGCGTTTTCGATGGAGGCGAAAATGCTGTGCCCGTGTGCTCATATTTGGCTGCAAGTTAAAGAGCACCAGGTGGTCGAAATTTTTGGAGCAGTCCACTATGGCGTCTCTCGTAATCAAATGGTAATTTTGGGACAGTAAACTTCATATATCAATGAAAAGTGACCTGTGGAACGTGGGGAACAAGAGCAGAATAACATGGTCTCTCTGATACTGTAATAAATTATCAAAAAATTGCACGGCATTGTCTCTAGGGTCTTCAGGAGTAAAGCACAGATCTTTGCCCCTTTGCTTGGACATACTTAGGACCTGGATGATAGGCCCCACAAAGTTGAGGAAATCGGCAAACACCAAGTATTTGTCGACGTATCTAAAAACAAGCCTTGCAATACCCTCGAAATCTTACTCAAGGGTCCGGCCCACTTTTTAAACAATTCGGTAAAGGGTAGGCCGAGTGCTGAGCAATATATTTTTTGTGCGAATACCAATACGTGCTACCAGCAAAACACATACAGTGACATATATCCACATCTGAAAAAGTTAACTTAGATCTGTCTCTGGCTCATTACTTCGTGTTTTTTATGTCTGTTCGACACTTGGTGGTCATATATTATTTTAAAATATAAATTAGAAGTCCTGCTTGCCCGAAGTCAGGGCTTATGATACGTTGATAAGTAGGGAAAAAATTGATTCAGGCCTACCTATTAGTTTTGCTCTCATAATAAACCTCTCTCTCTCTCTCTCTCTCTTTATATATATATATAATATATATATATATATATATATATATATATAATATATATATATATATATATATATATATATATATATATATATATATATATATATATATATATATATATATATATATATATATATATAGGCAGGCATGGTGGTTGAGTGGCCGTAGCGTTGCATATAGTCTAGTAGATCCTCCGTGAGCGGTCACAACGTGGTTTATTTCGACGTTTCGGCCTAGAGTCTGGCCTTCATCAGGAAGGCCAGACTCTAGGCCGAAACGTCGAAATAAACCACGTTGTGACCGCTCACGGAGGATCTACTAGACTATATATATATATATATATATATATATATATATATATATATATATATATGAGATATGGCACAACGTGAGCGTTGTCAACAAGGATAAATATATTATTTCCCAACAGTTTAGGGAGGGGTCCTCCCTTCATCAGGGGATGAGTTATACTAACATGAATTCCAAACTTCGTTGCTGCCGCACACACACACCACACACACACACACATATATAACTTTTAAAATTCCTATTTATCTTACCGAAAGGCTTCGCTCAATCTTTGAGCCTTTCTTACCCTGTCCCGATTCTTCATACCAAGAACGGCTTCGTTTCACGGTGGTATAGTGGTCCCATGTGACTACCTCATGTGAAATGATAATCTGCACATTTGTGCCATTATTGCGTTCATTCTAAACATGTTTTTTTTTCATTCATGACGAATTCTTGAAGGTGGAAGTGTTTTGGGTAAACGGAATGCACTTCTTATGACCAGAATAACTTGTACAAGCAGCACACCTACCTTGTCCCTTCTGTCTCTCCTCTCTCTATGTCTTTTTAAATAAAATGATTCGCCTTGTTTTGCCACCGATACATGACAGCATACCTAAATGTACCCCCCCCCTTTCACTTCTATGGTTTAACTCCATGATTTTGGGTAGAATGCTAAACGCTGTGTCCCCATAAGAAGGCCATAATAACGGCTATAATTCGCAGTTATGGTGGCCTTTTCTCAGCCGATCAGGGAAGCCATTGTGGCCCTGTGGGCCAATCAAAGTTGACAACATGACGCATTTGACAGTATCGTGAAGTTTGACACTGTGAAGATTAGCACGCCTGGCCTGTCGTGTTTTGCTCGTATTATTTGTCTTATTATTGGTAAAAACGTGTAGTTTTTGCTGAGGTTTCGCTTTCGCATATGCACAGATGGCTTGATTTTATTGGAATATTGATGGCATTATACACCCTCTAACTATCCGCCGGCTTCTTTGCAATCCCCTGTAGTGGGTAAGCGCTATAACATAAGAAGAAAACAAGCAAGAGCACCTCGCGCCTCGTGAGCTGCGAGTGCTTGCTGGTTCTGTACGTAGACCTACCCCAACCGCTATTCGCTTTGCCGACGTTTCTTTACCGATTTCGAGCTCCTTCTAAGACGATGGCTTACGGTGAGTGGAATTTTACTGGCCGATTTGATGCGGCGCTCGTCCCGCGTACTATCCTTCCTCCATGTTTTTCGTGCAACCAAAATATGTGTTTAAGAATCCATCAACTAGCCCGAACGAGAGGTTTACCTGATGTTATGGTGTGAACATCCCCTCTGCCAACGAATTGGCGATTTCAGTCGAACCATACGTTCAATCGCGTATGGTATCCACGTAAGCACATGTACAATATGATCTTAGGAATGTCATGATTACTTTTCAGTCGTATTGGTTATCGCTGTTACCTAAATTAGTGAATGCTAAAGCTGTCCTTGAATATGTGGAGAAATGCCAAGGTCGTGTTTTGTTTAGTAATCCATAAAACGCGAAATAGATATCCCGAGGCTTCTCTTATTTGCTAGACATCAATTTGGAGGTTAATGTCCTGAAACTGCAAACTGTCAGGTATGTGCCACCATGAGGTATATGAAAGGTGCAGATTTGAAAGTTGTTTTGTAAGTGGCCCTTACTGGATGTAAGCAGCGATCTCGCTATGAAAGGGATATAGTAAATGAAAAGTTGTCTGAGTGGTGTGTTTGATAGTAATCCGGAATCGTAGTTAAGAATAATTTTCTTTCTCTATTAGCTTCGCGTTTGGAACTGGCATTGATAAAATATACCTCTTATTTAGCCGACTACTGGGACGGCCGCGATCCTTTTGTGATTTCGCCTTTGTCGCTGCTTAAATAGTTAGGCGCGGTATATAGACTGACTTGTGCTGCATCTTCAAAATATTTAGGGACGATACAGTACATATTATAATCACCCCTTCATCCGCTCTTATTTGTCTGCAGATTATGGTAAGCGAGGCTTGTATACTTCAGATACTGGGTAAGCTGGTTCTCCTATGCTTTTCCTGCTGACAACGTTGTAAGTCACTAACAGAAGCAATTTAAGTGCTTTGCTTCTTTTATTCCACGCACATAAGCTACGATCAAAGACTCCATTTTGCTTGCTCCTGCAGGTTACGGACAGTATGGACAGCCAGTGGCTTATCCAACTCCTGGTAAGAAGGCAGAGACTGAATTTCGCGATAGTCTCGCTATATATGGAAAGTGCCTGTACACCAAACTGTAATGAAGTCTAGAGATTTTATCAGATTTTTTCGAGAGAACTGTCCACCGCCCACAACTACCATCATGATTACTGTCTTGTACATTTTGACGTTAAAAAGGACTATTACGAATACCTGCTTATTTTTTTTTTCAGATTACGGAATAGAAGCACCCTACGTGAACAGGTGAGTTGCGTTTGACTGTTCTACACTGTCTATACAGTAACGTGCAGCTGATTTGATTGTGTTACACACCTCCGGAATTTTATAGATTACGATGCGTATGACCAATCAACCACATCATATGGTGTGGGTAGGCATTTTCCTTTTTTCTTTCTGATTGCCATCACAAAAATCTGCAGCTGCTCCGAAGATAATGTGAATGAAGACTGAAACGGCACCATAATTCACGGTGATCACGTCTAGTGTAGTGCGGAGTGTATTCATAAAAACGAAAGAATGGATAAAAAAATAAAAAAAATGCTTTAATTTAGCTGTAGTTTAGGACATCTTGATTTAATCGTAACTATAATATCCCATTGCTTGCCATATATTTAGGATACGAAAATACCTCACGGTGACACATTTTTTTGTCTGTTTTTAAAAATTGTGCCCTTGAAAACACTACAGAAAGCTAGTTTGCGGCCAACATGACGCAAACACTTCATCCGCTTCGTGATATTCACGCTAATCGTACCACTGGCTTTTTTTTTTTTTCTGCGGTCGCGGTTGCGCATCGACCGACAAGCTTTCCGTACAATTACATTGCACGTAGAAACGCAGTACGTAGTATATGTGTCACTGCAGTAATACTATTGGGTATCACGAGAGCAACACAGAGCACTTCATTAAATTTTTATCGCAAAAATGACTGCGCAACGCAACATCCATTTGAGCCTCTATTCGTTTGTAAGTTTCTAATGTCAATATCAGGTCAACAAGATGTTGTTTCTGTGGGACACACTCACTCAACATACTTGCTATGCTCTGGTGGAGGATCGGGCCATGAAAGAATGCATTTTCAATTCCTTCTGCGCTGATTTCAGTCCTTTTTGTCTTGCGCTTTTACAGGGCAGTCCGAGACGTCCCTTACGTCTGGTAAGACTCTGGTCTCCTTTGTTCCGTGACAAAAACTGTCACGTTCTACGTATAAACAACCGACGGTGCTCTCTCCACGAGGCGCTTCCATGACTTACTTCACAAGACCTAAGTTACCCCTTAACTAACTTTCAACTAAGTTACACATTAACAAATACACTTTTCGGCAAGTCCCGGCAAGTTTTACTCGACGTAAAAGAGGTTGCTCTCACGAAGACTTCAAAATGCACACGAATGTAGCATGCTTCGAACTTCCAGTCAAGCACATTATAGTGTTACGATTTTTCACAATGAACAGCAGCACATCAGGGCTGTTATAATCAAGCCGGACACCACGGTGATTTCAGATACTATGCCTGTCATAAGCATACTCTGCCTGTACAGACTTGAAAAGACGAAAACTTACTAAAGAACAATAGGAAGAAAATTATGTTATTGGTATTAGTAAACATACACTTTCGCCAAAACTTCCCACTTTTGACGTGTACGTATGCAAGCTAGAAGAGAAGCGCAAAGAAAACACAAGGGGCACCGCAGCCATTGACAGTGATGAACAACTCCATGTGACGTAATACGCTTTGATTCAGTCGGTGGAGGTGTACATTATTCTCTGTCGGTAAAACTAGATTCCATCGTAACGAAGCTAATACGCCGCAAGTCAGGGCTTGTCCAAAACGAACGCGTGCTTCTTTACTTACAGTGTGCTTGGTTGAATGCTGGTATGAATTACAAATGAAGGAGCCTAATAAAGTGATGGCGGATATTTTATAAATATGTATCATCCATGTTCCTCGGAAGAATGGAAAAAACGCAGGAAAATGAAATGAAAAAAGGCACCAAGTTTACATGTTTTACTTATCAATGATTATAGACGCTCTGTTCACATTCCGGTTGTGTTAGCATGTAAAATTACAATCGCAGGTAAGGGAGAGTCGAGAGGTTTTGCACATTTGGGGGAAGTTGACAGCGCGTCAATCTCTCCTGCAGTTAGTTCAAAGGCGTTATCCAACGACTCATGCAATTGTGCTAAAAGACCCAACTTCATGGATGTAATGAAGGACGTCTTCGGCGAAAGGAGTACTTTATAACTGAAAGTCGCCATTTTTACGTGCCAATAGTATGTTTCGGCTATCTCACATGTAACGCTCTCGAATTTCAACCGCTTCGTGAGCGCTAATATAAACGTTTCTTCGACAGGACGCATCAGGGTTGTATCCTTCAAATAACAATGTTAAGGCATGTAGGAGAATTTCAGCCGCTAGCACGCCGTTTACTCTGGGAAACGTAGTTTGGGACGAATCGAACAGTCGAGCTATGAAAGGAACGGGACTCCTCTATCCTACTGCCTGAGCACGCTACAAAGCACAAAGAAACGTTAACACGAAAAACCATAGGGTACACGCACATTTGAGAACCATACGACTTGTCAGCGGCACTGAAGTTCACACAGCCAGATTCCCTGGCAGCGTCTTGGCGCCCGTACAAGAAACGCCACATCACGTAAACACGGCCGAATTCACCGGCAGCATCTCGGGGCTCGCACAAGAAACACTACACTACGTAAACGTGGACTCCGAGCCCTGAGCACGTCCGCTCAGCGCGGTTGCCATGAGGCGTTGGTTCGACGAACATTCAAAAAGAACTAAAGTGAGCTTGTGACACGGGAACGCATAGCAACGCATCGCCAGAAAGGAGAGCGAGCCGAGACACGAGTGGCGTCGGACGTAGCCGATCGAGCTCCAGCACCGAAATCGCTGTTTCCTCCTACACGTAACCACTGCCGATTCACTTGTAACTTAAGTACAATACAGCTTTTCTTCTTAAAATTGAACCTTGCCTTAACTCCATCATTCACCCATCGCAGACACGACTGAACCAGAATACACAGATGTTAGCTCGACAGTATTAAAAGAGAAGTGCTGCATAGTAAAGACCACCGTCACAGTCAATCCAAAATAGAAATGAAGTTTGCTGAGAGAGTACTGTTCTTCATGTGAACAAGACACGCTTGCCGTTGCCTTTACGAGTCTCACAATGACATGTTACGTTTTGATAATGACAGGCATGACATTTGTGAAAGCCTTTGACGAGTCTCACAGCGGTGTCACAGGTTTTGATACTGCCTGCCATGAGATTTTGACATCAAATGGCCTAATGAATATATTCAAGTGGGAAAAGGTTATGTCCTTCTGGTCAGTTTTAGTAAAAAAAAATTGGCGTTTATTACATGGCTAGAGTCAAGAGCAGTAATAAAATGTTTGCGTCAGTGCGCAAGAGCAAAGAGCACAGCTCTAAGTTCTGATTTGCACCTAAGATAAATATGAGGTATTTACAAATGACTGACATTGTTATGACAGCTGCCAGCGTCTCAAACCATTGGTGCAGAAAAGTATGTGCAATCCCGTGTATTGTTTGGTGTTGAAGTATTCGCCTATCATTGGCGCTCAAGAAACTTTGACCGTTTTGTTATATGCATCCTGCTCCTCCCAAGTGATGCCCCGCTCCACCCACACAGGCGGATAGAATAGAACAGACTTCAGCAATCTCAAACTATATCTTACTGCGACAACCAGTAGTCATAGAAACCAGTGCGTTTCGAAAGTTTGTGGCTTGTTTATACCTGTATTAACATCAATCAAACATAGTTTTGCGTTTAAGTGCCACGATACTAAAAATGTAATTGTGAAAAGTGTCGCAATCTTCCCGACTCTCTCTTAAGCTTCTTTATCAACGGCTGCATTTCCATCTTACGTTCTGAAAATGTTATGCTTCTTCGAATATTGAAATAAATAAAAGAAATAATAAATTTGATTGATCTTGTGATTTTATCCTTTACGCGACATTTCTGTGACTTCTGTTCTTTTCACAACAGGCTCAGGGTATGAAACATCCTCAGCAACCGATCGTAAGTGGCGAAATTGTTTATCTGTGGTAACAGCATAGCTGTTTATATCTATAAAGCATATTGAGTGGTACGTTTAATGCAGTTCAAGAACGCTACCTGTAAAGCATATATTTAATTAGAAATTGCCCCTTAAACGTTAAGCTGAGGCAAAACGGAGTTCTTTACTTGAATTACGCCAGTATCAGCCACAGAGTGAACTATTCGCTTGCAGCAGCTACCTACTGACGTAAATAATATACAAAAAGTTCATCAACAACGTCAACACCATAGGTGGCATGCGAAAACGTGTGATGCGAGGCCTGGTATTGAAAGAGGTTTTTGTACTACGATGCATTTGAAGGGAACTCATGTTAGCTTCAGTTTAACGAAAGCGTCAAAAAAAAGTAAATAGTTTTCAGTATTCCTCCTGCTGTTGACTTTATTGAGTTCATGACGACCGGTTGCTCTAATAAAAAAAATCACTTGTGGTGAAATACTCAACCAATTATTGATTTTAAATTTGTAAAAGCAGAGGTTTCTTGTTTCAAAACTTAGTTCTTTCAATCATGAATTTCCATATGTACTACCCCACAACATTTACCCCAAAAATCAAAACCTTAGCATGGTTTTGTAGCCAGTCTGTTGCAAATGAGCCCCAAAAAGTTCAATAAGATGGGAATGTAAAATGTTGGAGAAAAGCGGTATTCTTCAAAATTGAACTATTTTGAATATGACATGTCAATGAATTGGACAAAGTGTTTTTTTATACCTTCACCTTCATATTTGTCTTAAACTTAGAAGTGTGCCCATTGTACTACACAGCACTGCACGAGGCGCATTTTCATGCTCCGAAAAATGTATTTAACTTCTTCGTGTTTTCATTGAAGACAATGGTAGAACTTTCCGTGGTCCTTGGTTTCCTTCCAAGTTAGCTGCATTATTCCTGGAGCATACGAGTATAATGACACATGCAAACCCACTCCTTATGTATTGCTCGTGTTGGGCTTTCGAGGTAATAAAATGAAATGAATGAAATATTGCAGTACGAAGTATTCAATTTTTTCGAAAGGTCTCGCTGCCTTTTTCCAAAGCACAAATACGACGCTGGCTTCATTGACAGGACCTCTTCTCGTGCCTCTAATCTTCATAGGTTTGAAAGCGTCAGAAGACCCTAATATAAAAAAATTATTATTTTAGCGATATGAATTACTCACGAAAAAAAGGTATATACTATTTCACCTAAGACATGTGGGCGCGGCCTTCTTGGGCTGTTAAGCTGACGTCTTGTTTTTATACATCGCGACTTGCGTCAATAACGTCATGAAACGTCGTATGTGCGAACCAAACCGTTTTCATAGATATGCGTTTAGCTGTTAGTTGTTAGACATACAACACATAAAGCTTAGCAGACCAATATGGTGGCACTCACACCCATCCGTAAAATAGTCTATACCAACATGTACATAGGAGAGATGGCCGTGCCGTAGTTCGGTATTATAAACATACAACAGTGGCCATCATGTTCATCCCCTTCAGGGTATACGAAGGTTAATCGCAGCGCCCCTCCCCCCTCCCCTAGCCTCTATATTATGTCAATGTTAAGGCTGAATTATCTCCCCCTCCCACCCTCTTATGTGGCTAGGGAAGGCAGCCGCCCCTCTGCCCTCTCCGTACGCATGATCATGTTCATGCTCTGTAATATATCTCAATCGGTAAAAAGGTCTCCTTGTAAGAGCATGCATGTGAGCTGACGCATTCTCTTGCTTCGTTTCAGAGCGAGACAGCTCGTAAGTTTTATATTTTATTGGCATAAACGTCTCGAGTTGCTTAATATTACAGGTTTACAATTCTTGTTGTCAATCTTAACAATGTTCATGCACATGGATCTATAGAACTTTTCCTTTACTAAACGTACAACCGGCCTGTATTTGTGCTGGTTAGAACTTAACTACTACTCTCTGTACAACTAAGTAAACATGAATGACGTCTACATAGACATATATGCTGTGCTTTTCGAAGGCTACTAAACGATATAATGTTAGGTGTTTTAGAAGGTAGACCAAAACGTTTTCAAACATTTCCCTTCCCCCCCACTGGGGGGGGGGGGAAGTCAGTGCTTGTTCGAGTCGTTTTCTTAACATTTGTTCCCGCTATATACATAAAAAAACAAGCTTTTGCCTTATTAATATAGATTCACATTAAGGAATCTAAAATGTTCTTAACTGTGACCTTTCTACAATCCCATTATGGTTCTGGCTCGAAGAACACCAGAAACATTACTAGAATAGTTATCATTTTATCGTGTGCGGCTGATCCTATAATTTCGTTTTCCAGCAGTCGTCCAATAATAATGCTCGCATTGCTGGCCACGTTCGCCACCCTCGTGCTGGTTGTTTGCGTCGGAGTCGTTCTGGCCTTCAAGATGGGTGCGTGAACTTGGAAAATCATTTATGACCAACTGGTATATACCGCATTGCGTACGGTTTGATGGCAACATTTTAAGGGGCCCTGCCACACTTTCCCCAGTAATCATCTGATGGCTCTATTAACAGAGGCTGTTGCCCCATGAACCACTGCTGCAAATGTTTATAATTTTTTTAAGTACGAGGAAAGTTAGAGGGATTTATCAAATATTTTAAGCTCTATTTCGCCTGTTGTATCGGCAGGTGATGGGAAGCTTGGCAGGGAGGGGGAAGGGGGCGTGGTGAGGGGGCAAGACGTTTTGTGACATGCGTCCGTTCGTCCGTGTGCATTGCACCCTGGCGTAATTCTTTAGAGGCGAAGCCCTGCCAGACGTAGGCTTGTCTGCCGTATAGTTATCTGTCGTAGCCAGCCGCGAAGTGTTCACTAGGTAGCGGTCGCATCGCATGCATCGTTCGAGATGTTTTGATAGTCAAACAGACAGAAGGATGCACGCATGGACGCATGATGGCGTTCCGCGCCGGTGTCGGTAACTATGGAGCGCGCGATGATGATTGGCCGTAAAAGTTTGGTTTCTAGCAGATTTTGAGAATCGCATGTAAGTTCAGGGGCGTGTTCAGCGCTACAATATTTGAATCAAGTGTTCTTAGGAGCCTCGAATATACCAACTGGCAGTGGTTTGTGACCATGCGGGTAAGTGTTGCAGGGCTCTTGAATTAGGTTCTTGCACAAGTCTTTTACATCATTTCTCAACATATTGTTTCTATCGATTCAATGTTTCTCAATAGTTATTGCGTTCTGTTGCAGTAAATATACTAGCTTACAGTCGCCATTTTCAAGAAGTGTGGGCTACGCTAAGACGTTTTTAATTCTTTTCTATTTTCAGGGGACACTTATGGTCCTACTGACGGTAAGTATACAATTATTAGTTTCACGTGCAGCGGCCTAATATGCTGGAATAAAATAGACCACAATTTACTTTCGGAACTTTTCCTAAATATTTAATAGCAGAACGTAAGAGCGATTATCGACCAATAAGAGTGTGTGAAATGCGTTTCTCCCTTTAGTAGGAACTGTACACGCGATGGCGATTGGTTATTTTCAAACTTCACTTCTACAAGCCTTAGTGAAGTTGATTTTGAAGCATGGCGGACCTACACGCGGGTAACGATTGCTGAAAGCAGACATAAGCAAGAGCGACATGAATGTCGTTAACTAGGACTTATTGGGAATAGTTTGGGTAGCACAGATGTAGCAAACGAAAAAGTGACCAATTAGGTCATGCGAGATATTTGCTGGAAACTTCCGCATAGTATACTGAATTGTGACTTTGTTTACGGGTGAGGAGGAAGCATTTTCGGCTTTTCAGGCTTACAAGACAACGGGCTCAGGTAAATTTTGTGCATTTAATTTGTGTACGTTTCAACAGCATTTCTGCGGCCACTGCATCTGACAACTCGACAGTTTTTCGATTGAGCTTGAGTACTCATCGAGGGATACCTAGCCGAGGGATTTCTAGAAAACATCCGCTCCAGCCAACACGTCTTTTGGTTCTTGTAGATCAGGCCCGTACTCACAAAAGCGTCTTACACCGGAAACCTTTGTGAGGTATTTCAGCCTGTCTCAATGAGGGGCATATCATTTGCGAAGCCGGTCGACAAATGGAGATGCGTACTTACTAAAAATGGGTTTGTGAATATTATGCCATTTCTTCGCCTCTGAGTGATGGACTACAACCATGCCTCATTTGATAGAAAGTTAAAAATGGAGGAAAACTTCTGGTGAGGCTTGTCGTGTATATTCGCATATAAGCAGCGGCATTGTATAACTTTGGCCAGTACTTTGGCTAGAACACCACACATTGGATATGATGTTGATAAGAACGTCAGCCTGTACATATACAGAAATACCTAAGTGGAAGGAGGAGCACTTTCTGTCGCAGCTCAATTGGTAGATCATAGAACGCGTATTTGAATATTTGTTGGTTGGGAGCTTACCAAGAGAAAGGGTGACGTTGCTTGCTTTAACTGATTTTAATTAACGTCTTTGTTACTAAGCTACACTTACAGACAATAATTATTGTCCATAACGCTTTTCCCGGCATTAATCTCTTGAAATTGTTTGTTTGGTTGTGTTTGTGAAATGAACAAGCCCACCGAAAAAAAAAACTGCCTTTCGTTCGTTGGCTCATTCTAGCTGGCATGTTAATTGAAGGCAATGCTAACGATATTTACCGCGCATCATCTGATTTTAATAAGCCACAATTTTTTTTCAGCACCGGCTCCAGGAGGACGCGAAGAAAGTACCGTCGGCAAGGATAAGCCGGTGAGTGTCGCGATCGGACCGACTGACCCCTTGCCCCTGGAGACAACCGATATGCCGCCTATCCCGACTTCAGAGCCTACACAGCAGTCACAGGCTCCTACGGTCCCAACGCCGCGTAAGTTGGGTGCACTTACCCGCAGTATTATTCTGAGATTCGCAGTGACACACACCCTGGTAGCAGTTCAGATAGTATTGTGACGTTTGGGGATGCAGAGACAGACGAAAGTATCTACGAAATGAAGTTGCAGGAGCAAATTTTGGGACTAAAATGAAAACCGGATGAAGCTCTGATGACGTATGCCCTACCACATGTACTTTAAGGAGAAAGCCATGTATTCCTTATCAAACGAAAAAAGTGACCTTCGGTGTCATTGAGATACGGTGAGTTCACATCGCGTGACCAGCGTTGGGGTCAGCAAGAATGACGCGAAAAACAACAAATTAAAAAGAAAACGAAAAGTAATGTGGTTATCGAGTGAATGTGAATGTGTGAAGCAGGCATACCATGTCCCATGACATCAATCGAACATGAAATTAATAACGATACTAGGTGACTTTATGACGTCACATAATTTCAGAAACGTCCGACGTCGCAGATCCTCGTTGCTTGTTCAAAGGTGGGTGATAAGGGAGGCTGTGCAAAACAATGTAATTTGCAGAAAACAGGCAGGGCCTCCGAACCTCAAGGCAGTGCAAAGTGAGGTCAGGCTCTGAAAACTCTCGAAAGTGAAGGCAGTGAAGGGGGATGAATACATTGAATGAGAAGAGAATTGAAATAGCTTTGGGCGTCGATATGTCTTAGGCGATTGTATAAGGGACCCCGTGACGTTTTGTCGAGCTACACTGGCCAAGGTTGAGCAGTTTCGCGTGGCTTACAGTGAGCAGTTCTGCTCAAGTGCAAGGAGCAGTGAGGTCACATGGCACACAGCTGGAACACCGAAGGCCTGGAAGCTCCAGGTGTCACTAGTGGGCTGACGGTTGACACACGTGAGATCGCTCGCTAGTCCGTCCATTCGTGGTTCGTCCATCCGTCCATCAATCCGTGGTCGTCCATTCGTGGTTCGTTCGCCACGAATTCGCTCACGCTCCGTATATTCTGACATAGCTAAGCTAAGCCATTGAAAATATTTTTCGATCAATTATTCGACCTGTGTTATTCGACAAGTCACTTTTCCTTTCGTAGCGCCGACCACGACAACACGACGGAGCGGCATGATGTTCTGCGTCGTTGGCGACGGTCTCGCATCCATGGAGCTCTTCAAGAATAATTTGTGCGACTACATTGTCTACCCGGACCTGGTGGCCGAATCAGGGCGATTCACTCCCCTGCTGGGAAGAGCCTCCTGGAGCATCTTTCAAGAGGTCAGTGGCACTGCACATGAATATCAGTCGTTCAGGAGTGAGAATTTTCCTGATCACCACAACAACTACAAATCCTGCAACGACATAACTGCCGCAATAAACGTTTTATGTTGGCCATAGAGGGGCGACACCTCAGGCTAAGGCGGGTTTGATTATATGCTAAGTTACATTGCAAACAAAGTTCATAGAGACTAAACAAGTCCTAGGCGGCGACGCTTATAATGTAGTTAACCCTTGCTTCCACTTTTGCTGTGTGGCTCGACAACATGCTTCAGATATATCCACGCAGTTCCAGCTGCGTCGCAATTTTTATGACAGCCGATTATATTACCTAATGTCTTCTGCATGGTAATAAACTATGAACATAATTTCGTTGAATGTAGCGATACCAATAGTGATAAAAGCATAGTACTTTGACGCGTAATTAGAATGAATTGAACTGTGCCGTTCATGCGCAGGGCGCCAAGGCTAATCCCAGTATGGGGATCGGCTTGAGCTTCACATCCGTTGGAGTAGGGGAGGCAGGTAGCACGCTGGACTCCCTCTACAACTTGGCCTCCCCGCTTGCCAGTTTGGCGCATACGATGAACGTGTCGGCAATGGGCGTCCTCAACTTTCCGCCCCATCTCGTCGCAAGTGCCACTTTACTGGCAGTGGCTTTCCAGGCACTATTACTTATATATCTTCTGTTACGATCTGACGTGGTGGTGCCCTTATAGTCGCTTATGCTAAATTCTTAGAACGACCTACTATGCAAACACTTTATCACGCGGAGCACCAGAAGCACCACAGTGGAGTCAGCGCAAGCTGAAGACATCGACTGATGGATACTAGATGTTTCAAAAGTTATCGCAAAAGTTAAGAGTTGATGGTTTCTTTCCTTTCTTCAACCTGTATTCTACCATTCATATTGAACCATTCTCGCTTGCATAAATACGTACATTGATGCATGCGTGCTTGGGTACATGCATACATACATACATACATACATACATACATACATACATACATACATACATACATACATACATACATACATACATACATACATACATACATACATACATGCATACATACATACATACATGCATACATACATACATACATACATACATACGTACGTACGTACGTACGTACATACATACATGCATACATACATACATACATACATACATACGTACGTACGTACGTACATACATACATACATACATACATACATACATACATACATACATACATACATACATACATACATACATACATACGTGCGTGTTTGTAATGTTACACGAAGTTTTAAACAGTGCAGGAATCAAAGAACACTGCGTAACATCTCTAAATGTTCGAGGTCACAGGAAAATCTTGTGTGTTTGCGCATACCAGGTAGACTTCATGAAATGAGACCTCGGTACTCGAGCTGGTAAAACTAGAACGCCCATACTAGTTTGCGAGCGAAATGTTCAGTTATATGACGACAAATCATAGTGGGCATCTACACAGTAATACTTTTACGAAATATGCACTGAACATCAGCTTCTATGTTGTCCTGAATATTAATGGGGCCTTCTCCTTAGATCCTGTACGTAGAAATCTGCTGTGAACCTTAAATGTGCGCTTCTCAGCCAGCTCAGTGCGGGCTGTGTGATGAGGAGCACGATATCTCTGTCACAGGCTCTCGCCAGTGCGGTGTCGCTCCATGCTGGCAAGGAAGCTATGGTGTTCCTGGGCGTGTGGCTGCATAAGGACGACGTCGCCCAGCGATTTGTCGCCGAAGTGTCCACCATTGCGTGAGCAACAGTTATGACTCATGACCATTGAGTGAACGCTTGTTTAGCTGTAAGAATACTGCAATGAAAAAAAAAATCGTGATTCCAACAAGAGTTGTTTTGCTTAGTGTTGCTCAGTCAAGTTTTTTGCAAATGTAATTGAATTTGGGTGACAATATACTGTGTAATTTTTGACAGTGATGCAACTGCAGTAACTATTTTACGTTGATTAACGTGGTGAATGTCCATAGTGAGCTGGTAATTTAGGAATGCTGCAATTAACGAAGTCACTTATACATTCGCAATTTAGTATGGCTAACATATGACTTTCACTTGCCTTATTACGTAAGAATATTGGACAAAACAGTAGGGAAAAATAACAAACACAAGTTAATCCTATTGAAAAACTCAAAATGTGGGTACTAGACAGGCGCACAGAAAAGACTTGTGGAATTCGTACACAAAGCTTTGAATAACGTTGCTTGAACAACTTTTGTTACTGCAATATCAGAACTATTTCATTACATTTCAAAATACGTTGTAATATAATTTTGTCATAATCTTTGTCACCAACATAAACTTTCTCACCTTTGGTACTGCTAGCTTGTAGGCCCGTGTGCTCAGATTTGGGTGCACGTCAAAGAATGCCAGGTGGTCTGAATTTCCGGAGCCCTCCACTACGGCGTCGCTCATAACCAAATGGTGGTTTTGTACGTTAAACCACACCTGTCAATCAATCAATCTGGTACTGCTAGTCCATCCAGTATGTATTGCTTCACTTACGTCCATGGTATGTAGCCTCGACGAAATGTCTGGGTGCAGTTTAACGAGCATGTATCTGCAGCAATTTAGAAGAAAATGTGCAGATCCCCGGCAGGTGATATGCGAGCGACATGAGAATGGTCCATGCTTTGGTTTATCTTACTTGTATCTGGAAACCAAACTTAGTTTTTTTTGTTTCGACCCAAGTTCTTTGCCCACGCATGGTTTTTCTCGTAACACTGGTTTGTACATCTAGTGTAACACTGATTGATGATTAATATGTGTGACTCAACGTCCCAAAGCCACCATATGAATATGAGAGACGCCGTAGTGGAGGACGCCTGATATTTAGACCCCCTGGGGTTCTTTAACGTGTGCCCAAATCTGAGCACATGGGCCTACAGCATTTTCGCCTCCATCAGAAATGCAGCTGCCGCTGCCGGGATTTGATCCCGTGACCTGCGGGTCAGTAGCCGAGTATCTTAGTCACTAGATCACCGCGGCTGAGCTGGTGTAACACTGTGTACCATGTTTTGCGCAATTTTCACCATTTTATATTGTATTGTCACGTTTGCTATCAGCGAGAAGAGTAGCAATTGTCACAATAAAAGCGACAATTTTTACTAAGCAATACTTCTGATCTAATAATGAAACATACAAAAAAATCAATGTCAGATGATGTTTGCTGGCTCGGCTCATCCAGTTGTACTACGTATTCGCAAAATTTTAAAAATTATCTATAATCTTTGGTACCTGTACAATTTAAGCAAAGTATAAATGACGATAGCAATAACTTGTTGCTTTGAGTGAGTCTGTCCATCTTGCGCATAGCTTGAAGTGGTCTGAAAAAAAAAGAAAGGAAGGAAATGCTGCAAAAAAATTCAAAAGAACGGACACCCATTGAGACGAATGCCTGGCACTCGTCCGCGTATGCTTGTTCTTAGTTTTAGTCCTTGTTTTTTTTAATGAAGATTCAACTTATCCTCAGCGGTTATTATCTGTAAGCATATATTACATCGTTTAGACGCTGACTTTCTAACAACTTCAAATGCACATATAAAGCCTCTCATATATCAAGGACGCTCCGTTTTGTGACTTCCCTCTAACGCGCTTATCTCTTGTACTGGGGGGACATTCAATTGAGCTAAACAATATGGTAATGCCGGTGCGCTGAGGCCTATCGCCAGCCGCCAGAGCCGACGACAGCTTATCATTCATCCACAGCAGTGGCCGAAAACGAAGATCGTTATGCCGTTACGGCCGTTTGTGCCAAAACGCTCTCGGACAACTGATAAGAGCGGCCGCTTCGGCACTGGGACTCTCCAATTCAATACAACGCCAAGGCTGACCGGCAGCCTCGATAAGCTTCCGTTACGCGAGTGCACCTTTTTTTTATAATTTGTGTATGAGCACTGAACGTCACCTGTCTAAATAGTATTCGAATCAAATACTTTGCAGATTGCCTAGTTAGAGTTAATATAATGATGGCTAGGGAAAGAACGAAAAATGGGCATTCTGGTATTCGAAAAGAAAGAGAAATGGGCATTTTGGTATTCGAACTTCTCTCACTCACTCACTCTCTCTCTCTCTGTGTTTGTGTGTGTGTGTGCATGTTTGTTTATACAGTGTATTCAGTGGGTTAAGTAAATTTTCGTGGTCGTAAAAGTTCCTTTCAATATCTAGGCCACATAGACACCCGAGGCCCCCGGTATGTATGTATGTATGTATGTATGTATGTATGTATGTATGTATGTATGTATGTATGTATGTATGTATGTATGTATGTATGTATGTATGTATGTATGTATGTATGTATGTATGTATGTATGTATGTATGTATGTATGTATGCATGCATGCATGCGTGCATGCATGCATGTATGCATGTATGCATGTATGCATGTATGCATGTATGCATGTATGCATGTATGCATGTATGCATGTATGTATGTATGTATGTATGTATGTATGTATGTATGTATGTATGTATGTATGTAGTTGGTTATAGCATCTATATAACCTGTGTTCTGTGTGTCTTCATTCGCAGCCACGTCAACACGATCATCATTCAGACCCACACATCGTTGCCGTTCGTCCTAGGGCACACGTTGTGCATATCTCGCCCTGTTAGTGCGGTGGCCGCTAACGACATTACCCCCAGCTTCGTGAGTTGTTTCATTTTTTACGTTGAAGACGTGGAATGGATGTACAAGCATTAAATATTGAAGCCATGAAGGTTGCATATAAGGGAAAAACATAACCTATAATTTGCATAAATCGCTACTGACCTCATTTTCCCATTTACGCGCATCTCAATATTCCCCATTGGACTCGTTTTATGCTTAAAAGACGTGGGAAAATATACTTTGAACTATGCATACTTCTTCCTAGCGTTTTGATTAGTCTTTTGTGCGCGTTTAAGAAAACATCAATATTTCTTATGTGCAGACTGCGAAACGGATGTTGACAATACAAACAGTGTCGCAAAAAAATGCACAGTACTTATCAGGTAACACATGTTCTAAGACTAGGTGATTGTGGAGGCTTCAATTTAGTAAGTGATCATGCTACCAGGTATAGTTAACGAAAACATACGCATCGTGACTGCTTCCCACTAATCGTGAGTGGGAAGAGTATGAAAGGCGTGTTGTTTAATAAAATTTGTAGATTTAAAAACAGTCGTATTGAAGCAAGTTGCTATTTAGAAAGCACTGAGAGAAAGAGATCGCTGATTTGAGCATAGTTAAAAAAATGCTTGTAATTTGATTTCTGTAGCGAACTCGGCGATGACGTTATGATAACCATGAAGTAACGTCCCCTTTATTTGCCTGAAACTTGCAACAGCGTTTCACCTTTACACTGTCCTCACTTTAGAGCTTTTCCCTCGCCAGCATGTCAAGGTAATTTGGCTTGACTGAACTCAATAACCTAATAATATTTCTAATGACTGAGCCGCCCATTATCTCGGCGGCTCATTTCGTAATACGTACAATGCATACTTAATTACAAGAAATCCAGGTATACGAAAGCCAGTGCGTGTGATTCAACAAAAAAAATGTCGGGGCTGAAATACTCACGGTGGATGGCTGAACAGACAATTCAGCTGAAATAGGTAATCTTAAAGTGGTACTGACACGAAAATTCTCAGTTTTCGTCTTTCTTTTTGCATAGAACATTCGTATTCATAAAATGTACTGGTAAGTGTGAGTTTTCTTGAAAGATTATTTAGAGTACGTTTTTAAAAACCACTTTCGGTTCTTCAAGTACTCTGACGTCACCGCACTGCCCGATCATCTCGTTATGTGTTTTCTAGACATAGCGTGACGCTTACATAATCACTCCGTTCCTGGATTCAATGGTGATGCAGAAGCGCTCACTGAATGTTTTTGGTGACACGCAAATTCTGAATGTGTAAGGGCTTGATGTTATCATATATCGTCTCACCATACTGGTGCTCGAAGACACCAAAATTGACAATACAACCTGTGGTCACGCTAGCGTTGAATCCTGTCAGTAAGTTTATCATGCGAAACTGTAAATCAAATACCTCATCTGCATTCCCTGAGCGTGATAGCTTCGTGTGCTTCAAACTTGCACGGAGCTGTCTCAGTTTAGACGACATTTGTATGCAAGTAAACGCACTTAAAAAAATGTTTGAACCTTATTACGCACCGTTTCTATTGTGACGAAGCCGGCAAACAGATAGCAAGTTGCAACAGCCGCACTGAAGTAAAAAATGACGCAGGTTATGTCCGTGGAAGATGACGGCTGAGCAGAAAGGTCGTAAGCTCGTCGGCAGGGTATTGTGCTCAGATGAAAACATATTTTGCATACATGCTATAAGCTTGGTAGGCAATTTCATTTCTGGTAGACTCGAAAGAAAAACATAAAAAATGGTTTTGTGCTTTTTTTAGTTTTCTGTCGTGGGCACGGGGTGGCATCACGCAAGGCAGACTTTTTTGATACGGGTTCCATTACTTAGGTGGCTCGGGCTCTGCACTGCAGTGTTAGCTCTAAACATACGCTGTCTACATTGCTGTCCTGAATCGAGGCGCATCCGTTTCACGCATTTACGAAATGAACCACCAACAGTCGTCCTGATGAATCGCAGGAGGTCGCCCAACGAGCAGAAGCCCTCTTGCGGTCACGAGGCAACAAGTTCCGGATCATGTTCTCCTCCACCCTGGGGGTGATGGTTTACGTTGGAACGTCAGTTAGGAACGAGCCATCTGGGCCTAATCAAGGGTGTGACCAGTCGTACATGGCTGACTGGGACTTCTTGTGTAGTGGAGGTGCACCCTTAGGACCGGAGGTGCTCGACCGTGCAGAAATGTACGCCTACATTGTCTACAAGGACTGGCGTCAAACAGCACTTTGTCACCTACGAGACTTCGAATTCGTTGCTAGACAAGGTGACTATATATACTCAGCATTTCATACTACTCTCTAGAATATTGTATGCAGTGAAAACAGTTATGTCATTCTGTAGGATGACTGTCCACGTGATCTCTGCCTGATTCATACTTTGAGAAAGAGTATCGGACTTTCGTAAGACAAGAGAGAGCTGTATATGCTTCACAGTACGGCGGTTGCAGTGACTTGGCTGTAGAACTGATGGTTTAGGGTGCGATTCTGGTAATGGTGGCTGCATTGAGATGGCCGCGAAATACTGTAGAGGCCCGTATACTGTGCGCTGACTGTGCCCGTTATAGAACGCCAGATGGTTGGAATTGCCGAAGCCCTTCACTACGGCGTGCCTCATTATCACATTGTCACGCGTGTTTTCTTAAATTCGAAGCGTTTCTTTGCGAACTGCAAACACTTCTGGCGTCTATGTGCTTATCTATTTATATCTCTATCTATCTAGCCGCTTATGTCCGAGTACTCTCGTGATCGCGCCATTATCTTGGCATGAACTAAACTTTGTATGAGAGGGTAAGCTGGTACGACCAATTAGACGCGCTGGTCAAGACATGACAGGTCGGTAGGTTCCACTGGTATGCGGGTTTGTGCCACAGATGATTGACACTTGGTATCTACCTAGGAATGACGAGAACACATAATGGAAATTTTAACGCTTCAGAGTTAAGAAAAGAACAACCATACATGCGTGGAAATCAAGCACTCTACTACAGAGTCACGCCAGGTTGCGGAACTACTTCTTAAATAAATCCGAATGTTCGTGAAACATCACTCGTGGTTGCAGTGCTGCTATCCAATTTTATAAACATTACACATGTTCTCCTAGGATGAATATGTTCGTGCGTGCAACATTTACACATATATTCAGCGTCATTTCATGTCGTGTCGTTCAATCAAAAATACAAAACGGTCATTTTCCCTCTGCAGGTTTCGTAAAACTTATATTCCGAAATTCCGTGGGATGTGCCAAACTTTTTTTTTGCGGATGTGGATTTCAGCCGCAAAGACTAGGCAACGCTTGGAGCAGGCTGCGAAGCAATATTTCAGAAGCTTCGTGATAGCTTGAGGCTATTTTATTAAGAATGCGCCTACGACGTGAACTTACGCAGCCACTAGTGATAACGCAACAATGGTTGATAGCACATGTATAAAAGCCAACGCCCCGCATCGCTACGCAGATTTCTCGACCGCCGACAACTGTTCACGTCGCTATCCGGCTACACTGTGAATTGCTGACTTCACATTTCATTTTTCAGGCACAAGTTCACCCAAATTAGTTTCGAACTTGTCGATTGCCGGTTTTGTCAACGTCACGACCGCGTGAAAATATTTTGGTTTTAGTGACTCATGCTAAAATTAATATTTTAGAGCTATACTGAATAGTAGTGGGGGAAAAATTAGTTCCAAATGTGCATGTTACACCGCAAATGTAGTCGAAAGACGATAGTCTAGCGTCTGGAGAGAGTGAACAAAATGTTTATTTGATGTTCTGCGCCAGAAAATTGATGAATGCTATTCTGGAGGCGCTGCGTTAGAGTGGCTTGAGCGTGTAGCGGAAGCAAATGAGTGCATCGAGGCACGTTAGACACAAGCGCCATCTGGCAGTTATCTTCAAAAACGAAGGCGCGCAGCCCGCGGAGAAAGTTGCGCGCCCGTCTCAAATATGATAAGGTGTAGAACGCAAAGCGATAGGCAGGTGCCACAACCGTGACGTCATAGAAAAGCGTCGGAAACACCTTTTTGGGCATCGCGTTGCACTGTCAGCGCAGCACGACAAACGCTACATTTCTTAGAGTTACTTGTGTGTGCCTCTTCTAGTATAAAGGCAGACGTACAAAACTTCGAAGTGTTGTTATGGCGCCTCAGATATGCGCAATATTTGCTTTTTATTCGACAATCGCACAACTATCAACGCTAAACATTGAGCAATATTGGTGGGCGTTGCGAATAAGGTTGGCCGTTTGGTGCCGTTTGAGGTATCGTTAGGGTGGACAGACAGACAAATGTACTGACAGACAGACAGACCAAAATGTTTTTGTCGATGGTACCCAAGAAAGACTATCCTCTTTAAAAACAATAAAGCAGTGTAGTTGACTACACACAGTCAATTTTATATGATTTAAAGGGACACTAAAGAAGAACACGAAATATGTTCACATTGATAATGATAAAAAAGCGCAGATGTCGGTAATCTCGACACAAAAAAGAAAAGAAAGGTAGGTCACATATCATAAATTGCTCACTCAAATCCCAAGGGCAGTATGCCTTCGTGACGTGAAATACGTACATAGTTTAATTTTCATATTTTTGACCACGTTATCTAAACAATTGTTTCCAAAACTAACCATGTCATTTTTGGCTGGCTTACAATCTAGTAAAATACCTATTTACTACTACACCACAATAAACGCCGTAGATAATTTCATCGAAACTGATCGTGGCATGACAGGCTAACACATGAACTTCAAGACAGCGTCATGGTAATCTTATCGCGCATTTTCTAGCTTTCAAACTTTTTCTGAAGGTGTTGTAAGCGCGTCATATATGTCGGTGTACATTATAAATAATTCTGCTTAGTGTCTCTTCAATACGCGTGCTTACCAGATGCACCATGCACTGGCAAATAACGACGTTTTTACTTACTCTTTTCTCTTCTTCTCTGACGTAAAAAACCTCCATTTTCTACCGCAGATGGATTTATACGTAGAGAAAGTTTCCGATGGCTGGGCCATGTTCGAGGCGCATCGTGACAGCGCCAAGGACTGCGCCATTCAAGAACGCTTCCAGCGTCTGAAAATGGTGCAGTTGGCGGCACGCAATCGAAGTCGTCGCGGAGGCCCGTGACTACGAAGGTTGACCACGTGATGGCCCTGGCACGTCGTCGTCACGGCTTCGGACGTGTGTGGCCTACTACTTGTGCTGCCGTGTGCAGTTATCTTTAAAGCGAGCGCATTTGCGGACACCCAGGGCTAATAAAATGTAGCATTGCGGCAATAAAAGATCGCACTTGTTCACGTGCATCACTTTGGCAAATAATTGAAACTATTCTTTTTGGAGTAGTGAAGAGCCTAATAAAACGTTCTGACGAAATTATACGTAATCGTGTAGATAGATGCGTCGGGAAGCATTGAAGCAATTGAAGTGCAGATGATTAAAGCCATTCCTTTTGGAGCATTGAAGAACATAATGAAGTCGTTGTAATTGAATTATCTGTCATTGTATAGATAGATGCGTTGAGGAGCATTGGATCATGCAGTGCAAAGGCAACGTCGACTAGGTAAACTTTCGTGGCGATTTCAAGGTCCCCTTAGTGTACGCCGCTGAGTAAGAGGCACTCTACCTAACCTGGCATGCGGTACATTTGAATGAGCAACTTTGTCGGCAGTGGCAGGGCAGTCGCTTTCTAAGCAGGACGGGACGTGATACGCGTAGTAAGTGCTTATACTGCAAGTTGGTTGCGTTTGCGTCACATTCTTTAAAGCGAGGTATTGAAACAAGGAATACTTTTGCGATTCCCAACATTGACGTGCTACATAAAGCTTGTTATGTGGCAATCTGTGGCACGCGTCGTTGATGATGGTAATGTATATACGAACCAACTAGGTCTTATACCTACAAAGGAAGATAGTGAGGGATCGGGCGACTGGCACACATAATAAAAATTAAATTTTGACCTTTGTTTAGCTGGGTTGGACACAATGTTGCATACCCGCAAACTAGACGACAGGAGTCTAAGAGAGCATGGTATTATTACGTACAAGCTTGAAGGACATATGACCTTCGCCTTTAAGAGTTGAACGCGACAGTGTAATCTGGGCCCCATCGTGGCCTTCTCACTTGCTAATCCAGCTTCGCTACTCGGTTGAACCTCAACCGCGTTGCACAGAGACGAACCTCTGTGTGCGTAAGAATGGGGGTTTTAAACTATCGCTAATTTTCTAACGCAAGAACTGCGACGAAGTGCCCACTACGTCGCATTGCTTTATTTTGCATATCTGTGAAGGTCCCTCTGTACGCGTCCTTAAAGCTACATGCGAACCTACGCAGCTGCTCACTTTGTTAGTGCGTTTCTTCTTGAGGATAGTTTAGTACTACTGACCACTTTCTGACTGGTGAGCTTTTTAAACGTCAACTCGATGTTCCGTTCACATGCATTAACTCATGGTGCGGTTCCAGACTTCTCTAACGCTATAATACATGCGTTAAGAAGACCCTTCTCGCTATGTGACATTCGTGTAGCTTTTTTTTTTGAAAACAATTTCAACCGATGACGTGGCTTTGTTACCACTTGTATGCCATAGACAAGGCCTTTGATTCTCACTTTGACCAAACATTTTTATGATTTACTTGGATCTATCTCAATTTTTCACTCACTGACAACGCCAATTTTGCGCTGACAACCACCGACGCCAGCACCAGCATCGAAATTTTTGCGTAACATGATTTTACGCTGTCGAGTCCGAATTACATTGTTGATACTTGTTAAGATGACATTCTCGATAGTTGGTGGATTGGTTATTCCGCTGTAGCCGGTAGCAACGCCCCACGAAGGATCACCCATGTAACGTTTCCTATTACGACGCTCCATAGCTACACCCTCCCAATGTACGCCCCTCTCATGAATTTGCGAAATTAAAATACAAATAGGTGGTACCACTAAGTTAAGCCAAGATCTGTGCGATACAATTTACTACCATCTTTCTTTGCGACTGCCTTGTTATTTTCCAGGATTTTTTCCTAAACTTTTTTGCTGAAACTGCCAACATAATTATTGGGCGTTGCGCCATTTCTTTCGCATTGGTCTGCTTTTATTTACTTTTATTTTTTGTTCCTTTATATACCACGTGACCTGCGGATCATCCCCTACAGTGGGTTCGAGACAATAATACATGGATCACACTTGTAATTGTCATCATCATCATTATAATTAAGAAGAAAGCACATCCCGTGGTCCGAGCGCACGAGACTCCGCACTTCCGGTTACCGAGGGCAAGCGTCGGATTTCTTGCGCGATTCTTCTGCGTTTTTGCGATACCAGTATCACCCTTGAAGACAATGGCTGATGGTGAGTCAGGAAGACAATTTCGTTTACGTCATGATGTCGGGTCGTGGGAGAATCAATCACAATAACTGCGAGAGCAATCACTGTAGATCTGAGCATTATCGATATGCCAATTTGGCACCGTAACAACAATGATGAAAGTTGTGTCTTTTCGGCTTGGTTCTTCTCCCCTTTTTTAAATAAATACGTTGCGTGATGATCTGTTTCGCGGAGCCGCCAGAGTTTTGGAAGCCAATTTGCAACAGAAAAAAAAAACGACAAAAATGACTGCCTTTACGAAAGCCGCAGTCAACGCAATACTTTTGACACAAATAATATTTTGAGTAATTTACATTCGTGACATAGAAATTTTTTTTTGTATGTGGCTTTCGTCAAAGCAGTTAGTTCTGGTTTTCTCGCATGTTTCAGAAGCCGTTTTCAGAAATCATGGCAGCTCCGCGCGACATCACATCGCTAAAAGTATAAATAGCAAAAAAAGAAAGCATTTCTAAGCTTCGCAAGCCGTGAATGTATTAGAATAATGCGGAGTTCAATCACGAAAACGCACAGCAAAATACAGTGATTTGGGGTTGACCTGTAATCTGTGTTAGCTTAAAAGATGTATATTGAAATCGAAACGGCCATAAGTGGGCAATACGGGTGTTTGGCTGTAGATTCATGCGCTCAGTGGACTTCTGCCTGCTCATAAACTTAGTACGAGAGTTCTTCTACTCGTTTAAACGTACACGCTAACAAAGGTTCGTTTAAACATAGCGTAGCTTTTGAAAATGCTTCCTGGGTGGAACGTTTTTAGGACTAGTGGAAATAAATAAATAGAAAGCAGGAACATGATTTTTTTATGTGCTTTTATGGAAGTGTGCTTGGGCGAAAAGCATTGAAGGTTGATTGACGTTCCTTCTTGTATACTATCACTGCTGCCGTATAAGACAATGAATTCTCGGAGTCTCGGACACTGCGTACCACTAAATTAAGCCGAGATCTGTGCGATAAAATTTACTACCATCTTTCTTTGCGACTGCCTTGTTATTTTCCAGGATTTTTTCTTAAACTTTTTTGCTGAAACTGCCAACATAATTATTGGGCGTGGCGCCATTTATTTTGCCTTGGTCTCTTTTTATTTACTTTTATTTTTTGTTCCTTTATATACCACGTGCCCTGCGGATCATCCCCTACAGTGGGTTCGAGACAACTATACATGAATCACACTTGTAATTGTCATCATCATCATTATAATTAAGAAGCAAGCACCTCCCGAGGTCCAAGCGCACGAGACTCCGCACTTCCGGTTACCGAGGGCAAGCGTCGGATTTCTAGCACGATTCTTCTGCGTTTCTGCGATACCAGTATCGCCCTTGAAGAGAATGGCTGATGGTGAGTCAGGAAGACAATTTTGTTTACGTTACGATGTAGGGTCGTAGAAGAATCAATCGCAATAACTGCGGGAGCAAACACTGTAGATCTGGGCATTATCGATATGCCAATTTGGCACCGTAACAACAATGATGAAAGTTGTGTCTTTTCGGCTTGGTTCTTCTGCCTTTTTTCAAAATAAATACTTCGCGTGATGATCTGTTTCGCTCAGCCGCCAGAGATTTGGAAGATGATTTGCAATAGAAAAGAAAAACGAGAAAAATGACCGTCTTCACGAGAGCCGCAGTCAAGGAAATACACTTGACACAAATAATATTTTGAATTATTTACATTTGTGACATAGATATTTATTTTTTTTTGTATGTAGCTTTCGTCAAAGCGGTTGGTTCTGGTTCTCGCGCATGTCTCAAAAGCTGTTTTCAGAAACTATGGAAGCTCTGCGTGACATCTCATCGCGAAAAGTATATATAGTAAAATAAAAAAATAAGAAAACATTTTTAAGTTTTGCAAGCCGCGAATGTATCAGAAAAATGCGGAGTTTAATCACGAAAACTCGCAGCAAGATACAATGATTTGGGGTTGACCTGTAATCTGTGTTAGCTTAAAAGAGGTATATTGAAATCGAAACGGCCATAAGTGGGCAATATTGGTGTTTGGCTGTAGATTCATGCACTCAGTGTACTTCTGCCTGCTCATAAATTTAGTACGAGAGTTCTTCTACTCGTTTAAACATACACGTTAACAAAAGTTCGTTCGGAAATAGCGTAGCTTTTGAAAATGCTTCCCGGGTGGAACGTTTTTAGGACTAATAGAAATAAATAAAGAGAAAGCAGGAACATGCTTCCTTTTATGTCTCCAACGGGAAGTGTGCTTGGGCGAAGAGCATGGAAAGTCGATTGACGTTCCTTCTTGTATACCTTAATTTTACTGCCGTATACGATAATGAATACTCGGAGCCTCGGACAATGCAAAGTTTAGCTGTTGTACAATGATACGCCAGCACCACTTGGCAAAGAGTGAACCTAAAAAGCTGGGGGAATTAATTTCAATAAGGTTTAATCAGAACAAGTTTGGATAACGAACAAAGCAACTGCTGGGTAATAAATTTATAACAGTCGTTAAAAATGCGAATATACTTTGTGCTCGTGAGCTTTTGGGCTCATAAGGTAGATCGCTTTTATTTACAGTGTTATTTACGAAAGATGGCAGATTGATTGATTGGCAGATTGACTGACTGATTGATTGTTTGACGTCGTCTCATTCTCATAGCAGATTTTGTAAGCAGTTGTTTTCACACACACGCACACAAAATGGTTATTATACTCCTTCAGGTTCAGTTAGACTCCTCTCAGTGTTTCTGCTCATTTTTGAAATAAAATTGCATTATGTATTATTAATACTGATATTTATTAGGAGCAAATTTATTTCCGAGCTACAAATTTAAGTTCGTCTAAATAGATTAATGTAGTCATGCTTGCGTCAATAAAGATTTTATTTTGTGTCTTCCTTTACTAAACGCCTTGTTACCACTGGTTTCAGATGCTGCAAATTATGGACAAGCGGACCCATACGCGTATCCAGGTAACATTCATTTATTTAAAGTGAACATTTTTTATATATTTGATTGCATTTGTTGTGCTTTGTCACAATGTAGAGTTTGGGCCCATTGGTTTGGTTTTAGCTGAGTGATCTGTACAGTAATAATGATGTCGTGCCAGGTAATTATCGGAGATCTTAATATTACATGGTGCTTTTTTTACTTTGCGAGTTCACTCTTCTCGTTGCAGAAGTGGACAATCCGGCATATGGACAAACAGGCCTAGGCCACTTTCTGGTAACGCATTTCTTTATTTGAACTGAAAATTACGATTTCTTGTTAATTGTATTTGAAGCATCACGTCTTATGCATGAAAATGCTAATGCAATAAAAATGCATAATATCGAACTTTAGAGATCTTGAGCAGCATACCTTCTGCAAAACATACAGAATATCTTTTTAGCATAGGCATATTAAAGCTTCAGAACGAATTTGTTGTTGTGTCTTATTTTTACATCTAGGATCTGATGACTCTGGGACGGCCTTGACAACCGGTAAGATGCATGTGTTCTTGTTGGTTATCATCACCGTAAATCTGTAAAATTGTACGACATCCGTACGAACATTGCATAATAAAACCGAATGTATCTAAGCTTGAAACATGGCGATTAATACTTGGACGAAAACAAAGTAAGCGCTGGTGCCAAACCAATGTTTACTTCAGAACGAAAGAGTTGTACATTTGCTCCAACAGGCGTGCGTACAAAAAAACGTACATCTTTAGGAAAGGTCACAATTTTTTATGGAACTTAGATTGTCCCTGTTTCTTACAAAGTATAACAGGGCACGCATAAATATATTTCTCTTTTCTTTCTAGCATACGTTGCTTCTGTAACTTATTTCTGCTTCTTGAGTATGCAAATCATTCATGAGTAATTGCTCTAACAATTACAAGGTGCGTCTTTATTTGAGACAAATAGTTCCCTTGGAAAGAAATAAGCTCAAAAGAAAAGGGAAGCGATAGAAACATAATATATTTGAAAGGACGGAGTCAGGTGTGTGAGTGTTTTGTTTTGCTCCTTTTCGGAAAAATAATCTTGTTGCATGCAAAATTTGGGTTTTACCATGGATGCATTACAGCCCTACGTATGTCTATTTTAGCAAATGTATAAAAGGCAGGGTTAATTCGATCAGATTAGCACTTGATGACCAACGCTGCTTCTTTTTGGCTTCATTATGTCCTTTAAATACTGTTTCGACCTCAAGTTTAAATGTAAACATTGGTAGTCCTAGTCAAGTGCTGGTAATATCGTAACAGAAAACCCTCACGCATTCATTCTTCCTCGTTTACAGACTATTCTTCCTCGTCAGAGACGTTTTATCAGAATGCAATGTTTTCGCAGGCCTTCCTATGTTTTGTTTGACACTAGTTTACCCCTATTGTGAGAGAAATTATAGCGCATCACTTGAATTATGTTGTGAAATTAATACATGGGTGGTAATTGTAGGGAATAGATTAGCGCTGCATTGTCGCAAACGTTCATTTTACAGCAGCCTACAATGATGAACTAATGAAATGTCGGATGCTGGGAATATAAGAGGTTGCATTCCGCACTCGTGATTCCGCATTTGCACAGTGCTACGGAAAGTGGATTTTGTGACAGATTTAGATATCGGCATCTATAATCTTTTTTATAGGTACAGAAACGAGTAACGCGTAAGTATATCACTACAGTGTGATTTCCGTTGGCGTGTGTGTGATCATTAGCCTATAAGTTTGTTTTGGATTCATATATACCTTAAATCATACACAGAAAAAAGAGCACTAAACGCCCTGGAATAGCCGTGTTTCAATGCTGCACAGTAATGTGGTAAATTAAGCTACATTATGAATAAAGTGAAAATTCAGCAGATCCCACGTACCTTGGGAATCGATGTTATGCGAAGCATGCGGAGAGAAGGTGACAGTGTTGTAATTTTTTTACTGAGCCACAGGTCATGGAATGACGCTAAATGTATGTGTAAATGATCTACGCACAGATATTTGTTGACAAATTGCAGATGTTTATATAACCAGCTGTTTGCACTTCCGCAACAATGCCGACAGAAACATTAGTATTAGCAACCCCAAAATCGATAAGCTGATATCAAGTGCTGGTGCTTGCGAGGATGGTAGACCTGGACACTGCTACTTAAATCAAGTCCAGCGCACTGTGCCTAACTACAATTGACGTTAACCCGGCGTGACGGCTCTGTCATAGGAGTACATGTGTAAGCTTTATAAAATCAGATAGCCAGTCCTGCAACCCCAACTAACGATTTACGAACATTAGGGTGTATTTGAAAAGCAGTTCCAAGTCCTGGCGTGGCCTTGTGGTAGAATGCTTGATTAAAACGCAGAATGCTTGGGCTCAGTACCTGCGGCGGCCATGCCATTTATTAACGCGATATCGTTAGAGAGCTCATGTCACAGAAATTCCGCCGCCGGCGTCGGCCCCGTTCGTTGTGAGCGAGAAATCGTCTGTGCGTCTGTGACCAAAAAAGCAAGTTACAGAGATCGCCGCGGGAGGCCGCTACTTGTGCACGCGTGCGCGGCGATCACACTGAGAAAGTCGCGCATTCGAAGGGAAAAAAAGGGCTCAAGGTCACGAGGCGCGGCAGTTTCTTTGCCCCTTCCAGGCTTGTCACCCCTCCCTGCTTAGATTCCAGCGTTTTCGTCGGGACGAGAGAAGAGATAATGCAATCGTAGCATGCGATAAACCTTTGTAACTACACTCGCACTGAACGGATTCTTAAACTTTTCGCGGTGTAGAATTTGTGAGGCAATAAGCTATTCTAGTGAATTAATTCCACTATTTTTTGAAAAAGTGTTTCAGAGCCCCTATAACGCATTTTTTTTGACAGGTCTCACGACGAAAATGAGCCCATTCGGCGATAATAGCGCGCGCTGGTACAATCTACTGTGTGCATGTCTGTGTGTATATGTAACAAAAAATATTATTAAGTATGCACTTAGCGATTGAAGGGCGCCCCAGGGGCCTGATTTCACTATCGCGTTCAACTCTTAAAGGCGAAGCTTAAGGGTTCCCCCAGTTTTTTTTTGCCTTCGTTGGGTCAACGCTGCTGATGTCAAATTTTCTCAATACTCGCGCGTTTAAACTGTACTTGTGTGTCGTCGGGGGGGGGGGGGGTTATCTCACCTGTGGTAGACACCTCTATACCAGTGGCATATACCCGCCCCCGGATATGTGACACTGTCTGGCGGGAAGTGTTTGACTACGTACGGGATGGAATTGTGACATTATTGATGTGTTGAACATTGTGTCGAATTAATCACACCATCTTACACTCCCATACTAATTTTAATTCACGCCGTGTCAAGGGGGTGATCACGAGAGCACCCAGGCATAAGCGGCTAGATATATAAATCGATAGATACGCAGATGGAAGCCATATTTAAGTGCTTACAGTAGCAAAGAAAGGCTTCGCATTTATTAACTATCAGTGCCTCTGTGTCATATTTTATTGTAGCATCGCACAGGTCCGACGCCCCGCTGTGGTGGTCTAGTGGCTAACTACTCGGCTGCTGATCCGCAGGTCGCGGGATCAAATCCCGGCTGCGGCGGCTGCATTTCCGATGGAGGTGGAAGTGTTTTAGCCCCTTGTGCTCGCATTTGGGTGCACGTTAAAGAACCCCAGGTGGTCGAAATTTTTGAGCCCTGCACTACAGCATCTCTGATAATCATATGGTGGTTTCGGGACGTTAAACCACACGTATCAATCAGCACAGCTGCGAACCACGAAATATACGCGTATCGCTATGTTATCTTCCTTATTTTCTTCCGTTATTGTCTTGTATTTCAGTGTAAACACGAGAAGGTTAAACTACGTCTATTGAATATCACATAGAAGTTTCAATACGGATTAGCTCGTTTCTCTATTCGATCAGTAAAAGTTTTTGAGTTTTTTAGGTTGCTGCGTCAATTTTATGGTACACAACACTGCTTTCTCTCCAGCGAAAACGCAGTGACCATTGTTATTAGTTTATAGTAGTGATCAGAATATCACTTTTCAATTAGAAAAAAGAAAAGAGGCCTTGTAACAGAAAAATTAATTTTGTAGTTTTGTGTGTGAAAACCTCAACATTTCCCAATGCTAGAGAGCTGTGCACTGTACAATGCCCATGCACGTTGAAGTACACCAGATAGTCGAAATTTCCAGAGCTCTTCTCCACGGCGTTTCTATAAAATCAAATCAAGATATTGAGGTATGAATAAACATGCCTGTACATTGACCTTGTAAATTGGTTTCAAAGTGCCGGGTTTTCGCGAATACATTCTTAATTATGCACATGGTTCTTTTGCCTGTTTCTGTTGAGCTCAATAGTGTGACTTCGATTCCCAGACACGACAAGCAGAAGTTCGTTAGTTACTCTATCAAGAATAACCATGAAAAAACCAGATGGTCATAAACAATTTAGAAGGTCAGAACAACGCTTCTTCTTTGAGGGGCCACTATGTTTCCACGAACTTCGGGAAAATGGAATGTAAAGTAATGAGTGAATCTCCGAGCTAACGTAACGGTAAATTCTGTTGATGAACATTGTTACTAACACGTGGTAAGCTACTGACTACCCTGAATTCTTATATTGTCGAAAGCTATTTGGATAGGCAAGTAGTGGTGATGTTGTTCACATAATGCATTATTTCCTCTCCAGCGCACGCTCCGCCACGATGGTGGCCTTAGTGGTGACATTCTGTATTCTCGTCTTCGTCGTCGTAGTAGGAGTGCTGCTGGCCTTCACCATAGGTAGGTCCTTTTTTCAGCAGTTTTTTTGCGCAACGAACTGGTTTTGTTTGAAAAGTGGTTTTGTATTGCTCACTGCAGCAAGGTGCTGCTTTGAAGATCACTTATCAAGGCTATCATTAGGAACGTTGGCTCCAGCGACACCCCATGCTCAAGAACATTTGTATTTTTAAGTCTCAGTTTTCTCCTAAACTTGAGCATTGCTTAGATTTTCAGTGACTAATCAATTTGAAAACCACATTACAAACAATTATCATACTAAGTATACATAACAAAGGGATTTAAATGAAGTGCCTTGACATTATTCGCAGAAGGACAATGCTAAGAGTAGTCGTCTACTGGAATCGGGGACTGCGTTTTGACCTGAAGTGCGTTGTTTAGGGCTAGTGGGTTCATAGATTCAGCAGGCATGTTTAAACAGAGGTAGAAGATAACACATTGTAAATATAGAGCCCCCCCCCCCCCCACACACACACACACGAAGAACCACCTTCTGCGATTCACTTGTGAGCGTCTTAAGTGCGGTAATGTGCTGGTTTCTTCACGCTGCTTAAACGTGTTTGCTAAATTACTACAGGATCACTTACGGTGACAGTGTACCTTTGGACGACGTAGGTTATCGCATTATTGGGCATAATGTACTGCTCGCTGGGTTTTTTTGCCAACCTCCTAATATCGCGCAATGAAAGGGACGTTGTTATGATGAGATCTTTGAAATGAGTTGTCTTCAAATGCTGCCCCGAGTTAACAGCTGGAAGGTCGCATTTCTTTACACCAATGTCAAGTATCACTGCATAGAAGAGCAATGGTATTATTGAAAGAAATGATATTGCGCACCGCAAGTGGAATGCATTTAGACTGAGACATACATGTCAGCGTGTGAAAAAAAGTCACAGCTTTGCCGCAAAGGCGAAGCAATGAACGTGATAGCAGTAAATTGGAAGGTCACGAGCAGAATGGCAAGCAGATTGAAGCGTGCCGCGAGTTTCTCACGCACAAATGACGCGCGAAACGTACTCAAAGGTACAGAGAAACGCCAATAAGCGTCGCAGTTGTTACTTTGCTGTGTCTGAAAATCGCGCCCTTTTCGCAAACGGAGACTGTGCAGCGATCGTGGTGCCCTTTATGCACCCGGTAACTACAACAGAATCATTCCCTTGAAAGCCCAAGGCCAGGCAAGACGTACGGTCTTCCCCACCACAATGGAAGGGTGCGCGAGTGAGCGTAGCCTCTTTCTTCTCGTACGCGTGGGAGATGAGAGCGTGCGCCGCCGCGTCGTGAGGATGCGGCGACGCACGTGGCTCAGTAATTGACGCTTCGCACTCACGACTCAGAGGTCACGATTTCGTGCGCCAGAGTCCTTTTCTGGATTATTTTTCGTTCTCGCGTTTATATATATAGATACGTATACACATACGGTGAGTGACGATGACACCGGTGCCGTCGACGACGCAGACGCCGGCGGCAACATCCAATCGATAGTGTCCCTATAATTGCTATCGTAATAAAGAGATGATGTGAGACGAATCACGTTAAATTACATGCGTCATCACGCAAAAATAGAGGGCATTCAATACCAGAAAAGTGAAGCAATTTTGAGTAAAAAGAACATTAAAGCTTCCGTTGCTATTTGGGTTTCATACACGTAGTACAAAATTGAAGTGTCTTTCCATGTATATCCGTGATATATGCGACAAATTTGTGTCGTGCACTTGGATGCCATCGTTTTCTATGCTGCAAACGTCATAATGACTTAAGATGATGAAACAAAACGCCAGAAACACGGCATATCTTTCAAAATATATTCATAGCTTGAACGATACAATCTAGCATCGTCTTTTGCTTTCAGGTGACTCGGATGGTCCAACTGAGGGTGAGTGAAGCTTTTAACAGAGTGATTATCAGTTATAAAGTTCGATAAAAGTGATCTTAATATGAAAACCACATTGACAGAATTTTCTACTTCTGTCTTGGCACTCTCTTCTATTTTTACCGCTTTTCATTGGACGCAGTGGTTGCGTCAGTGCCCCGCATAGTACGCTAGTCATCAAATCAACGTCTACGTTCCTATCAGTATTATCAAATGGTTCCACAATCCACAAGCTTGCCAGGCCGAGTATCGCTGCCTTGTTTCACAGGGGACACCAGTAAAACTAATAATCACCATTGGTGTTGGGGTGACACCAATATGGGACTATGTTCAGACAACGACGTTCGCGCGTGATTGATATGTATCTTCACAGTACGTACCTTACAGGTGGGCTGGTAGCAGACTCACTTTTCTGACCAAATCCAGGGTCCAAAAACCCTGGACCTATTACGGATTCAATGTTTAAGGAGCTGCTAGAAACGCAAAAAACTATCTTGTCTAAAATTTCGCAAATGCAAGAGCAACAGGCCTCATCTGAGTCTGCTACGATTCAAGTTCAAAGCAGATGATTAACAATTGAGAAAAAATTAGAGTGCATAGATAAAGTGGATGGTAGGCTGCGAAAGCTTGAGAATGCAGTCGATAGGAGCCATACAGAATTGAGTGCTCTGTGCAGTAGGGTTGACGACCTAGAAAACCGCTCGAGACGAAACAACCTTATTATTAGAGGCGTAATAGAAGAAGGCCCTGAGAATGATGATGACTTACTGAAAAAAATAAATGACGATATATTTGGCTCCATTCTCAACCAGAAACTGAATTCGATAGAAAGAATACATAGATTGGGAAAGAAATTTCCTGGCAAAGACCGCCCTGTAATCCTTAGAGTAGCAGACTACCGAGACAAAGTAAAGATACTGAAAAATTGTTTCAAGCTAAAAGGCACTCATATTAACATTAGTTAGGACTACTCAAAACGTGTAACTGAGATACGGAGAAACTTGTGGGTCTCAAGTCTAGAAGAAAGAAAGAAAGGAGCGAAAGTTAGACTGGTTTATGACAAAGTTCTTATCAACAATGTTTTGTACACCTGGAGTGATGATGCCAAGGAGAAAATCAAGTGCAAAGCATCTGCTAAACCCAACCACAAATGACCTGAAAGACAAAAACAGGCCGACTTTAAGATCATCAACTTAAATGCTCGCAGCGTACTGAACAAAAGTCACTTAATAGAAAGTGTAACCTTGGAACATGATCCTGACATATTGGCAATCACCGAGACATGGTTGCACAGTGATGTACATGATGTGGAAGTTACACCGCCAGGTTACGTCTTAATAAGGAAGGACCGGGGCGGGAGAGGAGGCGGGGTAGCGCTTATGATTAAAAGAGACATAAAGTATCAAACTTTGCCAGATGCTGGTGATATTGAAGCCGTATGGGTAAAGATTCGATTAAATGATCACCCTGTGTACATTGGAGTTATGTACAGACCCCCCTGTTCTCCTGCTACGACTCTGACCGACTTAAGATGTTTTATGAATTATAATATGCATCAGGACGACAAAATAATTTTGATTGGTGATTTCAACTTACCAGGCATTCAATAGGATTCGCATGATATTATAGGAAACGAAATAGCTCATTGTGAACATCTTTTGAACATTGCCTTTTGTTTTAACCTATGCCAAATTGTGTCTAGCTACACACGTGTTTTTAAGACTGTATCCTCTATTCTCGACCTTGTATTTGTATCTTCACTCCTGGAGGAAAATGTCAAAACGTGTGATGTAATCGAGGGCATATCAGATCATCAGATGGTTATGTTTTCCTTGGATATGGCGTCCTCTAGGTTGCATAAGGATTACAAAAGTACAGTTCTGAACTTCGCAGCTGCTGATGACTTTTCTGTTTTAGAAAAACTTGAAAACTCTTTCCATACTTTTGTTCTCCTGCAAAATTCAAATGCATGTACAAATAGACTATGGGATTATTTCTTGTAGGTGGTCACTGAATGCATTCAATTGTATATTCCAACACGACAAAACAAGATAGCAAAGAAAAATTCTTGGATAACGCGTGACGTGATCCATGCCAAAAGGCAACTGAAACGAAAACGGAAAGCTCATTCAAAGAATCCTTGCCCTGAAGGGAAGGAAACCATTCACACTATGAGCCAGGAATTGAGACGTCTAGTTAAAAATTGCAAAGATAATTTTTATGATGTTAAACTAAAAAAGTTCTTGCACGAAGCACCCGAAAAGTTCTGGAGATACGTGAATCCAAACACAAAAACCCATCTTGATGCAGATAAAGAAAACTCACAAGCACGTGCGGAAAGTTTTAATGCCTTTTTTTCGTCAGTATTTACCCACAATGACAGACAAGTACCGACTTTTAATGAGGCTTCTGACACACCTGCCATAGAAGGAATAACGATTAGTGAACAAGGAGTATTGAACCTGCTCCTTAAAATCGACAAAAAGAAAAGTGCAGGACCTGACGGAATACCAAATGAATTTTTATATAGGTACGCAGTTTGGGTCTTGAAGTACTTGACAATTATTTTCCAGTCCTCTGTAAGTAGTGGTTGCTTTCCCACTGCTTGGAAGGTTGGTAAGGTCATACCGATACACAAAGGTGGTACTACTAACGACTGCAAAAATTTCTGTGCCATCTCGCTCACAAGCACTTGTTCAAAAATTCTCGAGCATATTGTCTCCAAGCATCTTTTGGCTTATCTAGATGTTCACAACCTATTATACTCACAGCAACATGAATTTCGAAAAGGCCTATCTACTATTACTCAGCTTGTTGAACTTGTTCATGATCTCTCCTCTGAAATTCACTCGCAAGGTCAGGTTGACATGATACTCTTAGATTTTGCAAAAGCTTTTGATGAGGTGTCCCATGCTAAACTGTTGTTAGAAATAAACACTATCTTTAAAAATCCAAACCTAACGCAGTGGTTTTCCTCCTATTTCTCCAATCGCAAGCAGTATGTTCAAGTCAGCACGAAAAAGTCTGCCCTTGCCAATGTTATTTCTGGAGTTCCCCAAGGCAGTGTCTTGGGCCCGCTACTGTTTTTGATTTTTTTCAACAATTTACCTAAAGATATTACGGTCCCCATAAGGTTTTTTGCAGACGATTGCGTAATGTATGAAACAGTCAGGTCTCCTACCGATCAATCAGAACTAAATCTAAACCTCCAAAAAATACAAAACTGGTGCACCATTTGGCAGATGGATCTAAACGCCGCAAAAACAGTAACGATGACCGTAACTAGGAAAAAACGCATTCTAAATACGACGTACTCTATAAAAGATCATGAGCTTGGCAGAGTAGAACAACACAAATATTTGGGTTTATTAATAATTTCTGATTTACGATGGAATTTGCATGTAGACTCCGTTTGTGCTAAGGCTAACAAAGCGTTGTGGAGACTTCGGAGAAATCTGCACCACGCTAGCCCGGAAATCAAATTCTTGGCTTACAAGGCTCTCGTACGGCAAATTATGGAGTACGCAAAGGTGGTATGGGATCCGTACACAACAAGTAATCGCACTAAGCTAGATAGAATACAAAGATTGGCGTCACGTTTCATATTTAACAAATGCCAGCGCTGCCACTCCCCAACTCAGCTTTGCAAGCTGGCCTACCTTGAACCACTAGAACAAAGAACAGAGTATAAAAGACTTAAATTACTCTTTTTAATCATTAAAGAACAAGTAAAAATAGACAAATCGAAGTATATGTATATAAAAACTGGGGAAACGTCAAGGCACTGGCATAACATGTACATCCCCCCTCCCAGATCACACAACGATTGTTTTAAGTTCAGTTTCTTTCCGCCGGCGATCAGTGAGTGGAACAGGCTGCCGAATTCCACTGTCTTATCGGAATGTGTACCTTCTTTCTTGAAGGGCCTAAAGGGTGTCGTGTATAAAGATGTATAGTTTATATTTTGCTTATTCTATGTCCTCAAGAGCAGAGTGCTTTGGCTATTTTTTGTCATTCATTGTTATGTATATTAGAAGTTGTATAGGGAGTACCTATTTTTTTGCATGTATATTGGTTTTTTTTCCACACCTGTTATAGCCCAAATGGGGCTGGCAGTATAATAAAATGAAAAAAAAATGAAATGAAAAAAAAAATACTCAGTGAAACAAGTAGCGCTTAATAAACTGATTGCAGAGAGGTTACATAATTAGCAGGGCTTATTTCAGCAAAAAAAGGCTGCTTTATGCCTTCTAGTGCTTCTCGTCTGGTGTGCTTGCTTCGTCAGTCTCGCCAGTTTTCTTCAGTTGTGAAATACATGTCTGCTGCATTTATTATTGAATTTCCAGGCGTTGAAAGTGACAAGAAAGGTGAGTAATTTTAACCGCATTTGTCTACCCTCTACCTCCCCCCCCTCCATTTCTTTGTCTTTGTTTGTTACTTCATGCATTTAATCCAGTTTTGCGCCACCTCCGGGATTCGTTCATCTTTGAGCAAACCATGGACTCTCATGATGACAACACAGTATTATATTCACTGATTGAGTTATCTATATCTTTGACGGATTCACTAAGCATTTGCTCCTGCATGCGTCCATTCAAGCGTGCGTGTGTGAAGAGTCATATATATATGCGCGGTGTAAATATGCGTTTAAGGGGACGTTGAAAAGCGCTCCAGTACAGAAGGCAGCGGGACCGAACCGGTCGTCATGGCTGATCTACCTGCCGCACAGATCAGAATTGATGTCCCACCCACGATTATACCGACTCCCGCATCGACAGCATCGGCGACTACCTTCCCTCCAGCCTCAACACCATGTGAGTTCTCAGGCCGAAGTCACTAAACACGTGCGCTTAAAGAGAGCGATCAGTGATCAATAATAAAAAACCGATCATAAAAATTTCACGAAAAGGGGAATTAAGACTTCTTGCCCCGAAAGATTTACAATTTGTAACATTAGGTGTGCATGCACACACACGAAAACATGTCAAAATATATTGAAAGAGTGCTATTTCAACACCACAGAGCTTGAAATCTTGTTTTTAATTAAAATCCTTATTTTACTTTTTTATTTTTTATTTTGTGAATTAAGATTTTGATTTATTTTAGGAACTATCTATTGCTAAACATTTTGAGATCATAAACATGTTCACTTATATAACAAAGCTCCGCTCGTTTCGTCGCAGATTCGCAATGGTGGGTTGCACCAGTAAAAAATCACCCAATCGATCGATCAATCAATCAATCAATCAATCAATCAATCAATCAATCAATCAATCAACCAATCAATCAACTGAATGCGGCAAATATCACTGAAAAAGCTCAGTGGCACTGTGATATAAGCAACGTTAAGATGGGCAATTACGCATAGCATAACGTGTACACTGTCAGAGTTCAAGTTCCGTGAAGATGTTGCACTATACATTTGCAGCACCTACGACTGCGGCTCCTCGGAAGAGCGGCATATTGTTCTGCGTCGTCGGCGAGTCATTCGCTAATCCGGATCTATTTAATAGGCAGCTCTGCAACTACATTGTTTACCCAGACCTTGTCGCCGCTGGGTCAACTATCGTTCCCATCCACGGAAAAACTTCGTGGGAAGCCTTCCGAGCGGTCAGTACACATAGAGGTCGTTCGATGTACTATGTGAATGTTTTTTCTCATTTATTTTCTCTTCTTTGTGGTAAGGTCACATCGCAGTGTTTTGCCTTACTATAATTCAGCAAGTTATATTTGCAACCCCGGAGGAATGTGCTAGCCTTTTAAGACTTTTCCGCATCAGCGTATTGAGCGTGTACCTTTCGGATTTAGTTCACTATAAGGCCGATACGACATAGTTCATGTGGCTCATCAGAAATGTGGGGTGGGCTCTATGTAGGTAGTCCTCCCCTCTGGTGTGCCTGCTTGGTCAGAATCACCAGTTTTCTTCAGTATTGAAATACATGTCTGCTGCATTTATTATTGAACTTCATCACGTGCGCTCGTGAAAATCATGTAGGGTAAACACAAATGAGTGTAGGGGTGACACCAATGATTTTTCTATAATGAGTGAAACCTATTTATTATAATAAACCTCCCTTGTACGCGTCGATGGGTAGCTACTCTTCTGTAGAAGAAGCTAGTCATTCCTGATTGATTCTGTTTACGCTGCACTATGATAAACAGAACGTCATAGATATACATGAAATCTCGGTTGATAAACACATTGATTGCAATCTGCTGACTGTGATATAGCAAGAAACTATTTTTTTTTGTAAATCAAGTTCCTATACGGTACAATATATAGCTCGTTTAGGAATTGTGGCTTATTACAAGAGTACATGGGGCTTACTGCATTGCTTTCAGTATAGGCAAAGTCACATTGTTGAGTGAAACTGTTTTCTATATAAATCTGAGCATTCAATGATTCCCCAAAATATTGTAGCGTATAATGAAAGAACTCGCTAAGATGAAACAGGATGCCACGAACGAGCACAACATAAGCTTCGCATGCGCTGCTAGCACATTTTTGCCGGCCGCAAGCCTGAACGAAACATTCTATATAGTGTATAGTTCACTTGTGTGGCTGTATGTGTGATGTATTTACCATGATATATGCCATAGAGTTCACCCAGTTTCTGGAGTAGCATGTCAGAGGAAAAGCCAGACAAACATCTCCAGTTATCCATTAAAATAACTCTCTCTCTCTCTCTCTCTCTCTCTCAGTATTGGAGTTCGTAGCTTCACAAAGTGATTCTCACGAAAATATCCCCATCCGTTGAGCACGAGTGTAGTTGCAAGAGTTTATCACTCACTTTATGCGCTTTCGTATATTCCCAACAAGCACACAAAGCTACGGTAAGAGGTGGCGCCATGCTGGCATCATGAAGTTGAGCGCGCGTAATGAAACACGACCACTCTATCCCATTTTAATCCCTGTACGTGGGTTTGGCTCACTGCGTAATGTTAGCAGAATATATGCAGCCCGGCTCCGGCACGTGACAGCACCCCGTGGCGACACCTCGTTACAAGAAGCACACCTCACCTAAAAGCCACTCTTAATTTATTTGGCAGTAACATGCCATTTGCTGTTCAAATTCACACAGCAGGTGCCATCAGCTAAACAGAGATTCAGTGCAGACCTCGGCTTAAAAAGAGGGGGCACAAGAAAATGGCATCTTCGCGCTAGGCTCCCACAGTCTGTTTGCCGTGAACGGTTGTAAGATTCGGCTGATATGTTCACGGTGATGCCTTCTATTCACAGGACGTGTTTTTTTTTTACCAAGGCTGAAGCGTAGTTCATGACCAGTTCCACCTGTGCAGGCCGAAGTGTGGTTCACGACCAGTTCCACTTGTGCAGGCTGAAGTGTGGTTTATGAGCAGTTACACCTGTGCAGGCCGAACTGTGGTTCATGAGCAGTTCCACCTGTGCAGGCCGAAGTGTGCTTCATGACTAGTTCCACCTGTGCAGGCCGAAGTGTGGTTCATGACCAGTTCCACCTGTGCAGGCCGAAGTGGGGTTCATGACCAGTTACAGCTGTGCAGGCCGAAATGTGGTTCATTAGCAGTTTCACCTGTGCAGGGAGCAGTGGCGAACACCAACACGCGTGCCGGAGTGAGCTTCTACGCTGGCAAAACTGGGGCCGACAACAACACCCTGGATCTGCTCCCCACGTTGAGAGCTCAACTTACCGATATTGTACGGAGGCTCGAGTTGTCAGCCTTGGGAGTGCTAGACTTTCCATACCGTCAAGGATCATCCGTAAAAAGCCTGGAGGTGCCATTCAAGGTAATATACTATCACATATCTCAGTATGTGTGATGTGCTGAATGAATAACCGTACAGTGCGACATTATAATCAGTGCTAAGGGTTGCAGTAGCATTCGCCTTTGTGTTTCTTCTAGGGGTTACCATGTTGCGTTACGTACCTATAAGGTGCGTTTTAAATAGTGATTAAGGCACTGTGGTGGGGAAAAATTGAAAAAAAAGAAAGGGAAGTAATGTGCACTATGACCTAATTATGCGGCTTAAAACCATTAATATACACAAATGATTGCAGTTTTGTCACGTGACACACCAGTGTATTTATATGTGAACGAAACTCAAAATACAGAAAAGACAGCCACCAACATTAGTGCGATAGTCAAGCTCGTTAGTGAAGCTGTGAGTTGTCATGTACAGCCGCACCGTATTGCAAGCTTTTAGTTGACCATGATACCGTTTTAGTTGCTCGTTGCAATTCGTTGAATTACGTTTGCTTGCGATTTCGCCATGCACAGGTTTTTGAAGAGGAATTGGTTCAACAGGTCAAGCCCATGGTCTTCTTGGGCGTGGGGTTGATCAGTTCTTTATTGGCGAATGACTTTGTATCTCAAGTCGTAACTATGAAGTAAGTAGAAAAGACGAAGTTTATTAGATAGTCTTTTTTAGCTTTGAGTGAGCTGTAAATAGTCATATAAAAGGGTGGCATCACAGCCTGAGTGTTGCAGCTAACTTTTTCAGAACATGAAGTCATGGGCACAAGGGTTCAAGAATCAACAACAAATTAGTATTTTTTCCTTTTGCTTACTACAGTTCCTTCATAACTACATGCAATCTAGGCAAGCGCACCAGCTATTTTGCATCTTAAAAACAGGCATAAGAGTTTCATACAGTCCCACTGTATCCTTCGATATTGTTCAATGACTGTTCGCATTCTTTATCACTATTTGTAAGCTTAGCAGCCCCGAGTCAGTTTGTTTGGATATCGATTATTTAAAAACAGTTCTTAGTGGGTGCATAACCATGTCACCATGGTCGCTATGAGTACTGATACGTTTTTAGGGGTGGCATGCCACTCAGCCACAGTAAACTGTATTATATACTCTGATTGATTTATTAATAGATATGTGGGGTTTTACGTCCCAAACCTTATGAGAGACGCCGTGGTGGAGGGCTCCGAAAATTTCGACCATCTGGGGTTCTTTAACGTGCACCCAAATGTGAGTACATGGGCCTACAGCATTTCCGCTTCCATCGGATATTTAGCCGCCGCAGCCAAGATTCGATCGCGCTACCTGCGGGTGTATTACATACTCCAAACTGTAGCACTGACGCTTTCTTTTTGTTCGCCGCGGCGCTGCAGTGGTTATGGTGCGTAGCTGCTGACTGAAGGTCGCGGGTCTCATTTCAATCAAGGCAAATGCTAGAAATTCGTGCATATACTTTGCGATGCGAGTGCGCGTTAAAGAACACTGGATGATTCCTAATTTCGCAGCCCTTTTCTACGGCGTTCCTTATAAATATATTAAGATCTAGGGTGTGAAACACCAAGAATTGTTAAGATGGTTGCATCTTTCTTACAGCAAAGCTACACATATCTAGGTCTTTGTCGATTACCTCAGCGGGAAAACGACACATATACAGAGCCGTGTTGGCGAGTAGGAGAGAAGACGAAAGCCACAGCCAGTGCCTCTTTCACAACTGTCGCGATACTCGGTGGCGGCACTTTGCGCCAATTGTTGGGCCCCTATGTATCGCGACTTGATCGTGCTAGCACCGTTCGTTGACAGCAGTTGACCTATGAACTCGCTATTGAACGAACGTTAAGGACGAAGGGCGGCAACTGAAGAAGTCACAAAGCGTGCACGAGCGCTCGATAACAACGTGAAGCCACTGTCACAAAACGTACCCCCGCAGGTCACGAGATCAAATCCCGGCTGCGGCAGCTGCATTTCCGATGGAGGCGGAAACGCTGTAGGCCCGTGTGCTCAGATTTGGGTGAACGTTAAAGAAATCCAGGTGGTCGAAATTTTCGGAGCCCTCCACTACGGCGTCACTCGTAATCATATGGGGGTTTTTGGACTTTAAACCACACAAATCAATCAATAAGCCACAGAACGTGGTGCCGGAGCCACTGTGGGTGCTTCGACATAGCAGGAATTTACTTTCATGTGTTTCCTGAAACATTCAGTTGCTATTCAGCGTTGAGGTCGGTCCCCTTTTCTCTTGATCCACATCTTGGTTGCGCAGCGTTTCAATATATACAAGAAGTACCACCAACTCGCCGAGCTTTCAATTCTTATTCTCTTCAACATCCCATACTACGCTGGTATTCAAGTCCTAATATGCTCATTAGTAACTAGCTCACCTTTCAGCCTTAACTGGTTCGAGTTCCACCACGTAGAGTCAGAGTTGGCGTAGAGTAGGTTGCGACCTCCGTCCACACGAAGAGGTAACTTGCCCGACTGGAACTCCTTTATGAATACTACCGGCGGGTGAATACTACCGGCGGGGAGTCCACCTCGGTGTATTAATGACTAGGATGCTCGGCTGCTGACCTGAAGGTCACAGGTTTGATAGCGGCCACGGTGGTCGGATTTAGATTGAGGTGAAACGGTAGACGCCCAAGTACTGTGCGATGTCAGGGCATATTAAAGACCATTAGATGGTCGAAATTTCTAGAGGCTTGCACTGAGGTGTCTCTCATAATCATATAGTCATTTCGGAATGTAATACTCCACATGTTATTATTGCGACCACCGAGAATCAGCTACGCAAGCGCAATGCAAGCCGCCGTGACAGCACATCGGAACGTTTTACCAGGGCAACGACGGAGTTTCAACTCACTTTACGAATACCAGTTATAGCTTGGCCACCATACTTACCGCTTCTCTGGCCTCCACAAACATAGCGGGAGAGTCTATCTTTTTGTGATGCATCATATTCGTTGCTGTTTTTCAAGGTATTTTGGAAAGGCTTGTGCTCTTTTGTAGTAGACCGCTAAGTGCTCATAATCGATTTCCACCTGCGCGGGCATCTTTCTAAACCCTTGCCGTTTCATTGACATAAACTAATTCGGACACCTTCTGCTTGACTCTATGCGTGTGAGAAATGGTACTTAGCAATGTCTTGATTTCTTTTTGCCAGGTATGTTACGACAGATCATACTACAGACTCACGTGTCCCCGCTGCACGTAGCGGGAGACGTATGCTTTTCTCAGCCGATCAGCTGGATTAATGCCACTGCCTGAATTTTCTAGCTTTGTGAGTACATATCGTCGTCATTTGTGCGCAGTTAAGCTTTGGCCATTCTAATTGCAGGTATACGAGAAATGAGTTTGCACGATTTATCATTTATTTATCGTCAAAAAGTGCTGTCCGATGCAAGGCTATCGCAGTAGCTTGGTGCCTAAACACAGCAGAAAATATTAACAGTTGTAGCACTTGTTACAGAAAAAAATATCGTCACCTCCTATGGACAACCTGGTACACAATGTGAGAAAATACCTTAACATCATTCGAATGGCTCCTACAATGCTATACACTCATTTCATGAATCGAACCAGGTAGATCGTTCCAGTAAACAATACTGCTTAGGAAAAAATTGCATCCGAACATGTTAGTACGTGCAAAAAATAGCTTTATGTCAAGTTTGTGACCACGTATTGTTGACAGAGCACTAGCATACACTGATGAACTTGTTATTAGATTGCCGGCATGACGCGTACTTATTTCTTATTTGCTTATCCCAAGGTGCTTAATGATTCCTTTCAGTCGCGGAGTTTTGTACCACCGAAGGGCTAAGCTCTATGATATTATGGGGGTAGGGGAAGGGGTATCGCACATTTTTATACTTAGAACATAAATTTCTCAATATTAGAGTTAAAGAGCATGCAGTGAGAGGCTGGCATGTGTGGCCCGGTGCTCGAGATTCGTTACCAATTCCTGAAATGGGTCGGGAGGTTCGCTGTCGACTTACCTTTGGTAGGCTTCGCATTCCTGCGTCTATCACCGAGCAAGCATATCGTGCAACAATAAACACAGTTTTTCCTTACTGCTCACGTGGAAACACTTTATTGTTTTCGTTGTCTATAGATATGATATTAATGAAGAAAGAATATATAACCACGGCGCTGAATGATTGGGGCACCTTTTGACACACTGACCAACACCGGATTTGATATCGATGCAAAGCGAAGGCTATTAACAATGCCCATGACTAAGTTCAATGAGTCCCATTTGATCATAGCATAAACTTTGAGTTCTTTCCTAGATGCATGATGGATCTAAAACTTACAGGTTGCTTTCGGCATTCCCCTAGCACGACTCGAAGACGAAAGCCATTTTATTTATTTTCTTCTCACCCGATCCGGCCATTCTACGGAAGCGTTCTGCACCTAATGCAGGCGCATAGCCAGAAAACTGTTTCGGAGGGGGGGGGGGGGAAGGCAACAGCTTATTCCGGAAGGGGCACTAACTTAAAATGGCCATTTTTCACTTTCTATGCCACGGTAAAAACATTAGCCCCAAATCTGCATGTTACACTGCATGTGTCGTCGAAAGACGATAGTCTTGCGTCTGGAGAGAGTGAACACAATGTTTATTTGATGTTCTGCGCAAGAAAATCGGTGAATAGTATTCTGGGGGCGCTGCGTTAGTACCTCGAGCGTGTAGCGGAGGTGAATGAGCGCATCGAGGCACGTTAGACACGAGTGTCATCTGGCAGTTTGGAAACGAAGGAAAGCGTGCGCGCCCGCCGAGAAAGATTCGCACTTGTCTCGGAAGTGATAAGGTGTAGAACGCAAAGCGACGGGCAGGTGCCACCACCGTGTCGTCTTAGCAAAGTGTTGGAAGCACTCAGCTTTTTGAGCATATCTATAGCGTTGCACTGTAAGCGCAGCGTGATAAACACTATGGTCCTTAAAATTAGTTGTGTGTGCCTTATCTAGTATAATGGCACACATACAAAACATCGACGTGTTGTTTTGGTGCCTCAGATATGCGCAATGATTGCTTTTTAATTGACAATCGCACAAGTATGAACGCTGAACCTTGAGCAATATTGGTGGGTGCTGCGGATTGGGTTGGCCGTTTGGTGCCGTTTGAGGAATCGGTAAGAGCAAACAAACAGACAAATGTACAGACAGACGGACGGACAGACAGACAGACAGATCAAAATTTTTTTGTCGAAGGTCCTCCCCAAAAAAACTGTCGTCTTTAAAAATCACACCATATCCACTAAGTGAATGGTGATGAGTGGGGCTAAGCGTCCGTCAGCCCATCCATGCTTCCATTCATCCGCGTCACCATCCATCCGTCCACCCATCCATCCGTCCGTGCGTCGATCTAGCGAACACTCCAAGTAGCGTCATCCCCTATCTCGCACCCCATGTTGCACATGCCTGCTCTGGAGCGGGAATGTGCCAGCGGCTGCTACCTACTTGGAGGATGTACAGACCCACGTCTTAAGTAGCTTCGCTCCTAAAAGATTCCGGTGATGGGGAACAGGCCCGGTGGGCCAGCCACTCGCAACGCCCTTGGCCTAATGTGATTTTGCATGGCCTCCTGGAGTGGAGGCTTCGTAAAATGCCTGGACCTCGCCTGTTTTCGCATTGCCTCCGCGATCTGCCCACCTTTGACCAAGCGACGATGCCATGTGGTGACGTCATCCTGTGACGTTAAAATAAAGCCTAGATGTCACAAGTCTTGATGATAACTTGACGTCTTTATATGGCGACGTCATCAGATGACGATTTCTTGAACCACTCGTGTAAACGCCACGCCCGTTTTAACGAACATGAAAAGATGCGAGTGGTAGGGTCATGGAGCAGCAGCAGTGGACTTTCAGTTCAAGGGTGTGGCCACTGTTGCTGGCGCTTGCTATTTGATTATCTCGGCAGCCATCAGCGGCCGGCTTGTGTACACTTCTGCGTGCTGCGCTCTCAACGCGAAGAGACTTCGCGAAAAGTTTCCCTAGAGCGACCACGTTCTCTAACACCAGCGTTTTGTACAACGGTGTAAGATGGGATCCAAAAGAGTAAGCGGCCAGCCTTACTTCGTATAACATTAGAATATGTTGCTATCGGATTCATTACTTCACCATTGCAGTGAAGCTGAAACTTTTTTTTTACTGATTACCGTCTTTCATGATGTGTTCTAAATAGGTTTCTGGAACAATAACACCTGATAAATGTTAACTCAGTGCATGTGAAATTGGCGGTGGGGCGTTTGTGAGTGCAGGAAGTGGCCCTGCAAGCCGTGGCTTCATTGAGGTCGCAAGGTTACAAGATGCGGGTCGTCTTGTCTTCAACGCTCGGAGTCATGGTGTACCGCGGTAAGCGGGGTTCATCACAACCGACCAACTGCAAGGCAAGAATGCGACTATTCCTGGATGGCCGACAGCGACTTCACTTGCACAGCGGGCCTTTCTAGTACGGACGAGTCATACGACAACGTGGGACTCTACGCTTACGCCACTTATCACAACATAGATCGTGAATACTTCCTCACCTGGGAAAGCGAGCAGTCGCTGAAAGCGAAGGTGATTAGCCTGAAAGCCTTCACAACCCACGGATAGACACACTGGCATATCGAGGGGGGCTATGTAGTGTAGTTACGTTTTTAATCGTCTTGTAGGCGGTCTAGCTATAGGCATGTGAGTCTTGAGACAAATCAAACTATTGTGATACGGTATCCATCGCACCCTAACGTTTTGTGGTGTTGCTAGGTACAGCGAAAAAATGAAAAACGCTCTGTGCTTTATATATCTTCTAAAGGCTGTGTACCTGCACCTTTAGTTCATAATACTATAGTAACCAGCTGTTGAGTGGCCCGTCTGAAGCACTTCAGCCGTAAGAAGGTAAATGAGAGGCACCTTGTTAATTTCGGAGTATTATCGGAGACAAACTTTGTGTTAATATAGCTGGTAGCCAACGGAAGCCAGTATTAGTTTTTACAGCACAACAGATTCCTAGTCTAATTGACTATTCATAATAATAGGAGAATACAGCGTAACAATGACACACACAGAAAAAGAGGGGAGGGCATGTACAACGGACGGAGCGCCAGTCTGGTGTCGTTGCACTGTACAGCTAGTTACCAAGTCAGTATTTACGGTGACATAAGTATAGATGTAATTCAACAATAGCTAGAATTGTAAATTATTCAGTGAATATTAGCCAGCCCTATTAATTATTCAGCTGAAAGAAACCAACATCAGCTAGTGTTATGAAGTGCTGCTGGTACCTAACTGAATTCGGTAATTGAAGTGGCGTGACTGCACTGCCTTCGAGGTAGACCAAGAACTTTTAGTTAGAAATATAACGTCGCCGTATCCGCTCGCAGCATGCGGGCAGAAAAGAACTGCGGAGACGAGGTCTTGAATAATTGATTATCACTGTTACAGCTCGATTTGTTCAAGGACTCTTCTGACGGTTGGGCATTGTTCGAAGCTCATCGCGATGTATGGCGCACCTGTGGCGAAGATGATGACTACCTACGTATTGCCCTGATCCAGCAGAATGCCCGTCTTATGGGCAGCGGATGACGCCTACAGCTAGCGTCGGCTGACGGCATGAGTTATGATCATCCATTGGACGTTTCAGAACAATAAATATCGAAGGTTTGCCACGTTGGCCGTAAACGATTGGACATAACCACCTACCGTGCTGTTGCATCCTTCTGTCTTCTTGTTGAAAAGGTTGACGACACGTCTGTACGTAATCATAGATGTGCGCTTAGGGGCGGGGTGGGAGGGGGGGGGGGGAGCGGCACTTTTTCTTTTTACCCAGGAGGGGCGGAAGCATGAATCCTACCCTATATATTGGCACTTAATAGATAGGGGGAAGACGCTGCTACGAACGTTTGCCCCCCCCCCTTCCTTTGAAGAACCCTTCGCTCTCTTATGTAAATTTGCGCAATCAAATCCCTCAATTACGACATCGCTAGAAAAGTGATTCTTGTTTGATCTATAGTGATAAATTTGTTATCAATGTAGAAAAATGCACCCACAAATTACGAGATGCTGAGCTCCTCGGCAATGTCGGCTAGTGTTCCGCTTGTCGCCGTTTCGGTGATGATCCTGAACTACTTGTGATGCATCGCAACTTATCGTTTGAAAAGTAGGTAGAATCTTTCCGAAAGGTCAAACAACACTGCTCATTATACAAACGTGGGTGATACCTGCATGTACAGGGAGCTACGAGTGATTCTGAATGCCTGTTGGTATGACCACACTTTCGGAAGTGTTGTCGTGCCACTTCAAATGTCATGTGCCCACTTTGTCGCCAACAGAAGCGCCAGCAAAAAGCTGTTCTGAGCAAAGAAAAAAGAAACTTGCTGCTTTCTTCATCATCTGAATGTAAACACCAATGGCAGGTAGTGATAACCCCGATGCTTCTGTGCCCGCCTTGTATAATGAGCGGTGCTTTAATTTTTGGCTTGTGGGATCTGAAACTTTCGTTAGCACAGGAAAATTGGGCCACCCTTAAGCTTTGCCCTTAAGAGTTGAATGCGATAGCGAAATCTGGCCCCTAGTGCGTACTTATTAATATGTTTTGTCACACACACACACACACACACACACACACACACACACACACACACACACACACACACACACACACACACACACACACACACACACACACACACACACGCACATGCACGCACACAAATGATACAGGTTTTTGATCTAAAGGAAGAATCGCACGGCCTTCAAGATATACGCCACGTGCTCGCCATCAAGAGTCTCTCAATGCCTCACAGATGGCAGCACATTATCTAGCGTTTGCTGTTTGCTTGATCAATGTCGCTAGAAAGGCATATGTTTTCCGCTAGATGGACATAGTTGTCCATTTTCAAAGCTGTTTGAAAGTTCCTGTGTATTTTTAGCAGCGATGGCTGCACTGTCCCAGCCTTTTTCGACGTAGTTTGATGGCATCTCAAATGCGCCGACAGATCGCCCAATGGGCTCATTTTCGTTGTGACGCCTGTCGAACAAAATGCGTTAGAAGACTCCCACTACATGGCATTTATGTAGTGTTTTTTCGCGAAGCAGCTATAAAGAAAAAAAAAACATCGTGGCTTTGTGGTAGGACCCCTGCTTGCCACGCGAATGGCCCGGGTTCAATTCTCAATGGGGCCAAAAGTTTCATTATTCATTTCATTTGCTTCCTTCTCAATTTTTCGCTTACGGACAATTTTTCGCTCACAACCAACGGTGCCGACGCCGACGGCGGAACATCTGAAACACGATCTCTCTAATGCTATCGCGTTAAAGCTTTCTACAATGTCTTGGCGCTCCAGGAGGCGCTAACGCATCGAACTCGGAGCATGTTCACCCATGACACCAGATTTCTTCACTGCCGCGCGAATTTTGGTATTGAGGTGTTCCTTTGAAAAGAGGTTCAACGATACTGGGATATGTGATAGTTTTGCAGATTCCTTGTGCGAGATAAATTGTTTTAGTCACCATTCTTTAGTGTAGTCAGTAGAAAGGTTAGCTTTAAGGTTCCTTCGTCATGTGTTGCGCGTTATTTTGCGTACAATTTCGTATTGACGACAAAAGTTAGCTTCGTGACGGGCGTTTTTATAATATCTTTTCTGAGCTGTTTCTTATCATTTACCTGGATATTTAAGCTTGAAATACAACCGTACATGGCAAACAGGAACTCCAACGCCGTGACACGTACTGAAGAAGTTTTTATTTAGAAGAAATTGAGAGCGCTGTTGTGGCTGATTCGGCCTTTCAAATCACACTGGCCGTCTAAAGCCGTAAAGAAATTTCCCATGAAGATGCATACCAAAAAACTTGCTTATTTGTTATATATAGTTGAAAAGCTGTGGTATGAATAGATTGTTTACTGATTTGGCTGAATATTTTTGAAACGTTTGGGAGCACTACTTTGCAGATGTGAAACTCAACCAGATATCGGAAAGTGACTTCTACACTTGGTTGATTGATTGATTGATTGATTTGTGGGGTGTAACGTCCCAAAACCACCATATGGTTATAAGAGACGCCGTAGTGGAGGACTCCGAAAATTTTGACCACCTGGGGTTCTTTAACGTGCATCCAAACCTGAGCACACGGGCCTATGACATTTCCGCCTCCATCAGAAATGCAGCCGCTGCAGCCGGGATTTGAACCCGCAACGTGCGGGTCAGAAGCCGAGTACCTTAGCTGCTGGACCACTGTGGCAGGGCACTTCTACACTTGGTTCCCCTGATTAGGGGGCAATGAAATGAAACAAGTTACTACAAAATGAATAATATTTTCGCTACACATTTTATTGTAGCTAATAATGCTCGCGGCGCGGAACGCCACTGAAAGTGGGCGTTTATCGTTATCTCTGACCTCGTGCTCGCAAGGCGAATTCCCAAGATGCATGGCTAGTCAATACAGCAGATGGCTTGCGCCTATAGCCACCGCAATACCTGAGAATCTGATAGCTATGTGCAAGCTCGAAGTCTGTGAGGCTGATGAGGCGTCTAAATACGCAATATTTCAGAAACACTGCGTCAGACGATATCTATAGATCCCAGGTCTATCACATTGCCTTTGAAGATTGCGGGTGTATTACATCGCCCAACCTCGGGCAGGCCGGTAGTGCCATCCTTCTTTCAATCAAGGACGACAGGTAAGACGCGTATACTTATTTACTTATATTATTGGTTCCTAACCCCTTCGTTATATTACCCAAAATTTCCATATGATTGTGTGATCATTGCTTGTTTAGGAAAGATTTTACCGCCTGGTTCTTGGCCTATTCTTCTGTGTGGGTCAGTGCCATCAGAATAAGGACATAGTTCCTCACCCGGAACATTCCGTAGACACTGCGGTACTGCTTCAAGTACTTGATCACTGTAGGCGAAACGCGATAAACAACGATAAAAAACGATAAAAAGGTAGAACAAGGTATTTGCGTGTTACCTCTGTTTGGTGAATGTGGCGTGATAGTGGTGTAAAAGGCTCGCTCCTTCGCTTTATGCTGCGGGAGCTTGTGTTCGATGTCCTGTATTAACACTTTTGCATAATTTCTGCGCAAGTCGAGATCTTATACGTTTGAATTATGCCCACTACCCGGTTTCTGACATGACTCCCGCATTGTTAGAGCGTCGAATTCATGCCATTTAGGGCTGATTCGGAACTCCCGCTTTTGACAACGAGTGCTAGCTATCTGATACTAGGTAGCTATAGCATGTTGTGCTAAACCATGCGGTCGGATCACGTGGAGTCACTTCTACGCTCGCTGAAAAACAAATTGGTTAGAAACCGGCCCAACTCAATACCCGCGGCAACATAAAACAGGGCGTGGTGCTGCGTTCTTATTTTGTCTTTGTTTCTTGAAGTTCCCGTGTTATTGTGGTTATAATATGATTAAGATTACTAAGCACTAGCACTCCTTCCTAAGACGTGGTTTATTTCGTGTGACAAACAAACGAACATGACGCTTACATGCCCTAACAGAATGCCCTATACGCACTGGTATGGTTCTCTGGCTTGTCGCGCATTATACACGTCCAGCCACCCATTAAATCACACGTTTGTATGCACTCGAAAATTCCCAAATCCCTTGCGAGACAAACAAGACGACAATTATTACCGACTAGATGTCAAAATTTTTAATTTACACTGATTATCAATCCTATTATTGATAGCTCACACTACGCCATGAACGCACTACATGGGTCCAACATGAAGGCTTAGATGAAGACGAGCCAGTATAACTTGCTTCAGTGTTAAAGAAAAGTGTATATTTATAGGCTAGTTCTCTTTGTTAGACGCAATAATAATGAGAAATAAGAGAAAATAATGTCAGTGAAAGTATAGGGGCTGCTGCTATGAGTAATTGTAATATAAATGTGAAGAAAAGTGGACGAAAAGATAACTTGCCACCGGCGCTCATTGACGCTCCCACGTTTAATGCACAAATGTACCCTATAAAGTGTATGGGGTGATAACCGCCACCGTAGCCTAGTGGTAGAGCATCGAACGCGTTATTCGAAGGTCACAGGTTGGAATCCTACCGGTGGTAAGTTATCTTTTCGTCTAATTTTAGATGCGAAGCAGCTCTTTGACTAGCCTGTGTACCGCTGTCCATCCGTGTCTCCGTGCCAACGCTCCCCACCACACTCCATCACCGCAGTTGCTGGAACGATGCCAAGTAGGTTAAGTTGCAGCTGCGCGTTGACTCCCCTCTCTCCCTCACGAGCAGTAGCTGCTGGCTCCTCCGCTAGCTCGCAACCCACTTCTCTCTCGCTTCACCCTCTCCCCTACCTGCAACGCTCGACCGCACGTCGAGTGGAAATACTAGACAGATTTAGAGTCGGTTACAACTTAAGAATAAATATAAGCTCCACCTACAGCCATGCCTCTGCCACCGCGAGAAAATTGCCATCAAATCACACTTGTTCGTTTGTGTGACGCCGAGTACCGTTCGCGCATTTGACATCAGTGATTTCCTTCTAAAGACGCAAGTAGGGGCCACTGGTTATTGGTCAAAAACGTTGACTTCGTTCACAATTTCCGAAAAGATTTCGCCATCACTCTCTGCCAAACACAGTTCTTCAAGTAAGGAAGTCGAACTTAAAAATAATATTGCGTGCATTATTTGTGTTAGCAGCCGAAAAGTATTTGTGGTTGCAACGGAAGCCAGGTAGCAAGACTCTCTCGCACAGACAAATGGCTGGTAACCCACAGTTTTGGAGCGGTGCTTGTTCTTTTATTTGTGTTTTGATTTCTATTCTTACGTTGTCACCGACTGTAGATGCGTGTCCGCAGCAGCCGAGCGTGGTCTGTCATATCAAATTGTCAACAGACTGCGTTCGTACGGCTGCAGCAGACGAGTGATGAAATCAGTCTGCTATTTCGGCTGGTTTATCAGCGATAAAAATTACACGACACCCAACTCGCCTCCCAAGTCTCTGTGTTTCAAACAAACGTTTGCTCGAGTAAATGCTACACCGAGTTTCGTTTCAAACCGATCTTCCAATACCTACGTCAACGCCCGTTTCAACGGGGTCCACGTCATGCACACCGCTGCGGCTTCGTATCCAATCAGGGTTTCCTTATGAAAGATTGTCCATAATTTTTTTCTTTCTTCAGATTTAAATTACAATTATTACTAATAAAATCGCCTATACCTCCCCTGGCATTATTTTCAGTTAGTTCTCGTTAATATTGCTTCAGTTTTATAGCAACGTCCCTGGAACGTGATTGGGACACTTTGCCCTGATAACGAAAGAACTAGTAGTGCAATGTTCTGAAAATTCTAACCGAACAATACGAAGTCTGCGTCCCACCCCATTGGTGCACCAACGTGGCTGTTTCAGTTGCTTCAATGCAAGTCATGTGTAGTTGCCTCTTTTACCACCCTGCCGCAAAGGTCTAGTGGCTAAGGTACTCGGTTGCTGACCCGCAGGTCGCGGGATCAAATCCCGGCTGCGGCAGCTGCATTTTCGATGAAGGCGGAAATGTTGTAGGCTCGTGTGCTCAGATTTGGGTGCATGCTGTAGAACCCCAGGTGGTCGAATTTTCCGGAGCCCTTCACTACGGCGTTTCTCATAATCATATGGTGGTTTTTGGGACGTTCAACCCCCTGTATCAATCAAATAAAATCGCCTCTTTTACCTGATAAGCCCTAAATCTCTAAAAAAATTGGCCAAGTCCTTCAAAAGATTGCAAACGTTTTTTCAAAGTTCATCCAGCTATCTACCCCTCTTTGCATTTTTGGTGACCTGGATACTAAAGCGACAACTTCAACATTGCCGCACAAGCGTTACAGAACGGGTTCGAGTATTCAAGTTAGGTCGGTGTATGATTATTGTAAAGAGGCATAGTGCCCTGTTAAACTACATCAATTGTGTATGTTGCGCTTTTTCCTCTCAGTCCGTTCACAGTCGAGTGTGATCTGCCGTACTACAACTCTCACATAGCTTTGCGCAGGCTTCAGAGCCCTGGTGTAAAGCTGGGAGAAACAAAGCCAACTGAATAGCTTTCTTACTGAGGAAACAGGTGTGATGTTGTTGTGATGATAATTTAAGCAACCAAATTTATCGCTGCGCCGCTTCGACGGAAGTTCCTGTGACTAGGAAAGAAACAATTGGGTGTCGCGTTGATGGATGCATCTCACGCAGTCCTCAGACCCAGAAGCTGTTGTGATTGGCAATAAAGTGTCCAAGCCTCTGCCTTGATGGATGCGTTCCGCCCTGTCCTTCGACACGGAGCACCGCTTGCCTTGCGCGGTAAGAACCCTGCAGCGCGCCACGGGCACGCGCATCACAATTAATGAAAGGCTGGGATAACGTCGACGTGATTGATTGCAGTGTAACCCGAACGGTGGCTGGGGTCGGGACCCGATTTTCTTGCGGCTGTCGTCAGGCGCAGCGCTAAATTGCCTACACTTGGAAAGTTCGATAGTATGTATATACGTTTAACTAACGGCCTGCATAATGTTGTCCTACAATAAATATTGAACTGAGCCCAAAATACAAAATAATAATGTTGATTTCATTTATTCTTTTCACTCTGATGCACGCTGAGAAGACGAATGACATTTTTTTTCTTCTCTGGGTGTACTTTCTTGCACTTTGTGCACATATTTCATTTGGGTGTGCATCACCCAAAATATTTTAACACCTTTTATCATCACCGTGAGCCTGACTACGCACACTGCATGGCAAAGGCCTCTATCATGATCCGCCAATCAGCCTGGTCTTGTGCTTTCTGCTGCCACTTTATACCTGCGAACTTTTTATTCTCATCTGCCCACCTAACTTTTGTCCCCCTTCATGCGTTTGCCTTCTCTGGGACTCCAGTCAGTTATACCCTTGATGACCAGCGGCTATCCTGCATGCCCATGTGCTACATGCTCGGCCCATGTATATTTTTTTTCTTTATTTCAACTGTGATATGCTTAGCCCCGGTTTGTTCCCTGACCCACTCCGTTTTCTTCTTGTCTCTCAAGGTTAAACATATCATATTTCTTTCCATTGCTCGCTGCGTCAGCCTCGATATAAGCATAGCCCTCTTTGTAAGCGTACAGGTCTCTGCTCCGTAGTTTCTGGAAATACCGTATGTTTTACACCATTCTTTAGTGGTATTCTGTCACTTTATTTATAGTGCTTTTTGGTGGCAGTTGATCTGCAGATTTATTCTGGGATGTTTATTATGCTTCATTGATGTCCTGATTCCGTAGTGTCCTGCATGACTGCTGTTATCTCTACTGAATGAAATGCCTTGTCGTAATATATGAAGGCTCTGTGTACAGGTTGGTTGTATTCTGAGCATTTCAGAGCAGTCCTTGATGGACTGGCAGATGCCAGCTGTAGTCCCATACGTGCACAAGGTCACACACAGGCTTAAAAAAAAGTGGCTAGTCGGTTCAACGTGCCGCTGGTTTTGTCGACCCTGAAGAAGCTCGCTCAGCTGAGCCGGCACACCACATAGGTGGAGCAAAAGGCGGCCTGCCTAAAAAAACAATGACAATCGTATTGTGAAGTGTGTCAACAACGCCGCGTATGAGATTTCGCTGTCCTGCGGCAGTGTCTACATCGGCCAAACAGGGCGCGGCCTCAACAAACTGACTCGAGGAAACACGGAATGGAATGGAATGAAAAATCTTTATTTTCGTCCTGCAAGACGCGCTTAGCGCGTAGCGGGCGTCTCCCACGTAGGGACCGACAGGGAGTACCTGGCAGCCGCTTCGTGGTTCGGCTGGACGGCCCATTGCTAGTCGGCGAGGAGGGAGCTCCTAGGGAACCTCTCCCACTTGTTTGAGGTAGAGTCGGGAGGAGTTGTTCTACACTCCCAGAGCATGTGTGCGAGTGTCGCTGTGTGTCCACATGATGGGCATGTGTCGCTGGGGTATGCATGAGGATAATAAACGTGAAACGTGGCAAGGCTTGGGTACGTGTGTGTCTGTAATAGGCGTAGGGTTAATGCTTGTGGTCTGTTAAGTTTCAGATGGGGGGGGGGGGGGTTGGAAAATGCGGTGTTCCAGATAAAAGTGCTTGTTATGTCATTGTACGTATTAGGTGCATCCTGATTGGTCTCTAACTCAGCAAGATGGGGTTACCATGTGGCGGTGTGGTCGGTAAGTGTGCGCGCTGCATCATGGGTAATCTCGTTGAGGTTGGATAGGGCACCCGGCACCTGGCCGAGATGGGTGGGGAACCAGATGACAGTTTGGTACTGCAGGGCACTCGGGTGCGCTCTGCGCAGGATACGTTACGCCTGGTCGGAGATGACTCCGTGTTCAAAGGCTTTGATGGGCGGTCTGGAGTCGCTGTAGATGAGTTCCTGTTTGCTGTCGAGCATAGCTATAGCTATAGCTACTTGCTCCGCTACTTCTGGGTTTCGGGTGAGGATTGTGGCAGAGTTAAGAGTCTGCTGCGCGGATGAAACCGCGACCACGGCGAAGGCTCGGTTATTGCGATAGGCAGTGGCGTCCACGAACGAGACGTTGTCCGTTTCCATGTCTTTGCGCTTGAGAAGGGCGGTCGCCCGCGCAAGGCGCCTGCCTCTTTTGTATTCGGGGTGTACATTTCGTGAAATGGGAGCGATCGTGATAAGGTCACGGATTTTACGGAGAATTAGAATCAACTCTGGGGGGTCCCTGGCTCTCGAGGAGAAGAACCCGCGCTCGCGCAGATTATGGCGGCCCGCCTTGGTGGTGGTGAGTAGGGTCAATTGCACGAGTTCCTGAGCTTCGGCGATCTCTTCTAGCGTGTTATGTGCGCCAACCTCGAGAGAGTTTTTGCGTTGTAGTGGTGATAGGGAGGCGAAGGGCTCGTTTGACCACCTTGCGAATAAGCGCATTGAGTTGATCGCGCTCAGCACATAGCCATTTGTGAATAGCGGTAAGGTAGGTAAAATGGCACAAAACAAACGCGTGTACGAGACGCAGCAGGTTGTCTTCTTTGAGGCCATGGTGCCTATTAGATACTCTACGAACGAGTCGTATGGCATTATCAGTCCTAGTCCTAAGCTTGTGTATTGTTTGGGTGTTGGTTTCGTGGGACTCGATGATCATGCCGAAGACTTTGATGGTGTCTACCCTGGGTAGAGTACGACCATCTCTGGTGTGGAGGGTGATATTGCGTTCCGCTGGAGGTTTCCACTCTTTGGGCTTGACATCCCGGCGTTTGGGCAAATATATCAACTGCTGCGACTTCGCGGGTGAGCACCTGAGACCGGTGTCGTCGAGGAACACGGAAAAAATTGTAATAGTAAGGAGAAAAGTTACCTTGTTGACCACTGCATGGCTTGCCCGCATATTGAACCCCAATATTGTTGTGCAAAAATTCTAGGCACAAGTGAGATAAAACAATTCGCAAAATGCTAAAAGTTTTTTCATTAAAACAGCAGGTGACGAGTGCGTGAGTGAGGCTTCCATTGCGCTGTACAATGCTGAACTTCAATTTCTTTCTCGCCTGTTTTGAATTTTTTTTGGTTCTTGTAGCGGTGCCACGGTGCAGGATGTTGATGTATAAAAGTGTGGATCTTCCTTGAAAGAAGCTGGTTGGTAGTGATGATAATGATGATGGCCCAAAAGCATGGCTCACACCAACTCTGGCGGATTGGCCAAGAAACGAGTAATTAGAGTGAGGGGATCGCATAATACCCTTATATCTAATGAATTATAAAATGATTAGAAGAAATGAAGCTTCAATATTTGAGAGATTTGCAGTAAGAAAAATCGGCGTTCTGCGTTTGTTTCTGCTTTTGTTGTGTTTAGTTGCGCTTTCAGGATGGTTTGTCTACAGGGTGTCCCACATACCTTGAGCCAAGAATTTGAGAGGGAAAGACACTTAGGAGGTGAATTGAACCATACGCATACTACTCGCACTAGCCTGTAGTTACACAAGCTATTTTTATTTCTCCCACTACTAATTATATATTCATTATTAACTACCTAATTTCTTTATTAATGGGCTGAAAACCGAAAATATGAGCACTGAGATGCAGATCACTTTCAGAAACCACCGACTAAATTGTTTCCTGTACGATACGTCTCGCGCTGTTTTTTTTTCCACGTTGTAAGAAATGCCCTCAAAATGTGAAAAGAAGCCGTGACGGACCGCGAGCGCACTGCTATATAGTGCTACTATAGGCTTTCTTTACAGTGCTGAAAAAATAACAGCGCTAGACGTATCGTAAAGAAAACAGTTTAGTCGGTGGTTTCTGAAAGTGCTTTACATCTCGGTGTTCCTATTTTGGGTTTGCAGCGCATAATTTAAAAATTAGGTAATTAGAAATTAATAATTATTAGAGTGGGAGAAATAAAAAAATAGCCTGAGTACCTACAGGCTAGTGCGAGTAGTACGCGTTTATTTCGATTCGCCATTGAAGTGTCTTTCATTTTGAAATTACTGGCTCAAGATATGTGGGACACCCTGTATACTGGATACTCCGTAACAATAATCGCCAGAATATTATTTATTGCTTACACCATTATGGGCGTATAAGTGGAGTTAAATTGGACTACTGGAGACAAGTACAGCAGAAGCACCTATTACTGACCGAAATTTTTGTGAAAATAATGACGAATATGAATAAAGAAAAAAAAACCAAAACCACACGTACGTGTTCAAACATTAGGCAACGAGCAATCTCTATTTGGTGTAATGGCCATAGAGTTTCTCAAAATTAACTAGAGCGCACTCTGGCGCTGCGATCGTTCAGCGACCATGGGAATGATGGGTAGTACACACATTTGCCTAGTCTTTGTACTTGCGGGCGGCGAATCGTACTTGCGGCTTCGTTTATTGTTGCGTTTCGATTTTGTTTTGAAAGAAAGATTCAACCCTTTTGAACTTCGTGACCCAATTTAGGAAGGTAATTCGACAAAAATAGAGTGGTGAAGCGCAATTGCTAAACATTTGCTGATTTTTGTTTCTTGAGAAAACAGCTTTAAGCCACACAAACACACACGGAGCCAAAAGCAGGCCACAAGTACGAAGTTTAGACAAATGTGTATACTTAATAAAACTTGTTGTTGGGCTAGAGCGCTGCGTGTCGTGTGTGTTGCTCTGGTGTAAGTGTGTGTGCTTGTGTGAGTGTTTGCGTGAGTCGAGGTTGCGCCAATTTTCTAAGTAAATGTGTATACTACCCATCATTCCCATGCTCACTGAAGCGTCGTGCGTTGCAGCTCCCACAGACACTAGCGCCAGAGTTTCCCTCTAGTGTATATTGGGAAACTCTATGGTAATGGCTATCTTGACGCGCCATTGTAGATGTCTGGTTTTTGAGCACATGCATGTGGTTTTGGGCTCTTTCCCAGTGGTTTGTGTGAACTTCTTCTTCGAGCCCATCACGCAGTAAAAAAAAAAATGCTATAGATTCCATCTTTGGGCATTGAGTATATGGCAAAGTGTTCTATAGTACACATGTTTTTTTGTTTTATAGATTACATCTTTGGGAATTGAGTATATGGCAAAGTGTTCTATAGTACACATGTTTTTTTGTTTTAGTTGCTAAACCTACTGATCACATTTTACTGCTGACGTCGTCTATATTTTTCACCTTATTGTTTTCCTAAGACCAACTGGAAATTGTCAGTAAATCAAAGCGCATGAGCCGGTCATAGTTATATGACGTACGTTTTTCCTGGAGCTGAAGCGGCAGCTGTTCATAATTATGCGTCATTTGCGCTTCACAGAATCAGCGCTAAATTTTCTCCAATTATTCGTAGAGCGTTTCGAAGGCGACAGCTAACAAAACACTCCGGAAAGGAAATATTCAATGCCCCGCAGCGCTTATTCCCCAAGTGGCTTTCAGCGCAGCAGTAACATTGGGTGTTGTTGCTGCAGAGACAAGCATTCATTATTTTCACTGCCATACTCATTGAACGAAGCGGGAATGTTAGGGCATCGCCATTGTTTTTGTTGCTGCCGCTGCACGTAGCTAATGAAGTTCCTCGGGTCTTCACGCAGCAAAAAGGAGAAAGAAAGAAAAAATTAAGTGCATCTGGAGAAGCCACTGATTGAATATTTTGTGAGTTCACAGCCCTAGGAACTGATTGCGTCTTCCGAGGGCTTTTTGTCCGCCAACTTTGTTTTCTGAGAGCATCGGTGTTGACAAATCCCACTGTCACTGTCAATAGTATAGCTTAGTCAATAGTATAGCTTAAGCAAGGTCCTATCACAATAGATTGAAGTTGGGAATAGAGGGCCAGCCGCGCCGCGGTAGCCTAGTGGCCAAGGTATTCGGCTGCTGACCCGCAGGTCGCGGGTTCAAATCCCGGCTGCGGCGGCTGCATTTTTGATTGAGGCGGAAATGTTGTAGGCCCGTGTGCTGAGATTTGGTTGCCCGTTAAGGAACCCCAGATAGTTGAAATCTTCGGAGCCCTCTACCACGGCGTCTCTCATAATCATATTGTGATTTTGGGACGTTAAACTACACAAATCAATTAATGAATAGGTGGCTTGCACTGACGTCACTGCGACCGCTATGTTGGTGAAGTGCAAAAAACACACGAGGTTTGTGACGTCAAGCTTTCATGCTACCGCTATATCACTTGCAAGTTATTTAGTTATCGACGAATAGAAGCCTATGAAATTCTGGTCACATCGTTACCGTATTGAGGCATTTCAAACGCAATGCGATTATCAAGCCTCTATGTCATGAACGACTGGCATGTTGGTGAGCCAGTTCGTTGTAGAGCTGCGACCATGACGTCACACGCAAGCTACCTATATGCATTAACGTGATCAAATAGCATAATCCCTTACGCCTCTCCTAAGGCGACTCGACGTCGAAAGCCACGTTCTTTTTTTTCTCAGTCAATTGCCCCATAGCCCACTTAAACATTTCCGCACTTGAAGGGGGCCTGCAAAACGTTTCGACCATGATCAGAAAACGCTGCCGATCGGTAGCAGAGGCTTCCGAAAACACGCTAGCCAAATGGTATAGAGCAGCACACGGCCTGGAATTTACAATAAATGATCAAAGTCAGCTAAAACTTGCTTTCTCTTCCCTCGACAAATGAAGGAAGAGGCTAAAAAAAAATTGGCAGCATATCCACGGAGTGAATGATGGAGAGGGGGGTGAAGCATTCATCCGTTCATTCGTTCTTGCTTCCGTCCGTTTATGCGTTCGTCTGTGCGACCGTCCATGCGTCCATCCGCCCGTCCGTGCGTGCGTCTGTTCGTGCGTCCGTCCCTGCGTTCGTCCATGCATCCGCCCCTGCGTCCGTTCATGCGTCCATTCATGCATCTGTCTGTGTGTCCGTTCGTCCATCTATTCAACACTCCAAGTACCACCATTTTGCATATTTTCATCATATATTCCCCATATAGAAGCACCGCCATCCAGCGGACATTCCAAGGACTAAACGCGAGGTGGCACACGCACGCTTTCTTGCGGCTTGCACTTCGGGTCTACTTTCCACCTTTAACCACCTCGAGTTCATGGTGTACACTAGCTCACTGTATTCATGGCACTGCGGCCCAACGCTCGCTAAACCTTTCTAAAACCAAGGAGGTTACGCCCAGCAAGTATAACGTAGCAACCTTTTCCTGTCAGATAGTGCTCATTGTACATGCCAATGGCTGCTAATGGGAAATGAGAGACAGGAGAATTCGGCTTTTACTTTCTTACGGCTTGCGCTTTGTATCTACTTCCCACCTTTAACCACCTCGAGTTCATTCATGGTATATACTAGTTCACTGAATTCATGGCACTGCGGCTCAACGCTCACTAAACCTTTCTATAACTAAGGAGGTTACACCCAGCGAGTATAACGTAGCAACCCTTTCATGCCAGATAGTGCTCAATGTACATGCCAGTGGCTGCTAATGGGGATCGCAGCGTGCGTGTTAACTAAAAGCCGAATGCTCCTGTCTCTCATTCTCTATAACCAGCCATCAGAATGTACATGGAGCACTATTTTTTATTGTTCAACAATGCACAGAAGAAATCTCCCACCGGCAACACCTCGGAGGTCAAAATGTTATACTTGTTACACACTACAACGGCTACGAGGGATGAACGAGTGTCGTTATTAAGAGCTTCGCCCCTAAAATCTCTCGTAGAATGACCATCTATCAGTCACCAGCTTATTTGAACATGGCGCGATCGGTCGTGACAGAGATCGCCGCAACAGGCCGTCACTTGTCCACGCGTGCACGCGCGATCACACTGAGAAAGCCGCGTATTCGAAGAAAAAAGAAGAAAAAAAACGTGCTCTAGGTCTCGAGGCGCAGGTGACATATTTTTTTGGCCCCTGCCATTCTTTCCTGCTTAGCTTCCAGCGCTTTCATCGGTACAAGAGAAGAGAGAATGCAATTGCAGCATGTGACAAATCTTTGTAGCTCCACTCGCGCTGAATGAATTCTTAAAAAAGTTTTCTGGCGTTGAATTTGCGAGGCATTAAGCTTTTCCAGCGAATTAATTTTATGGTTACTCAAGAACGTCTTTTGGGGATCTTTAACGAGGTCTTGCATTGCCTCATGGATCGAGGGTGTTGCAAAGTCTCCGCCCCTTATCTGTTTTCAGACTGCTTACGTGGTTAGCAAAATGTGACCAAGCGACTATGTCACGTGATAGCATTGTCAATTTCATGTAGCATACTGTAACATGCCGTCATAATCACGTCATGATGAGGGTCTGTGGCAACATGTTGACTTCATATAGTGCCTTCATCACCAGCTGATGTTTGTATCCCTTGTGTTGGTGCACATGCCGAGGGACTATAGTTAATTTTTTAGTTTGATGCAGCATCGTAGGAGTTCGCTTTCATAAACGAGCCTTATAATAGTCTAGCTTTATTAGCGTTGAAGAGAGGCTTTGCCAGCCACATGGTAGTGGTCTTTACACAGTTGTTACCTTTAAATGCTACGCATTATTTTGAAAACAAATGGTACTTTAATTATCTATCTATCTATCTATCTATCTATCTATCTATCTATCTATCTATCTATCTATCTATCTATCTATCTATCTATCTATCTATCTATCTATCTATCTATCTATCTATCTATCTATCTATCTATCTATCTATCTATCTATCTATCTATCTATCTATCTATCTATCTATCTATCTATCTATCTATCTATCTATCTATCTATCTATCTATCTATCTATCTATCTATCTATCTATCTATCTATCTATCTATCTATCTATCTATCTATCTATCTATCTATCTATCTATCTATCTATCTATCTATCTATCTATCTATCTATCTATCTATCTATCTATCTATCTATCTATCTATCTATCTATCTATCTATGTCTGGGCTAGGTAATAAAAATAATTGTTTGTGTTTAACGTCAAAAAACCACCCCATAATTATGAGAGACACCGCAGAGAAGGGCTCCAGAAATTTAGACTACTTGGGGTTCTTCAATGTGCATCTAAATCTAAGCCCACGGCTGTCAAGCATTTTCGCCTCCATCGAGGATGCGGCCGCCGCGACCGGGCTTTTATCCCGCGATCTGTGGGTCAGTAGCCGAATGCCTTTGCGACTAGACCACCGCGGTGGCTCGGCTGGGCTAAATGTAGAACTAGATTTGTATATGAGGGTTATAACAGGGTCGCATTTGTCTTGATAAGCTTTCCAGCAGTCATGCGTGGCACATTCACGCATACCGCGCTATGCAGGTATACGCCACAGGTGATTGATAGTTTATATCTACTCAGGGATGCCGGGAAGAGGCACTAATAATTGAAATGCGAAAGCCATAAGAAAAATTTAAACCGACAGCATTGACCCGACGAATACAAAGAATGAAAAAGTGGATGACAGCAGGAATCGAATGCAAGCCATCTAGGTAACAGTCAGGCATTCTGCCAGAAAGCCATGCCAGGTTTTAAAGGTGCATTGAAGGGAAAAAAGAACCCTATGCAAGCGTAACGTCAGTGTAACTGCAATTGCGATTTTAGGGCTGGCTTTTATTTTATTATAAAATAATGAACATTACCTAAGTGCTCCTAATGGACAGGTGTCAAGTTGGATGAACGCCAATGGTGGTTCCAATGTCGACTCCGATTTTAGGGCAGTTCTGCCGTCATGTCCGACAATGAGTTACCATTTATATGCTAGTCTAGTCAAACTTCTTTCCATGCCTATGGCGTTCGCGCCCCTGCTATAGTCACAGGCTTGACCCAAAGCCACATATTCATGCAATTACTTGCAGACTGCTGCCCGCGAACGTGGTTCCCACAAAAAGTAGGATCAGGACAAATTTTAGGGGCGAAGCACCTTATGGCGTGGGTCTGTCGCTCCTCCTCCTCCTCCGTGTATGTATGTATGTATGTATGTATGTATGTATGTATGTATGTATGTATGTATGTATGTATGTATGTATGTATGTATGTATGTATGTATGTATGTATGTATGTATGTATGTATGTATGTATGTATGTATGTATGTATGTATGTATGTATGTATGTATGTATGTATGTATGTATGTATGTATGTATGTATGGAGCCACCAGTGGCACATACCCGTATGTGCCACAGGGTTTGCAAGACGGCGGTATTTGGAGTGTTCCCTGGATGGACGCACGGACAGACGCATGGACGGATGGACAGTCAGTCTAGCAGACGGACGGACAAATGGATGAACGGATGGACTCACGGACGGACGGACGCATGGATTGACGCATGGATGGTCACGCGGACAGACGGAGGGAAGAACGGATGGAGGAAAGCACGGACGGGCTGATGGACGCTCTGCCCCACTCATCATCATTCAATCAGTGGATATGCAGTGATTTTTTTAAAGCAACTCAAATATGATATTAAGACAACGACCCGTTTTCTTATGGCTCCTCCTTGCTTGTAAATATTTCCTTTCTGTTTACAGCAAAGTAACGTGAAAAAACACATGGCCTTCTGTGGCAGAAGCTAATTAGCGTTATTGTAAAGTGTGTAGGTAAATATTGCTCTGAACTAGATATTGAACGCTTCTTGGTGCTGGTATTATTGATAGAGAACAAAGTTGTGATAATTTTAAAAATGTTACGAATAGTAAAAGTCATAAACATATTGAACGAGTGAAGAGACTTGAATCAACTGAGGGGATTAGAGGTCTTATAATGTAAATAAGGCTAGCTCACTGCAGACACTTCTAAGTTGGGATAAAGTTAGCTGACAACAAGCAATGCCTAAATAAGATAGTAGTGAGAGACTCTTATGATCTATAATGCATTTTTAATGCTTTGGGCATGGCGTTCATATCAAGAATTTAAGACTTAAATTTCTAAACTAATCTAGAGAAACATATTTCTTCGGATGGTTGCTTTGTGTGCATATCTAAGGAATCGCGATCCCAATATATTCTCATACATGCTCAGTTAGTTTCTCATCCAGATGCACGCTGTATTCAGATCACGTCTTCCGTTTATCGCGAGCCCCGCGAGGCCCGCATTCTACGCGAGCAGCCATACGCCACGCTCGCTTCTTGCTCGTTCTACCCGGAGCATGCTTCGCATAAGAACTGTCAGCTGCAGGCGCTGCCGTGTAACCACGAAACCGGTGATTTTGAAATTACCCTTTCGTTATTCTGATGAGCCACTCCTTTTCACGTCCGCTATTATTGCGCGAGCTTATTTCAAACCGAAATGCCACGCCTTCCCCCTGTTTTCCTTTATCCGCGTGTTTCCTTTCACCCACAGACCTCTCTCATTATAAGCACGTTTTTTTCCGATAATATTAATTATGAAAAAAGAACACTAAAAAAATTCTCAATACCAAACTGGAGGCAAAATTTGGTGAAAATAGAAAGCAACAGTGAAAACACCACGGAACCGAAAATTGACACCAGTTTCTTGAAACAAAGCATTTCCGTCCTTCAACTAAGCGCCAAAAAAATTTTAGCACACGGGTGACCACATGAGTGTCACGCACGACCAGCGCCTTTTCATTGGGGCCATAAATCGGCAATGCGAGGGCGCCGTGTGCATACTAAGAAACCGTCGACGTCATGGACCTATATGAGCGCAATTATTTTGTTGGTACGTGCCATCCATATAACAGGAAAAAGTTAAACCCTGCGATGAAGTAAAAATTTGTTAAATATTGTTTAATCATTTTGACAATCAGGGGGGAGGGGGGATGACGTAGCTTGCACAGCTGTTGACTTAGCATGGCCTTTGTTGCGCCTTTTCTGGCTACATTGCTTCAAAAAGCTGTTTTTGCCTTTTGTTGCCTTTTTTTTTGAACAGGTTGATTCGTGTGTTGTTTTTCATGGTCTTGGTGGGGCAGTGCATCGTACTAAATGGGGTGGGCTGTGAATCGGGTGGCAGTAGGAGGGGAGAAAAAGAAACCGCTACATATTCCTTGCCGCACACATCCTACATTCTTTACATCATTCCTTTGTATCTTTGATTAGGAGATGTAGTTTCTGGGTATGCAAATGCGAGATCCTGGAGTACACTTTGAATCTTATTGAGAGAGGTCTTAGAAAGGCATCGACTGCTCACACGTGCATAACAATGCCGAGTTGTTAGTATAATGTCCCAAATGTGTTGAAATGTGCACTGAACAAAGCGCGTAGTACCACCGAATCGGCTTACACATTTAAAATATTTTTCATTTACAATCACCATCATTGAGTAACTTCTAGTTTTTACCTGTCTTCATATCGTTTCTTGTTGCCAAGTGAAACCAGCGCACAGAACATAACTGTAGAGGACCGAAAACGATGACACATGTACACATCGGCTTCACCTGCCTGCCTTTTCCCCACATGAATACCCTACTAACATGACCAACCTAATGTCCTTCAAACAACAATATCTTGCTTTATTCGATTGTTCCCTCGTCATTTTACCTTGAAGCAACCGCTGCACCCACTTCCTCTTATATTTTCGCTCTTGTGCGCTGAATATACTTCTCGCAACATTCTTCGTCCACAACAACAAACTTTGCGCGTAGCCTGCAAAGCAATCTACGGCAAGTTCCCCGCTGTGCTCAATTTATTTTCATTTCCTTCGACTCTAATAAACCATGCCGATGCCCTGCGTGCTTTTTTGCACTACTTTGGGTCAAAAGGCTAAGCCGCCTTTTTGTGTAGGCTGCCAGCGCTGGCAGCGTCATTGTCCTGCTCCTTTTGTTGCGTCCTTACTCTGTGTCACGTGTTATGTGCGACCCACGTCACACAGGGCCCTAATGGGCACCTCTTGGATCCATAACAACACGTCACGGCTGGAGCATTTCACCGGAATGCTTGCCGGTTGCTTTCGCTCTCACCTTGTGATAAGTCTTTGCGGGTCTACGCTGGTATTTTTACGCTGGACCTACGAACTGCGATACTGTCAAACTATACCACGCTTCTCCTCAAGGTAGAGATGTTTAATGGGAAACGTAAAGACGAAGATGATGCCTTGCATGCATGGCCTACTTTCTTTATGTGGGCGCCAGTACACAAGTACATCTCGACCCGCCCCAGGCAGTCTGGCGGCTAAAGCATAGCTTTGCTAACCGCGTGGACGCGGGAGATGTTCGGTGCCACAGCAGCGGCATTTTCATGGGACAGCAACACCCGTGTGTTTATACTGTGGAGCACGCTTAAGAATATTTGGTGGTCAAAATGTACAGAGAAAAATTAACCATTTCAAGATGGGGAGCAGGCTAGCTGGTGAGGCTATTTATGTGCCCAAGCCACTGAGAACATTTCCTCGTACGGAAAAACTGATAACGCACGTCCTCAGCCAATGGTTCATATGTGGGGTTTAACGTCCCAAAACCACCACATGATGATGAGAGACGCCATAGAGGAGGCGTCCAGAAATTTCGACCACCTGGGGTTTTTTAACGTGCACCCAAAGCTGAGCACACGGGCCTACTACATTTCTGCCTCCGTCGGAATATCTAATGGTCAAAGATATGGCTTTTTTGTATATTTTTCATTCTATCTTTAATCTTAATATGTTGTCGTTTTTCGATCTCTCTCTCGCTATCTCTACTTTCTTTCAATCGCCAATCCCCTTACCCTCGCAGAGTACCAAGTCAGCGATTCGAATATGCTGGCTAAGTTCTATGCTTTTCAATAAAGAGTTCTGTTTCTCTCGCGCTTTGGTTTCCTAAATGGACAGCACATGTGCTTCATTATGGTGAAAAGTAACACTGTATGCTGTGCTTCTGCAGTTACACATCGTGTGTGAATTACATATCTGTGTGTAGTGAAGTAATAAATGCGTCTTTTGCCTCTTGTTGATTAACGTATGCAAAAAATTAAGTTTTCGCTACGCGCAGAAAATTTTGGTAAACGGGCCTGTTAATAAATACTCCTTAAACATCTGTCTGTAAACTTAACCGGACTGAAAAGTTCAAGAAGTGATCAGAATGTAGGCTGCTCGTAGTGGCACATAAGACCCATAAAAAGCACGCAAAAAGAGAAGAAAAAGAGAACTCGATCTCCTTCATTTTCAAGGAACAACACCAATGCGACCCCCCTCCTCCACCCCCCCCCCCTGGAATTTTCTGCCTCCTACTCTTCTAGTTTTTTTTTGGCCTGTTCGACGACGTGAGGAGAATTGGATTAGGCTGAATGCCATCGCCTTCAATGATGACGCCTTCGGTAAACAAAACGGACAAAGAAATCAAGCTCGGCATTTCTCCCGAAGGAGCTCGGTAGTTGAAGAGCGTTCCCCTGATTCGTGCGCGCGTGCTTGCGGCAGATAAAGACGGCTCCCCGGATTCCTGGTGGCGAGTTCATGATCACGTTCACACGTATAAATGAATTCGGGGATCCGCAGCAACTACTGTCAGCAAGGACTCTCCCCACGCCAGACTCCCCTGTCTGCCAACCCCTGGATATATTGTCGCTTCGTCCAACATCCCTGGACTCCGGCAAGCAACAACGCACACGAGCGTGTATTTTCTTGCAGCGCAACTCTGGTGCTTCTTTATTGAGAAAGTATGGAACAGGACATTCTTTACGGCGTAAAAGGATACGCTTTCATGTCCGCGTTGGTGCTTCTTTAGCGGGAATGTTATGGCATGCCAATATTCTTTTCATTTTGTAGCAGTACCGGTGTCTGAGGAAACGTTGTTCGCGTAAGCTCGCATGTTGCAGTACCGTGACCCAGGAATGAGCTTGCTATTGCCTCCGAAGTACATTCAAGTGTGTTTTGGCGAGTACTTTCTCTACGTATTGCAAGCTATGTGAAGAGAAACGCGAGAAAAGTGAATGTAATGGATAGCATCTGCGATTAAGGATGACTGGATGATCACGAGTGACCAACCATCACTCATTCATTATATGTAGTGAGAATTTCACTCAAACCAGTGTTGTATGGAACTGCGTTCCAAGGAATGACGTTAGCAAAACTATACTCGGCGACAACTTTTCTTGGCACTGAACAGAAAGCTACGGAGGGGGAAGCTTCCGCACATGTAGCTCTACACGAAGTAGTCCCTTTTGGCGCGTGTCTCGTAACACTGTGGAAAGTGACGGGAGTGCACCATCAGCGTTCCATGTAGACGCAGACGCCGCTTAACGTTTAGGGTGCAGGTAAGAAGGCGGTACTTTGTCGCGCGTTCAAAAAAGCGAAGTCACAAGGAATAAATTAAAGGAATTGCGAATATCTTAATGGTGTGAGCTGCGTCAAGTCTCGAATAGGTCTATGTAGAAAATAAAGGAGGACTTTTTATGTTTGTCGTTGAAAATACGTGTTCACTGGCAGTACGTTCACTGGCAGTAGGATTAACGCAATTTGGCTCTGTAGTTTTCGCTTTAATGACAAGAACGCAGTCGTAGAGTATAGTTACTTTTGGGAGGAACAGTGGAACACCGCCGTTTCATTCAGGATTAGCGGAACAGTAACAAACGGTAAAGCGTTATGTTTACGATTGAATGGGAGGAGGGGGGGGGGGCTCATTCCTTCTGTAAACATTCCACGACATTCAACAGGTGCGTGCACGCATGCAACACGTTGTGCGAAACTGGCTGGATGGCCGACTTCGTCATGCACGTGACTATGCTGCATCCTGGTTTCCAATTTAAGGCGCCAGGCGGAGGCCCATAGAAAATGCGCGATGCCGAAACCAGCCACGTGCGAAAGAGGCAGCTAATTTTTTTTTCAGCAGAGATGCGATGCTCAAGGCTTGTTTGCTGTCGTACAATAAACAAAATAATATAATTCTGAACCAGAACACACCCTCTTCACCCTCCTCATTTTCTGCTTTGTTCTCAAAACACGTTCACTGATTTCTGCGTTGCGTTAAAAGCTTCGCATGAAGCTCCGGAATGAACACGTAGTGAACAGTTTTCATCTTCGTGTTATCCTTTGTGTTTTCTCTCTCTCACTCTGGAATCGCCACGCGGAAAGTTTCATTTTTACGCAATAAATAATCAATAAAGCCAATGGCGTCTTATTTCACGCCTTCAAACTTTTGTTGTATGAGCACATCTTACCAGTTACGAATGGTCAAACACTAAATAAAACGATGACACATGCTTGAACCAGCAAAAGAATAGTAAGTGGTTCGGCTAGCGCAGTGATTTATGCCCACACAGAGGATAACGCAAAAAGCAAGTAGATGGGGGTAATGACCTCAAGACAAAAAGAACATGCAATGTTTTGAAAATAAGCGGCACTTTCTGAGCCAGAAATTGAAAATTCCTAACAAGGAGAAGGGATGCAACAGTGCGTAGCAAACGTTTTTGGAAAATCGCGTGGGCTAGCTAGAGCGCTGTAAAATAACCTCGCTTGTTATATGCTTGCAAACACACCTAACGCAATGCTGATAAATGTCTTGTTTTCCGAGTCTGAAGTATGTACAGAGGTAGGTAATGTTTGCAACGAAGGCACTGTATTCCCGAAGGAAGTCCATGCCGATAATCAGCTGACGCGAACAGTCGGGAAGAACGAGGCAGCTGAGCACAAACGTTGACGCACGAATTTTCACTCTTGCGGTACAGCGACCCAGCGGTGTTACAACCGTGTCCTCCAGCTGTTCGAATTCGCGTTCCATTCCACGGCGTGATCACTTTCCTGAGATCTTTCGCTAGCCTCCCGCTGATGATCGAATAGTCTGCACCAGTGTCTATCAATGCACTGACCTGAAGACTGTCAACCAGCACAGGTATGTCGAGCGACACGCGGTCACTAAGTTCAGATGCGGATGTCGGCGTTTCTTCGGCACTGCGATTATTCTCTGACGAAATGCCTTCGGCGTTGCGTGCAAGCATCGATGGGAGGTCTTCCGCACTTTGAGTCCCAGCGACCTTGCCCCCGAAGGCCGCTGCCTTCAGTTTTCCCCGACGAGGGCTCGGGGAGCGTTCCCGTGCCGTCACCCCAAAACGGTGCCCAGTGGCTGCGGGTCTCCTCGGAGATGGTGACCGCGATTGCCGTCGTGTAAAGGGTGCACGCTGTTTGCGCGAGAGATTCTTCGATATCCCTTGGCCTTTGACCAATTCGGGACGAGGGGAATTGACGGGAAAATCCGCGCAGTCCAAGTTGCCGGTATGGCATTCGCGGTAATGTGACCAGCCTCACCGCAATGATAGCAGAGGGGGTCGTCTGTCTGGCGTACGCCAGAGATCAGACTTGCGCGTCGGTGTACGGCGACTATCGATGTCCAAATCAGCGTGCGCTGACTGAATCGCGACTGACGGCATCATTGTCTGGATCGGGACGTATGGCATTGTCTGGATCGGACGTGCGGCACTGGCTGGGTCGGGACTCCTTGACCAGAACGAGGCGTGGCAGATCGCAAGGCTTCCGCGTACGTACGACGGCGACTGTCAGTAGACACAGGAGCCGTTTCCGGATCAACCGACATCAGCGGAAAACGATGGGCGTGCAACACCTGTTGGACCTAGTCACGGATGACACTGGTGATAGAACCAACATCGATTTGCCTTGTCCCGTACATCTTTTCCATTTCTTCCCGGACGACAGATCGAATGATCTCGCGAATCCATTCGGGGCTCTTGCTCCCAGGGGTGGCGAAAATCTCGGGAGTTGAGGCAGCATTCACTTGACGGTCAAACTGGGCAGACCGTTGGTGCAGTACTCGCTCCATTGTTGCCGCTTCAGTAAGGAACTCAGCAACACTTTTGGGGGGACTACGCACCAAACCAGCAAAAAGTTGTTCCTTCACACCACGCATGAGGTGGCGCAACTTTTTTCTTCTGCCATAGCAGGATCCGCTCGCTTAAAAAGCCGTGTCATGTCCTCGACGTACATCGAGACGGTCTCGTTGGGCATCTGGATGCGTGATTGAAGTGCACGCTCCGCCCGTTCGCGGCGGTCGGGACTCCTGTAGGTCCTCCAGGAGGCGACGCTGGAACTCGCGCCAAGATGTCAGAACATCATCCCTGTTCAAAAACCACGTCCTTGGCACCGTCTTTTAGGCACGTGTACACGTTCCGGAGCTTCGCGGCATCATCCCAGTAATTGATCGCTGCGACACGTTCGAACTCACTCAGCCAGTCGTCAACATCTTCATGCTGCGCTCCGTGAAAGGGGCTAGGCATGAGCGGGTTCTGGACGGTGCAGTAGATCGGCGTGGAAGGTGTCGGAGCTTGCATGGGATCTTGTGTTGAAGTCATAGTCGCTGCGTCAGTGATTGGTGTCTCGGGCGGTAGGCCTCGTTGGCGGCGGCTTACTCTATGAACAGGAGTGTCCACGGGTGCAGGGCTTGTGTTCCGGCTGCTGGACGGGGTCTTGGGCATCGGGTGGATTGCGAGACGTTGTACCCAGCAACTCCACCAGTCCTGTCACGTTACTCTCGACAAACTTGATAAAGAATGGGCTCGTTTAGTCGACTACTCAAGCAGCAGCTCAGAGAGATCGTCTTTGTCTTCTTTCACACTTCGATGTCACCCAAGCAAACCATGTGGCAGTATAATGTCCCAAATGTGTTGAAATGTGCACTGAACAAAGCGCGTAGTACCACTGAATCGGCTTACACATTTGAATTATTGTTCATGTACAATCACCACCATTGAGTAACTTCTAGTTTTTACCTGTCTTCATATCGTTTTTTGTTGCCAAGTGAAACCAGCGCACAGAACATAACTGTAGAGGACCGAAAACGATGACACATGTACACATCGGCTTCACCCGCCTGCCTTTTCCCCACATGAATACCCTACTAACATGACCAACCTAACGTCCTTCAAACAACAATATCTTGCTCTATTCGATTGTTCTCTCGTGATTTTACCTTGAAGCAACCGCTGCACCCACTTTCTCTTATATTTTCGCTCTTGTGCGCTGAATATACCTCTCGCAACATTCTTTGTCCACAACAACAAACTATGCGCGTAGCCTGCAAAGCAATCTACGGCAAGTTCGCCGCTGGGCTCAATTTATTTTCATTTTCTTCGACTCTAATAAACCATGCCGATGCCCTGCGTGCTTTTTTGCACTACTTTGGGTCAAAAGGCTAAGCCGCCTTTTTGTGTGGGCTGCCAGCGCTGGCAGCACCATTGTCCTGCTCCTTTTGTTGCGTCCTTACTCTGTGCCACGTGTTATGTGCGACCCACGTCACACAGGGCCCTAATGGGCACCTCTGGGATCCATAACAACACGTCATGGCTGGAGCATTTCACCGGAATGCTTGCCGGTTGCTTTCGCTTTCCCCTTGTGATAAGTCTTTGCGGGTCTACGCTGGTCTTTTTACGCTGGACCTACGAACTGCGATACTGTCAAACTATACCACGCTTCTCCTCAAGGTAGAGATGTTTAATGGGAAACGTAAAGACGAAGATGATGCCTTGCATCATGGCCTATTTCTTTATGTGGGCACCAGTACACAAGTACATCTCGACCCGCCCAAGCAGTCTGGCGGCTAAAGCATAGCTTTGCTAACCGCGTGGACGCGGGAGATGTTCGGTGCCACAGCAGCGGCATTTTTATGGGACAACAACACCCGTGTATTTACACTGTGGAGCACGCTTAAGAATATTTGGTGGTCAAAATGTACAGAGAAAAATTAACCATTTCAAGATGGGGAGCAGGCTAGCCGGTGAGGCTATTTATGTGCCCAAGCCACTGAGAACATTTCCTCGTACGGAAAAACTGATAACGCACGTCCTCAGCCAATGGTTCATATGTGGGGTTTAACGTCCCAAAACCACCACATGATGATGAGAGACGCCGTAGAGGAGGCCTCCAGAAATTTCGACCACCTGGGGTTTTTTAACGTGCACCCAAAGCTGAGCACAAGGGCCTACTACATTTCTGCCTCCGTCGGAACATCTAATGGTCAAAGATATGGCTTTTTTGTATATTTTTTATTCTATCTTTAATCTTAATATGTTGTCGTTTTTCGATCTCTCTCTCGCTATCTCTACTTTCTTTCAATCACCAATCCCCTTACCCTCGCAGAGTACCAAGTCAGCGATTCGAATATGCTGGCTAAGTTCTATGCTTTTCAATGAAGAGTTCTGTTTCTCTCGAGCTTTGGTTTCCTAAATGGACAGCACATGTGCTTCATTATGGTGAAAAGTAACCCTGTATGCTGTGCTTCTGCAGTTACACATCGTGTGTGAATTACATATCTGTGTGTAGTGAAGTAATAAATGCGTCTTTTGCCTCTTGTTGATTAACGTATGCAAAAAATTAGGTTTTCGCTACGCGCAGAAAATTTTGGTAAACGGGCCTGTTAATAAATACTCCTTAAACATCTGTCTGTAAACTTAACCGGACTGAAAAGTTCAAGAAGTGATCAGAATGTAGGCTGCTCGTAGTGGCACATAAGACCCATAAAAAGCACGCAAAAAGAGAGAAAAAAAAAGATAAGTCAATCTCCTTCATTTTCAAGAAACAACACCAATGCGACCCCCCTCCTCCACCCCCCCCCCCGCCCCTGGAATTTTCTGCCTCCCACTCTTCTAGTTTTTTTTGGCCTGTTCGACGACGTGAGGAGAATTGGATTAGGCTGAATGCCATCGCCTTCAGTGATGACGCCTTCGGTAAACAAAACGGACAAAGAAATCAAGCTCGGCATTTCTCCCGAAGGAGCTCGGTAGTTGAAGAGCGTTCCCCTGATTCGTGCGCGCGTGCTTGCGGCAGATAAAGACGGCTCCCCGGATTCCTGGTGGCGAGTTCATGATCACGTTCACACGTATAAATGAATTCGGGGATCCGCAGCAACTACTGTCAGCAAGGACTCTCCCCACGCCAGACTCCCCTGTCTGCCAACCCCTGGATATATTGTCGCTTCGTCCAACATCCCTGGACTCCGGCAAGCAACAATGCACACGAGCGTGTATTTTCTTGCAGCGCAACTCTGGTGCTTCTTTATTGAGAAAGTATGGAACAGGGCATTCTTTACGGCGTAAAAGGATACGCTTTCATGTCCGCGTTGGTGCTTCTTTAGCGGGAATGTTATGGCATGCCAATATTCTTTTCATTTTGTAGCAGTACCGGTGTCTGAGGAAACGTTGCTCGCGTAAGCTCGCATGTTGCAGTACCGTGACCCGGGAATGAGCTTGCTATTGCCTCCGAAGTACACTCAAGTGTGTTTTGGCGAGTACTTTCTCCACGTATTGCAAGCTATGTGAGAAGAAACGCGAGAAAAGTGAATGTTATGGATAGCATCTGTGATTAAGGATGACTAGATAATGACGAGTGATCAACCATCACTCATTATATGTAGTGAGAATTTCACTCAAACCAGTGTTGTACGGAACTGCGTTCCAAGGAATGACGTTAGGAAAACTATACTCGGTGACAACTTTTCTTGGCACTGAACAGAAAGCTACGGAAGGGGGAGCTTCCGCACATGTAGCACTACACGAAGTAGTTTCTTTTGGTGCGCGTCTCGTAACACTGTGGAAAGTGACGGGAGTGCACCATCAGCGTTCCATGTAGACGCAGACGCCGCTTAACGTTTAGGGTGCAGGTAAGAAGGCGGTACTTTGTCGCGCGTTCAATAACGCGAAGTCACAAGGAATAAATTAAATGAATTGCGAATATCTTAATGGTGTGAGCTGCGTCCTGTCTCGAATAGGTCCACGTAGAAAATAATGGAGGTCTTTTTATGTTTCTCCTTGAAAATACGTGTTCACTGGCAGTAGGATTCACGCAATTTGGCTCTGTAGTTTTCGTTAATGCAAAGAACGCAGTCGTAGAGTATTGTTGCTTTTGGGAGGAACGGTGGAACAGAGAGAGAGAGAGAGAGATTAATGAAAGAGGAAGAGACAAAAAGGACGCTATTTTCTGCCTCCCGTCGCGGGGGCACGGCTCAGCGCCTTTAGGGATCGGGAAGGGGAAGTAAAGATGATAGGAAGAAGAGAGGAAGGAAAGAAAAAGTGAATGTCATGGCAAGAGAACGTCTTGTCAGTACAGTCAGTAGTGCGGTGAAAAGAGTTCCGTCTATAAGGCGGCGAGGTCCGCGCAAGCACAGAACTCGAGGACAGGCTCGAAGGGCTTTCGTCTTCGAGCGCGCGGGAAAAAGTATGTCTTCCATTGTTTCGGCAGGTAGTCCAAGCAGACGATAGCGGCTTACCAGTGCGCAACGCTCAGTGGCCAGGTCAGGGCAGGAGCAAACAATATGCTGCAGCGTTTCGTCATCACCGCACCTTCGGCACGCGGTGCTTCTTTATTGAGAAAGTATGGAACAGGACATTCTTTACGGCGTAAAAGGATACGCTTTCATGTCCGCGTTGGTGCTTCTTTAGCGGGAATGTTATGGCATGCCAATATTCTTTTCATTTTGTAGCAGTACCGGTGTCTGAAGGAAACGTTGTTCGCGTAAGCTCGCATGTTGCAGTACCGTGACCCAGGAATGAGCTTGCTATTGCCTCCGAAGTACATTCAAGTGTTGTTTTGGCGAGTACTTTCTCTACGTATGCAGCTATGTGAAGAGAAACGCGAGAAAAGTGAATGTAATGGATAGCATCTGCGATTAAGGATGACTGGATGATCACGAGTGACCAACCATCACTCATTCATTATATGTAGTGAGAATTTCACTCAAACCAGTGTTGTATGGAACTGCGTTCCAAGGAATGACGTTAGCAAAAACTATACTCGCGACAACTTTTCTTGGCACTGAACAGAAAGCTACGGAGGGGGAAGCTTCCGCACATGTAGCTCTACACGAAGTAGTCCCTTTTGGCGCGTGTCTCGTAACACTGTGGAAAGTGACGGGAGTGCACCATCAGCGTTCCATGTAGACGCAGACGCCGCTTAACGTTTAGGGTGCAGGTAAGAAGGCGGTACTTTGTCGCGCGTTCAAAAAAGCGAAGTCACAAGGAATAAATTAAAGGAATTGCGAATATCTTAATGGTGTGAGCTGCGTCAAGTCTCGAATAGGTCTATGTAGAAAATAAAGGAGGACTTTTTATGTTTGTCGTTGAAAATACGTGTTCACTGGCAGTACGTTCACTGGCAGTAGGATTAACGCAATTTGGCTCTGTAGTTTTCGCTTTAATGACAAGAACGCAGTCGTAGAGTATAGTTACTTTTGGGAGGAACAGTGGAACACCGCCGTTTCATTCAGGATTAGCGGAACAGTAACAAACGGTAAAGCGTTATGTTTACGATTGAATGGGAGGAGGGGGGGGGGGCTCATTCCTTCTGTAAACATTCCACGACATTCAACAGGTGCGTGCACGCATGCAACACGTTGTGCGAAACTGGCTGGATGGCCGACTTCGTCATGCACGTGACTATGCTGCATCCTGGTTTCCAATTTAAGGCGCCAGGCGGAGGCCCATAGAAATGCGCGATGCCAGAACCAGCCACGTGCGAAAGAGGCAGGTAATTTTGTTTTCAGCAGAGATGCTATGCTCAAGGTTTGTTTTCTGTCGTACAATAAACAAAATTATATAATCCTGAACCAGAACACACCCTCTTCACCCTCCTCCTTTTCTGCTTTGCTCTCAAAACACGTTCACTGATTTCTGCGTTGCGTTAAAAGCTTCGCATGAAGCTCCGGAAGGAACACATGGTGAACAGTTTTCATCTTCGTGTTATTCTTTGTGTTTTCTCTCTCACTCTGCAATCGCACCGCGGACAGTTTCATTTTTACGCAATAAATCATCAATAAAGCCAATGGCGTCTTATTTCACGCCTTCAAACTTTTGTTGTATGAGCACATCTTACCAGTTACGAATGGTCAAACACTAAATGAAACGATGACACATGTTTGCACCAGCAAAAGAATAGTAAGTGGTTCGGTTAGCGTAGTGATTTATGCCCACACAGAGGATAACGCAAAAAGCGAGTAGATGGGGGTAATGACCTCAAGACAAAAAGAACATGCAATGTTTTGAAAATAAGCGGCACTGTCTGAGCCAAAAATTGAAAATTCCTAACAAGGAGAAGGGATGCAACAGCGCGTAGCAAACCTTTTTGGAAAATCGCGTGGGCTAGCTAGAGCGCTGTAAAATAACCTCGCTTGTTATATGCTTGCAAACACACCTAACGCAATGCTGATAAATGTCTTGTTTTCCGAGTCTGAAGTATATACAGAGGTAGGTAATGTTGCAACGAAGGCACTGGGGTTTTTTTAAGGCAAATAATAGCTGACAGAAGAAAACACCTGGCATCGAGGTAGCAACAGCCACGACAGTGAATGTGTTTATGCGTTGCAATCCAGTCTTTACACACACTCTGACCAGGTCTGATATTCACTCTCATGTCGAAACGCGAGAAAGAAATAATTTGGGAACGCTGAAAGCTACATTCCAAAGGTATTCTAACCGCGCGGGGTTCGAAAGAAGTACGCAACGAAAGACCGAACAAGAAAAGCTCGCGTTCGCTCTTTTAAGATTTCTGAGACGGTCCTTCTGACAAAAAACCCACCACAGAAAAAGAGCCCGTGAGAAAAAAGAGAGCGCAAAAGACACGGTGCACGGGAATCGAGTGACTTCTTCCCGAGAGCTTCGGATGCTTCGCAACTATACGTTCCAGACATTGTAATACATCCTGACAGGGGTGCGTTGTGCAAAAGTGGAGGCATACGTTGCGTGTGACATTTCTCTCTGCGCCGCATTGTGTGCCTTCCTTTGTGTTCCGATGTCTAGCCTTAGGGTTGGCTTGCTCTGGAACCCTTACGGCTTCCATTGGACATTATATTTACGAGCCGCTATAAATTGCCTGTGCTCTCCGAGCGTTCACAGACCCCGCGTGGCGCAAGGCGCATTGCGTAAGCGAAGGGTGCAGGCCGGATCTCACAAGACGCGAAGACAGGTCTTCTCGAGGGGCTTGTGTTATCGAGTAATGAGTACCGTTAGGTATGTACGTTATGTGAGAACAATGGTATTACAGAACGCGCCAATCTTGTGAACGCACCGATCGGCATGTTGAAGGAAAAACCTAAGTAGACTTGATCATTCGCCTAGGATGATTCGTAGAAAAAAGGAAAAAAGAAGGTGATGGTGATGTCTTCTTGTGGTCTTACGTTATTGTTATTGTGATATAATCCAAGGAATAATTTCAAAACTATCCACTACCTACTTTTTCGAAATTATGGACAAATTATTTCATGCAGCAAGGCACCGCTCGTTTCATGGCCGATCCCCATGACGGGTTGCGCCAGGATAAAGGGGCAATCAATCAGTCAATTCTTGCTGATGGTAAACACCTACAAAGGCGGTGGGCTTAATTATCGAATTAAATACCTATGCAGCTCAAAAACACTGTAGATTTAGACTGAAAGAAAACATAACCACTAAGAGAAAACCCTATAGAGCAATCAGTCCGACTATCAGATGAAGTGTTGCATAGATATAACAACGGGTTGTATTTAAGCGAAAGCGATCTTTTTCTTCCGAGTGTCAACGTGTCGATTCTTGAGTTGGTGAATGAGGTGGTCACGCTACATGATGTCATAGCGATGTCATGGTGACGCCTGAAAATTTGTAATCTGTGGCAAAATCACCAGATGATTTTTTCCATTCAGTGTTGACGCCACCGATACCGACGCTGAAGGTCCAGTTTCGCGATTGAAAGGACGTCTAAGGCTGCTGCCTTAACAAGGACTCGAAATCAGTAAATATTTTTTATAAGGTACATTGTGTCTGTGGACTTATCTTATGAAATGTCGGCAGATTCCGCGTACCTTGAGAATGGACGTTATACAAACACGCGTAAGGAAGTAACCAGGTTGTAATTTTTTTTGTGGAGTGACACGTTATAAAATGACAATAAATGTATGTACAATGGTTGACACACAGACATGTTGAACATGCGCAAATGTTTATAGAACCACATGTTTGCACTTGCGCAATGACGCCAACAGGAACATAAGTATTAGCAACACAGGAAGCGATAAGCTGTCATGAAGTGCTGATGTTCGCCAGGATGATAGCCCTGGACACTTCTTAATAAATCAACTTCAGTGAATGGCACCGAGGTACAGTTAGCGTTAAGCCTACGTGATAGCTGTATCATATGAGTACATATCTAGTGTTTAAAATAGATAGGTCCCAGTGCTTTAACCCCAATGGACGTTTCACGAAAAGTAGGCTCTATTTAAAAGGTCGTTCCGAGACCTCGCTTGACACCGTAGTAGAATGCTTCATTGCCACGCAGTAGGCTGGGGTTTGATTCTTGCTGGCATTTTGACATTGATTCTTTGAATTCATCGTGTCAACGCTACCGATATCAGGTATTCCTTTAAAGCTCGTGCGTTAAACTTGCCCATGTGTGTTTTCACTCTTCTTGGGTAGATATAAAGTGTCCAATCCCTGTGACACATACCCGTTTACCAGTAGCTCATACTTGCCCGCGGGTATATGCCGCTGTCTAGCGGAAAGTGTTTGACGACATACGTGACGGGATTGTGTGCAGTCTTCATGTGATAGCCGGCGAGTTGTATTGTATTCGTCAAATCATCTTACCTCCCCGTACTAATTTTGGTTCATCCCAAGTCAAGGGAGTGATCATGGGAGCATCCATACGTAAGCGGCTAGATAGATAGATATATACGTCGATATACGCCAGAAGTGTTGTATTACGCAAAGAAAGGATTCGCATTTAAAAGCTGGGCTGTAGCTTTGACACTTCAAGCCGTGTGCACATCATTTACTCTTGTCTGAATCAACTCTCAAACTTGTTGGAAAAAGCACAAGTAAGCATATTAGCAGCCAATATGGAAAGTCGCCTGCGCCTCTTGTGGGCCTCCTGATATGCGCTATGGCACCTAAGCACGCGATGACAAAAGCCTTTCGAGATTTGATTCACAAGTTATAAAATTTCGTTGCTTACAAGCATATACACACGAGTCCTGCGCACAATTGCAGCGGAGCTGCATGCCAGTGTCAGATTGGATCAGGAGCTTCCGCTTGCGGTTCACTTCCTTTCACTATCAGTGAGCATAGCAATCTTTGTGAGTCCAAGTTGCTGACGTATACAAGCAAAAACACACGCTGTAACAGCAATAGGCTAGTGCCGGGTACAGGCCGGAAGTTATGTCAAAAGATCGTGAGCCGACAAGAAGTGCGCTCCTGCATGGGAAATTAGCAGCGTTCAAGGCGAATCATGCGAGAGCTGAATATTTAACCAAACAGGTGCAGGCCGTATTGGCCAGATGCAGGTATCTACAGCGCCCGTTGATTGTGTCGAATGAGAAGGCCTAGTGTTCAGGAATTCGTGTTGGTATGGCCCGAGGGGACGAGAAGGCTTGCTTTTTGTATTTTGTGACTCAACCATTGGAGATGCTCGAGAAAGCCTTCCCAGGGCTACTGCCTTATTCATAGACGGAGTGCCCGCGCGTTAAGCAGACTCGGTAATGAGATCTTCCTATTCGCCTATGGTTCCTGGCTGTGACTATGGGTTGCAAGCGCCCAGGATTCATCTGGTACGGTTCGTAAAAGTTTCTCCGCGTAACAGTAAACATTCGACGACGAATAAAAGAAGTCAGTAGCGTGTGATGCCTGTAATAAGTGCAGTTCTTGTTTGTTATACCGTACAGCAAAAGGCTTATTATGACAGCATCACGCTAAACTTCGTTAGTGTGTAGTCAGCGCGCGAATACATGACCAAAAGGGTCTCCATGAGCAAGAAGCTATACTATGCGCTCCGTCAAAACACCGTGCTATCACCGGAACTCGCTGCCTCCTGGTAAAACTAAGTTATGTTGATAAGTATGGTTACCTTACCCTCTGCTTTGACTTCGGGCCGATGTTTGATCCCCTGGGTGATAGTTCGCTTGTGTCTTCATGGTAAGAAAATGTAAACCGAACGAACGTTCTTTCTTTCGTATGTTTTCACAAAGCTCCTCTGTAGGCTTTTGGTCTTAGTGCTGAAAGCGGCTACATTACGAAACATTACGGCAACGTAAGAAAGTCGCTGTGAGCGTGGCGGCTGAAACTGGCAGTGGGTGAGGCCGGAAACGTAAGTGTAGGGTCAGAAACTGTCTGAAAAAAAGTCTTTTTGTTTTGTGATTTTCAAGCATACTCAAAAAGGCGTCAGTTGCAGTCAAATGATAAAATTAAAGAGAACAATTGAAGTATGTGGGTAATATATAGGAATGTTGTCTTTTTTTGTTCCACGTGTTGTATTCGGTAATGCGGGCTATATGAAGAGCAGCTTGTGGTACGCGATAGAATACGGTATTTATTGTCCTGTCTAAGACGCACTCTTGTCGAACTAGCAAGCAAAAAGCAGCAATAACAGCAGTGCGTTCTTTCAAGGCCTTCTATTCCACGTGCAGTTGAACTTGGTGCGAAGCATCGCTTCCCCGAATACGACGTCTTCAGTTCCACATCCATCACGTTGTCGTCTTTGGCTTTCGTTTTTATTATCCGGGAACAGTACACGTAAGACATTCCGCGTTTTTTTTTGAGCACGAAAACGAGAAATGTAAGATTCTTACTTATTTTCTCAGCCGTTTCTAACATAACTTGAACGCAGCGGAAGATGCCGCTGTCACATTAAACTGAAACACTATGCAAAGCAGGCCTCTTTCCTTTCATTTCCGACAGTAATTCTCTCAGAAGTCGGGGAAAGATGTCGTGCATGAAAACTTTGGCGTGACTTTGGTCGTAACGTCACACCCAAACCGTCGACACCGGAAATTGGCAAGGGTTGAAATTTCCGATGTCTCCAGGAAATGAAAGTCACTCCGAGTACGATGCTACTGGCTTTCGCATACAGGTAAACTCGGTAAGCACAATAGCTCCAACCAGATGCTCAACTATACAAAATACTTCCTTAACATCGCTGTTGTGGCTTCGCATGCCATATTACGGACAGTTTCGGGATAACGCAATGGTGCGCAGCAAACGGCTAAGAAAGTGAACGAACAAGAAAGCAAGATATTGTCGGTTGTTCCATGATGAACCAAACAAGCTCGTAGCTCGGAATGTTTTTTTTTTTTCACGTATGGGAGAAACATATTAGGAATGCCCATCTGTTCACGTTTTCTCCTCATGCTTCATCGGTGAAATGCATGACCTTTACAATTGGGACTCATCCAATATTTGGGACATTATAAAAAGAATAAAAAATCCTGCCAAAGGGACATCGCCAAATAATTACACTCTAAGGACGCATTATTCTTCTAGTGTTACTATTACTTTGAAAATGAAGAATTCTAAATGTTTTGAGTTGGGTGTACGTGAGAATTTCAGGCCAGCTGGGAGAAAATATTATCACACAACATCAAGACAGAGTAAACCTGCGGTAAAGAACATTCAGAGTGTGTGACCACAGCCAAGTTTGGAAAAGACTGCTGAGACCTACGCGCAGGAACAAAACAACCTTACATCATCTTAAAAAGGACAATATTGATATATATAAGACAAATTTATGCACATAGAGACCTGAAAACAGCAAGAAAAGAATAAGACTGATTGAGACTAGGTACCTGTTTTAACGAGCAAAATTCTCAAGATTAGCTTCACAGTGTAATAATAAGTTGGGGTTAAATGCCGCAGAAGCAGCATAGAAATATGAGAGATGCTGTAGTGAAAAGCTCCGGAAATTTCCACCAGCAGAGGCATTTAACGTGCACCTAAATCTAAGTACACAGACTTCAAGTGTTGTCGCATCTATCGAAACTGTAGTAGCCGCGGCCGAGATTCACTACCACGGCGTGCGGGTCAGCAGTAGAGCATTGTAATCAGTAGACTACCGTGGTAGGCTGATTTCTCGCTGTCGCTATAGATGTTCAAGACGGTGACATTTCAAATGAAACAGGTGTTAGAATAATATCTGAACATGGTGTGCTTCCTCGTAGTGAATTGATTTTTGAATGTGATCACAAACTTTGCAGATATTAGTACTTCATAGTGGCAACCAGCAATTGTTTGAACTAACTAGAAACTACAGTTCTAGTATGATAGCGATGTGATAGCTGGCGATTGATTGATTGATATGTGGGGTTCACCATATGATAATGAGAGACCCCGTAGTGGTGGGCTCCGGAAATCTAGACCACCTGTGGTTCTTCAACGTGCACCCAAATCTGAGCACACATGCCTATATTTCCGCTTCCACCGGATATGCAGCCGCCGCGGCCGGGATTTGATCCCGCGACCTGCGGGTCAGCAGCCGAGTACGTTATCCACTAGACCACCGTGGCGGGTCAATAGCTCAATATATCTATTTAGAACTCGAACAGCTGTTATGGACAGTCCAGCGGGATCCCGGCGCAGCAGACTTCGTTTTCCTATTAGCACGTGGCAGCGTGTCGTAACGGGCTAAATTTCGTTTTGAAGGACCGCAATAAATTTTATTCGTCCATTTCATGTCATTTTCCGCTATAGTCTAACACACACACACACACACACACACACACACACACACACACACACACACACACAAACGCGCGCGCGCGCGCGCGCGCACATGCACACACGCACACACGCACACACACACACACACCACACACACACACACACACACTCACACACACCCGCACACACACACACGCACACAACACACACGCACACAACACACACGCGCACAACACACACGCACATAACACACACACACACATGCACACACACAACACACACACACACACAAAATGGGCAGCACATCCACGGGGTGAATGATAGAGAGTGGGGCGAAGCACCCGTCCGCCCATTCGTTCTTGCTTCTATGCGTCCGTCTGTGTGACCATCCATGCGTCCATCCGCCAGTCCGTGCGTGCGTCTGTTCGTGCATCTGCACGTTCATCTGTGCGCCCATCCCTGCGTTTGTCCATGCGTTCGCCCCTGCGTCCGTCCATGCGTCCATCCGTCCGTGCAGCCATCCGTGTGTCCGTCCATGCATGTGTCTGTGGGTCCGTTCATCCATCTAGTTAACACTCCAAGTGCCACCACCTCGCATCTTTTCATCATATATTCCGCATATAAAAGCACCGCCATCCAGCAGACATTCGAAGCACTAAGCGAGAGGTGGCACACGCACACTTTCTTACAGCTTGCGCTTCGAGTCTACTTCCCACCTTTAACAACCTCGAGTTCATGGTATTTACTAGTTCACTGTATTCATGGCACTGCGGCCCAACGCTCGCTAAACCTTTTTAAAACCAAGGAGGTTACGCCCAGCGAGTATAACCTAGCAACCCTTTCTTGTCAGATAGTGCTCAATGTAGGCGCCAATGGCTGCTAAGGGGTAATGAGAGACAGGAGAAATTAACGCGCATGCTGCGAATTTTTTATTGTTCAACAACGCACAGGCGAAATCTTCTTACCAGCACCACCTTGCGGGTCAAAGCTTAAGACATGTTACGCACTACTACGAGGGACGAATGGGTGCCGCTTTAAGGAGCTTCGCCCCTAAAACCAAGCAGGATAAAAATAATCTTTGCATAAAGTACATGAGGCTGTTAAAGTCACTTAGTGGCGGGGGCGCAGATAAAAATTTATTTTACCACCATAAAGTTCTATTTCATGCATGGATACATGCGAGACCATCTTTTAAGATGTTTTAGGTGAATGGATGGATGCAAGAAACTTTACTTCATCAGAGAACAGGTGCGACGATTCTATGTTATCTAGACATCAACACCAAGGTTGACGGCGAATTGGATGTCCCAATGGTCATGGACATTGGATCTCCATGACCATTGTCTGTACGGTTGATACTAAGTGTGGTTTATCTATGAAGCAGAGAGATGCCATTTTGGCCAGCTCAGATTTCTTTGGTTGAAGATGCTTTCTGAAGAAAGAAGAAAAACGAAGATGACTTGAGCCCTCGTGCATCACCATCACAAGCACCTGCAGCTGCCATAAAAAGAAAGAGAAAGAAGGTTTCGAGCACCCTTCGCCAGAATCGCTGAGTCTTCAGAAACGCCGACGCCTACTGCTGCTCATCCTGTTTTCTTGTGAATTGCTGCTTCTGACCAACAATGAAGTGAGTTGAAGTTTTACGTAAGCGATCAAGAACAATTGAGCGTAGAAGTTCCTATCTCCCTATTATTGGTTCCCTCCTATTTGTTCACAGTTAAGCCTTCGATCATAGGTGTCACTTCCTGGTCTGCTTGCGTTCATGAAATAAGAAGTTACTGTATATTAAAGCAAACTAGTTCCGATGAGCCCAGATAGCAAACAAATGGAATTTTTTGTTTGATTTAGATTCACTTGGTACTATCCCAACCAAAAACATACATACCGAATTCCTTCAGTATATGTGTTGTACACAACATCTATGGCATACATTTGCGCTAACTTTTAGGAGTATTACTGCTTTTTATGTGAAAAGTTGTATTTTTGTTAACGCTAGCACTGTGCGTAGTCGCTGTCGATAGTTACAGATAATGAACTTTTCGTAAAGATGCGCTCAGGGTACGTGTAAACACTTGGAATATGCGTTGGTTTGTGTTCAATTGACTGACTATCCAAAGCCTATTTTCATGTTGATGTAAATCCAAGAATGAATACGATTACTTGTGTACTGCACTTTTTAAATGCCTTGACTGAAAATCATAGGTAAGCTTTCGCAGACAAATGGATATAGCGCAACGATTAGCAGATGTAGGAAATATTGAAATAGCGCGAAATTTCATGGAAATCGGTTATTTTTCTTCAATTGTGTGATGTGTCCAAAGTATTAAACTTGTGTATTTGGATGCTACAAAAACGATTTTTCAAATCTCAAACCTGACGTTGTCGGCGCACGCAGTTAGTGCAGTGCGGAAAGCGCCGATTGAGCATTGTATAAAAGTGAATTGAGTGCTGTACATGGATATATTTTTTTCATTCTATACTTAAACAGCTACATAGAATAGGTTGTGAAAAGTAAAGTTTGGCTTTTAGTAACGACACAAGTGCAGGGGAAGATATAAGGAGGAAAGAAGTTGGTGCGCAGAGAGAACCTTTTCGTACGCACAAGCTTATTATCTTTCTCTCCCGCCCACCTTCGGAAGCATTGCGCAGTTCACCTGACTGGAATGTATGATTGGCCTGCTTTGCAAGCGATGATGTCAAGTGGTCGGTGGTGACTGTGAGATGCTCAGTGATCCAGAGTGCAAACAGAACGCGTTGAACGCTGACAACAAGATGGATGGATGAAAAACTTTATTATACATATTGCTGAATGGGTGGAGTCCCTAGTCCGGGATCCCATTGGCTGGCGCCCCGGTCCTTGCGCGGGCCACCAGAGCCTCTGAAGTTTGTTCAAGGAGCTTCTATCCGAGGAAGCGAGAGGGCGCTCATATAGCAGAAAGGTTGCTGACCCACGCAGCGATGCCACAGCTACAGTCACGTCACGTGATGTGGCACCATGATGACGTCATAGTAACCTTACATGTTTTGCTGAGCTCTCAGTTCATGATGACGTTACCAGTGACGTCATGCTCGATGGCATCATGGTAACGTTACATGTTTTGCTGGACTCTCATTTCACGATGACGTTACACGATGAAGTCATCACGTGATCATTTTTTACATCACTTGTGCTGACACCAACGCCGCGTGACACCGACGGTCAATATTCAAGTGTGGCGAGGCATCTAAGACGGCCGCATTCATAAGAGATTTTCAGTTGCCATCTGTGGATGCATTACGTGTGCCTGTACTACAGTCTATATGTTATCTTGGCGCGTCGCACATATCTGGAAATATTAAAGGGCTCCTAAACGGCCTCTGAGAAAAAGAGCGCTTTATTTTCTCCAGGCATTTCCGGTTCTCACTGCACAATTCATGACGTAGGTAGTTTATTTACGTGACGTCATGATGAAAGAAGCTTTCCATTAGCCAGTATACAAGAGAAATTTGTTCTGAACTGTTTCATACTCTGCTTTACCATGCAGTCACGTGGCTGTTTTGCTTTGTATTGCGTGGCTATCGGGCACGATGATGTGATTGCAAATTTTTTCTACGTTTGCGACTGCGCAGGGGTAGATAGCAGCATTTACTAGAAAAGCGCGAAATCTTAACAGGCTCAACGCGAAGTGCGGACGTTCTACATTTTTTACCAAGAAATAAGTGACAAAGGGGAGACAACGCTTATTGGAAGGCGAGGCAGAAGCAACAGTCTCGCCTTTGAACTTGGTGTGGTTTAGAGGCACGTTAAGAACTGTCCGTTGTTCACATTTCAGGGTCTTGTTTTGTGTCAAGCGCTTCTGCCGCTCGCCCTTGGCTCTGGTCTCCATCTGCTTGCTGTGCGTGGTTGGACTCACCCTCACATCCCGAGCGCGGCATGCGGAGCCGGTTTTCTCGCACTACCCCAGCTCGCTGTGCGCCGGCAACAACACGCAAGTGGTGCTGGTAATCCGCACGTGGCCAGGACACGCCGCCGTACGCGACGCGATCCGAGACACCGTAGCACACAGCGCAGTCCGCTCAGCCCTGCCTTCGTGGACGTTCCTTTTCTACACGGGCTTCGTGAAAAACTCGACGAGGTGGGTCGCGTTTCACCTTATACGTGGTAACCACCTGTCTACCCAGGGTAGCAATTCAGACGATAAACCAGGTTTATATTTTTAAAGTGCGATTAGGTGTTTTAAATGCGAATGCATTTCCTAGTCAGGCTATGTCAGGCGCTCATCATGATCCGTACACCACCCTCTCCCATAGCAACAGCTGCAGGCGTGCGCTTCTCCTCGCTTCTAGCAACCGGAGCATGTGGTGCGAGAGAGTCTGGAAGAGGGTAGGTCACTTTAAAGTGACATATCAACATTCCTCACTCGTGCTTCGCATATCATCGATTCCCGCTGTACGTGGGATCTGCCTTTTTTTTTAACCTTGCACGCACGCTAGCTACCAGAGCCGCGTTTCTCTGGACAGAAAAACGTTACGTGCAGTGAACAGCGCTATTGGCTGCACGGTGTAAGAAAAAAAAACTATTTTTTTTCTAACGCTGGATTCTCACTTGTGAAACGCCGTTATGGACACCACGCAATGCATTCGCATTTGCTCACGATTCCCGTCGAGGAGGTGGGAATTTTTTTTTTGTCTATCTCTCTATGTGGAGCGGCTTACGAAAGACGATAGCTTATTAATATGACTGCAAAACGGCAGTGCGACAAACACGGTCGAAGAAGGCTCATGTATACACGATGGGCGCAGATGAGTACATGTGCTTCCTTCATTATTTCTTGTGCTGCTATTCAATAGTGAAAGTGTGAACCAATTGACCCAAAGAAAAGTTCTATTGCAGGTTCATAATAAGTCTCCAAAAGTAGTGTGGTGCACCACAGAAGTAACAAGAATATCCACGGACAATATTTTTTGCATTTTGTCTTCATATAATGCAACGTTTAGGTTGAGGCATGTAGCGCGTGTAAGTGTAATGATCCATGGCTGTGCTAACGTAGGTTTTTGTTTCTAACAATTGACGGTGATTCTTGTGTGCTTACTGTCCAGATCAGCCAGAAGTTCGTGCCAGACCATTTGCCCGCACGGATGATGTAGGGCTCTGAGATAACGTTAGTGTGCGTTGTTGTAGGTGCGCCAATATGCCGTTTACACTTACAAGGTCTTTCATCTCTCGAACTTAAGGCGAAACCAAAGTACGAATGTTTCTGTATGGTATCATAAAAGTAAAAAAAGTGTGAAGTTTCATTATGATGGTTATTGTAAGTAAAAGCATTCACTAGTGCACAAGACATAATGGTACTTTTAATGCATAAAGTATATTCTAAACGAGAGGCTTATAGATATGCGTAAATGTTCCTACAGTGTGTGTGAGTGTCGTTAGGTAATATAAATAACTTAGGATAATACCTTGGAAAATAGTGTCAATTGTTAATTTTTATTCAAAATGACCGAGACAACTGACACGAATGTAACACAAACATGGCACCAGCTCAGGGGTCGATGCAGGCTCGGATTCATAAGATATCTTCAAAGGAGGACTGTTAATGGTGCCAGAGTTCTACTAAATTTCTGCAATGGCCCTCGTCATTCCTAAGGTGGCTGTGTACCTTTTTGGCTTTAGTTATAACATTCCACAGAGAACTTGTTTAAACATTGATGACGGCAAGGATGCTTGTCAAGACGTTGGCTTTATCGACATTTTTTTAGTAAATGATCTCTCACGCAGCAAAGGTAGCTTCTTTTGAACAGTCGGGGTTGTTACGTTGACCCGAAGCTGAAAGCGTGGCCACAGTTATTAAAGCCACTTCAGGCCACCTAGCAGTAAGTAATGTGTGCCTTGCAGTGGTACAATGTGGATGTGATATGAATTAGAAATATCCCACGCGAATGGTGCAAGAAAAAAAAAAAACAGGTTCTCTTATGCGTTTGCCTAAGACGTATTTACCTTTTTTATTCTCAATGAATATAAGGGTCCCCAATCTACCTCCTTCGATATTTATAACGTGACTTTGCATCGCCTTCAGGATTGGAGGCATTGCAAGCTTTCTGCGTTTCGGTTGAATTGTTGTGGCCTCCATGATCGGCCTGACCGCGACCAAGCGAAGATGCCATGGGACGAAGCCGTATTATTATGTAAGGTTCTGTGATGATGTCATGAATTTTGATATATGTGTGACGTCCCGATGACGTCAAATTATGGTGTCATGGCGTGTTGATATCGTGCATCCCTCGTGTTCACGCCGACAACCAGAGACTACGGTCGACACGGATGGCCTATTTGATCATATGGTGGTTTGGGGACGTTAAACCTCACATATTAATGAATCTGTCAATCACCGATGGCATATTTTCGCGTTCGATGAAGTATCTAAGGTTTTCGCCTTAATGTATGACGCCTCATCACAATAACGGGAATTGCGTCATGTTGGGGCTTTTCAACACGAAAGGGTTTAATGCGGTGCTTCTGCCAAAATTCACTAACATCTTGTGTGCCATGCAAGTGAGATCGGATAAAAATCTATTTGGCATGTAACGTTCACTACACAAAGCCTTGCATACTGTACGACGGGAAAGTCGTACGCAACTGTCACTACGAATGGCCCCAACATGCTTTAGGATGAGCGGGAACAAATTTTATACTATTTAGAATACGATATATTCTCTTATGGTAGCGCATTGCATTGTCGTAAAAGGAATTTTATTTGCACTACGCGATTACATCCGATGGTTCACTTTACATTTCCACAGGTTCCACAAAATATATTAACAATCACTGATTGACATCTTTATGACATTCAACAAAGGAAACATCCACGCTGCGCGTCGGCCTTGTTTCGGACCACGCAACAGTCGAACTTCAATATTAAAAACTTGAACAAAAGCACAAGACCACTTTTTCAAAAACTTCTCCTTCCCTATAGCGAGAACAACTCTGTTTTAATGTGGTATACTACAACGTTATGTATTCGGGTCAAGATTGGCCACTGGTTTCTGCGCGCCCTAGCTTGGTTCACTGCTAGGCCTCTGTTTTCCCACAATGCAAAAAGGTCTGGTGGTCTGTACCTGACGTGCTAGCACACTGTTTGGGCACCGACTCTTCTTGGAGAACCTTTCTTCCTCTAGTCGGTGATACACTCTGTCTACGAGGGACGAGAATGTTGTGGCCCCGTGGCACGACAGCAATGCATGCTCGCTGTCTTTGTGTTTTCGGCAGCGCACACCCTGCTTAGATTTGATAAGATGGCACTTGAACATCCGGTCCAACGTGGACAGAACACCCTACTGAAGCACCAAACCACGTCTTCATTGTTTCCCGATAACGATTGATGGATTGATTGATTGATATGTGGGGTTTAACGTCCCAAAACCACTATTTGATTATGAGAGACGCCGTAGTGGAGGGCTCCGGAAATTTAGACCACCTGGGGTTCTTTAACGTGCACCCAAATCTGAACACACGGGCCTACAACATTTTCGACTTCCTTGAAAATTCAGCCTTCGCAGCCGGGATTTGAACCCGCGACCTGTGGGTCAGCAGGCGAGTACCTTAGCCACTAGACCACCGCGGCGGGGCTGTTTCCCGATAACCAGCTGGGCGTTATTAGTCCCCAGGGAAAGATCGGGTTTTTAACTTCACAACCATGGTGCACATTGTCACTATTGCTCATATGGCCCTACGTATTTGCACCATTTTCTTTTTAAATATTACTGTGATTTCGTCGCTGTTTGCTGACTAAAAAGCTAATCCTCTTTTTACTTTTTGTTGGGAGGTTCCCCTGACAGTTCTTACTTTGGGACCTCCGATTTTTCATTCGACATGCAGAAAATGTATTCATAAAATATGTATGTAGTTTTGAATAAACAACAGCAGCAACAACAACAACAACAACAACAACAACAACAACAACAACAGCAGCAGCAGAATTCTTATGCGAGTTCCGTATTTCGGGCCTTTAGTAGGGGAGCCTCAAGGCGTAGTGCGGCGACCCGTTTATAAATGCCGATGACATGCCTATAGGCACCCGACAGTGGACCAGAGTGCGTGACGGAGCTTTTAGATGCGGAGCATCTAATACTCGAGGCTTGTAGTGCGGCGCCGTCCGCAAGCTTCCTCCTCCTTCTTCCACCATCTGTGCATCCCTTCCTCCTCTACACACCGCGCGCGCTTCACTCCTCCACCATCTGTGCACCCTTCCTCCTCTACACACAGCGTGCGCTTCTCCTCTTCACGAACATTCGCTAGCTGTATAATGTAGCGCGCATGCGCCGTCATGCTTCGGGAACATCGGCAGCTGACGCGCGCGCATGCGCCGTCGCGCTTCGAGAACATCGGCAGCTGACGCGCGCATGCGCCGTTGCGCTTCTCCCCCTTCTCGAACATTCGACAGCTGACAGTGCATGCGCCGTCGCGCTGTATATATACTCAAGGTCGGCGCTCGCTCGCTCAGTTGCCGCTCGTCGGTTGGTTTGTACGGCGCGTCGACGTCCAAGGTCGCGGTGAAATGAATTCCAACGAATCCACAAACACAATGATCGACGTCCCTTCGACCAGCGCCGCCCTTTCGCATAGGTGTGTACGTGTTCACTCATTTAACACCCCCTCCTACAACCACGTTAACCAATTTAGCCATCGACCCAAGTAAGTCGCACTTTAACACCCCGTTAACCAATTATATGCTCCGCATCCTCCTCAGTGTTTTCCCGAGGGAAGCTGCGGGCAATTTTTTTGAGCCCCGTCAGCATTGTCGGAACCGACTGCCAGGGATACTAAGAAAAAGAAACGCTCGCTCAACACAGTGACACGCTTAAGTGTCAGTGTCCTTTTTGGCAGGTTTTCAAAGAACGCTTCCTGGACGCTTTCATAATCAGCCGTGATCCACCTGCTCACAACTAAAGAAGAAAATGATATGCACGTGCAATTCAGATTTTGCTGCGTCTACTCGCTAGGCTACGCTTAGGAGGACTCGGTTTTGCTGCGCCTACTACAGGCTGTGTGTTCTGGCGCTACCATCATATCTCGTAAATTTCATGGCCGGGTGCCTATAGAAGAGAATTGGGTTAACTGCCTTCGGCCCCAGTGGGAGAGCCTGCAGATACAGGGGGCTCTGGACCAAGGAGGTCTAAGAAATTTCAAACCTCTTTGCTCCGGTCCTCTAGAAAACAAGACGCAAGTTGCGTCGAAAGATGAACCTCCTGTAATGGTAAGACTAATACCTCTGTCACACGGCCACGACCAAACTCCATTAAACTCCGTCAACGTAAAGCTCCGCTAGGTAGTTCGGCGGAGATGGAGTTGTATCAGTGTCACACGGCAACGACAAGGTTGCAATAGTTGCCGTAAGGGGGCTCAGCAGGCACCGTTTGAGTTTCACACAAGTATCTCGATTTCATCTCTGGGTGTCTTTTTGTGAATCTTCGTTATGCTGTTTTTACGAAAACACAATATTAAGTACTTCTGAAGGCAACAAACCATTAAAATTATTTCAGATGGAAACACATTCACTAATTGTAGCAATGCTAGCAGTGACGCTGGCTACCTTGTGCCTAATGCTATGCTTGTTTACAATTGCGCTGTGCTCGGCGACCAGTTGGTTTTGTAGCCCATGTACCAAAGTTGTTGTGTTTCCTTCCCTCGTAAGCACATCCCAAGTCACCCTTGAATTAGGTCTGGTACCATTACCCATTCCTGCAGTCGTCGAAGCAGGTGACAATGATGCAGCGCTGTCAGTCATTCCTCTCCCGGGCCTACGCAAACACGGCGACGACAAGAACCGCACGCATGGACGATGCCCTCCACACCACGCCAAAGAAACACACGTTATGAATGAGTACTGCAACAAAAGAACGTTTAATATTAGAGAGTTTTAGTACTGCGTAGGCTGCGTACGTGGCGGCGTTGCGTACGTAAGGACGCCGCGTTCTGCGTAGTGCGCATGCGCAGAACGCAACGCGCTCGTATCGCGTTACGTACGCAGCCGCTACGTACGCACGCATGAGATGCGTGCGTGCGTACGTATGAGGTGATCGCGCCGCTCTCGAACAAGTTCGCGACAGCGCCAGACTTCATTTTGCAAAATGGCGGCATCGAAGGCAAGCACCGACCGGCTCTGTGGCTTAAAATATGGCCATAATCTGGCTATAACACTTGGATTGGCTCAAATTGGCTGTCCACAACTCGTGCTTCTATTTTGATCTACCAGATGGCGCAGCACGCTTCACGCTCGTTACGTGGTTCACGCGGGTACTACGGCGTACTAAAAGCCGATTAGTGGCAAACGACGCCACGTAACGCACGGCGCTTGCGTGATGCGTACGTAGCCCCATTCCGCAGTACTAAAACTCTCTATTGCCAAAATGTATTTATTGTTGTCACTGCGGCAATTTAGTGCTCGGATTTTTTTTCTGACCTGCCGGTACTGGGAACGAGAGTACCTCATTCCGCTGCAAAGGGAGATCGTCGAACGTCCTTTGCGAAATGCTCCGTTTACCTTCGTTTGCGTAAGGGTTGCCGTGTGACACGGGCCACATCTCCCTTGTCGTAAGAACGAAGAAGCTAAACGGTGTTCCCGGGTGCCCGTGTGACAGGGGTATAACCCCCGTATTCAGAAGCGCTTCTTGACTTGAACTTGAAACCGCCTTCAATGAAACGCATTTGAAACGCGTCAGTGCGTTTGTGCTACCTTGGCACCACCTAAAGTCAGCGCGTTCGAAACACATTTGTGCTGCATTGAAGTCGGTGACAAGTCAAGTTCAAGTCAAGCAGCGCTTCTGAATACGGGGATAAGGTTCGTCATTTAAAGCACAGATGTCTGCTGTGTTTGGAACAAATGTTAGATGATTTAGAGTACGCCGTACTGCAAAAGAGCATTAAGCTGTTCCAGTGTAAGCGGAGTGGATGACACGAGTACATGCATATTCATTTTACAGTGAGCGAGACCAAGTAGCCACGTAAAATATTTTTGTAAAACAATTTCTTCGCGCGCATCTTAAAGATTCGACTCCACATATCCCTCAGAAAGGAGCTAGACAAAGTGTTTCATTTTTCCAGCATGTTTCGTCTAATCATAATTCAGTTTGAAAGCCGTAAAAACAGTTCAGCAGTGTTTATACGGAAGCATATTGCTTTTTTCTGACACAGCCCAACATTCGATAGATAATCATTTACTTATGAACTTCGGCAAACTACTCAACGACTATGCATCAGGGCACGAGGGCTTCCAGGTAGACTTTACGGATGAGTAGTTGATAAAGCAAATCATTTAAGCATTGAGGTGGTGCTTTCAAAGCTACTCAATAAAAAAACGTATTGAGAAACGATTATATTGCAAAGTTTGCAGACTTACGCGCTTGTGTCTTGCACTTGGTAATGTTAAATAAAGAAATTAATTATGTGGAGACACCTTTGGCACTCGCGTTATGACTGATTTCCAATGAAAGAAGTGTCAGTTTTCTTTTTTTTTGTTTACTGGTTGAACCACGGGTATGACAGTGGAATGAGCAGGGTCACCGAGGCTAATCCGTTCTCATTCATTTGTGGCCACTTGTTCCACCCCGTTTCGGAATATGCAGGATGAACTCCGTGTTTCGCGAAATAAAAGCCCACGGTGACCTGCTCATCTCGCCATTCGAGGCGGTGGCCAACAACTCGGTGGAGATCGTTCTGGACGTGATGCGCTGGGTGGAGCAACAGTGCGGCAAGCGGCGCCAGCTGCGCCTATTCGTCCACGTCAACGACAGCGTGTTTGCCGACCCGGTAGCTCTCGAGGGATACTCGGTGAGTGACGGAATACTTTCGCGCTGAACTTGGTGATATAATGTGGAACTTTATGAACACGCAATGTAGATGGAAGGCAGGAAGCGCTTCACAGGATGAGCGTCTTTCCAGTGAAGTGCTCCCTTCCTTCTACCTTGTGCTCTCATGTATTTCCACATCCTGTTGCTTCAACTGCCCCAACATTCCACGTATTTGAATTTAGTGATAGTAATGAACCAAATTTACGTAGCTGCGAGCTTGTTGAACAATAGAGAACCAGCCGTTTTTTTACCAAAGCGGAGAGTATTACGCTGTCGCGTTTAAATGCGCATATATTTGTTATAGAGTGGAGAGGGGGAGGGGGATGTCCGCTACTGTAACTCAGTGTTGAGCAACGGACCAGTTATTCGAAGGTCACAGATTCGGTTCCTGCAGGTGAGAAGTTATTCTTTTGTCCAGTTTTCTTTTTCACATTTACATTGCTATTACTTCTAATGACATCCCTTATACTTTCCTTGAAATCATTGTCTGTTGGTTCTGATTATTGCGAGCAATACAGCGAAGGCTGTTGTGGTATCACAACAAGGTTCACGGGCGTCATGGTGTCCGTAACCACTATCGAATGAAATAAGAAAAAAAAGCTATGTAAATAAAAAAAACGACGATGACACAATGGGATTCGAACCCAGCTTCCTTATCACCAGCCTAGTATTGTACCACTGAGAAATACGGGTATACTTGAAACTCCATTACAAACTGATCCTAGATCTTGTCAGGAAATGAATATCATTAATACGTGTAATAAAATATTTTAGAACAACAAAGGAACAACGAGGCGTCAAATATTGCGATTTGGGTAATGAGTGGGCCGTGGAATGCTTCAACTCATTACAAATACTTCAGCTATAATTCTTCAACGTCGTCAGTCACAGCAAAAAAAAAAAAGGCAAAATTTATTGCACGTGTGTATAAGAGGCACCACGCTTGTAAAAAAAATTACGAAGAATCGCATGATCAATGCTTCTCTACAACACAAAGGTATGAACTAAGGCGTAGTGGGTACCCTGCAAGTGCTTTTGTAGCAGTTACCAAAAGAATGTTTAAAAAGGTCCTGGAAAAGCCGCTCTTCAAGCTTTCGATGTGAATGTGTGGCGCGTTCCGCACAGGTCTGGCGCTTTTAAGGAGCTTTCTCTTTTTGCTGGGGGGTTGTCTCTCATCATCTCACCAGTAGCCTTGACTTCAGCGATCAATGACGTCTGAATATCATCTACAAAGTCAACAATAGTAAAACTCACTAAGTCGGCCTACTGAAAAAAAAATAATAAAAATTTGTATACGTACATTTCAAAGGCGAATAGGAAAAGGGGGGAGGGGGAGCATGTATGCTGATCTCTGTACTTTTCTTGCTTATCACTTTCCTTGAGATAGAAATTGTTCTACAAATATTGAAACAATAGAAGTCACCATCATTTATGTATTCGCATAATGTTCTGTGTGATAAGTCGAATGATAAAAGCCGTATTTGTCTCTCAGAAAACGTTCTGATTATCACTCTGCACGCTTCTCCGCCACCTCTTTGTAACCAAAAAGCCGTCTTTCCAGGATCGGCAAAATTTGGCAAAGCGGCAATGCGATATACCATTACGACGTCATAACGTCTCCACGTGAAGATTTTTATTCTACCACTAGTGTTGCCACCGCCCCCGTTAGTCACATCTCTTTCTTATGAAGCGTTCACTTGACTGCCCTCCCCCGTCTCTAAACATTGTCATGCAAATAAATGTGCAAGTCGCGAACGGATTCTTGGCGCATTAGCGTTCACGATGCTCCATCTTCCCCGTAGCGTCAAATGAATGACATGGCGACGCGGCCCTCGTTCTTCTGCAAACCGGTCAAAGGAGTCGACGTGGGCCGTGACCCGAATGGCGTCAACTTCGTGCCCCGAGACCTGTTCCGGGGCCCCGTGTTTCCACCTTACTGCGAAGGGGACGCCTTCTTCATTAACGGATCGCACCTCGGGCCGCTGTACGCGGCGTCCCTGTATGCGCTGCACTACGCTCTTCTGCCGCAGTACGTCACAGGTCACATGGCCGTCATCGCCAACATGGGTCACGTGGACGTCGCGAAGCGTATGCACCTGGCAGCCAACCCGGAAGTTGACAAGAAGCGTAGCGGAAGGAAACCGCGCGAGGCACAACTCTTCGTCACCGGCGTGTGGTCGAGCACGTGGAAAGACGTTTGGCTCTACTCGCTTTACAACCAGACACGAGAGACGCCGCTTGAAAAAAAACTGACGGAAGTAATTGTTGAAAGGCTCCAAGCTGCCTCAAAGTGACATGGGGTAGTGTTTTCCTTTGACTTGGAGTGAGAATAAGAAAATAAATGTTTTGCTCTTTTTTCAGCAGTTCTTTCTTTCTTTCTTTCTTTCTTTCTTTCTTTCTTTCTTTCTTTCTTTCTTTCTTTCTTTCTTTCTTTCTTTGTGCGTGTGTGCGTGTGTGTGTGTGTGTGTGTGTGTGTGTGTGTGTGTGTGTGTGTGCGTGCATGAGTGCGTGCGTGCGTTGAAAGTGAGTTGAAAGTGTGAATTGAAAGTGTCAAAGCATTTGGGTTGAAAAGTGCTTTAACATTTCTGAAATGTAATGAGTGTCATAAGTAATGATTCCCGAAATGCAATAGGTGCCATAAGTAATGTCATGTGCACTCTTGTAGTACCACCTGTGAAATGTGAAGTTTCTTTCTTTCTTTCTTTCTTTCTTTCTTTCTTTCTTTCTTTCTTTCTTTCTTTCTTTCTTTCTTTCTTTCTTTCTTTCTTTCTTTCTTTCTTTCTTTCTTTCTTTCTTTCTTTCTTTCTTTCTTTCTTTCTTTCTTTCTTTCTTTCTTTCTTTCTTTCTTGTACACTAGCGGAAATTAGACGCAAAGGAGCATCTGTAGTTCGACGTGCACCAATTTATAGTTCCTTTACTTCCCCACTTCTCCTTCTTATGGCTCGACATAGATGCACTGCGCTTTGTATACAGTTGTGCACGGGTGCTTGGGTAAGAATTCGTAAGGCGGTTTAGAAATGTGCTCGAGCGCGACACGCAGTGCGGAACTTTCAGCCGCAGGCCGTGTCTGCTACAGGGCCCATAAAGATCACCATTCCTTTGTTGCATCGTATGTCTGTATGGTTCATTTCCCTTATCGCTCGCGGAAAACGTTGTGAACTAGTGCAGCCTCTGAGAGCGTTATGTCATAAGAAGAAAAAAAGAAGCACGCTAAACTGCCGCATTAAAATATATAGTGGTCTAAATTTTCATCTTTTTGAGGGTGGGGGGTTAAAATAACTCGGTATCAACTTGGACCCCGCGGGAAAAATGTTTCGCTTAGAGCGACTCGATTTCACAGCGTCGTCTCGCTGTATGTATTTAGGAGCGCTTAACCCATTTATAAAATTTAGTACTTGTTCTTAACGTCAGACGGCTACTATGAATTGCACTGAGTTCTTTGTTAGCTTTAGTACATCGGGAGTCGACCAAAGTAACAGCAATACCTGTTAATGCCGCACAACAAGACGGTATTGTCAGGAATGAGGCTGTGGAGCTGTGAAATTTCGGTTCACGAGAGAAGAAGATTGGCCCCAAGTGTGTCTCAAAATTGCCCTTGAGAGAAATGTTACTAGACATGTGTATAGTTAATGGTAGAAGTTGTGAAGGTGCCACGGGAACTGACAACTACTTGGCGTTAAGAACAGCTGGCTTGGTAGAAGTGCCCATGTTGCTTCTCATAACATATTTTGAGAATGAAAACACGACAGTAAACGACAGGAGTTACTGACTTCGAGTGTGAAACAATTAAATATACGCTGACGTACTAAATTAGCTGTTACAGACACTGCTTCATGTTGTTAAAAAGATAGTACCAATTTCCGCTCACATAACATATTGTGTTCAATACTTCTGTATTAGTGGCTATGTTCATTGTTAGACCCAAGTTCAAGCGTGTACTTCATTGAAATGAATAAAAAAGCCGTCTAATAAAATCGTGCAGCTCTAAGTATCAACAAGTGGCAACCACATAAGGAACACTACTTTACTTTTGCTCTCATAAATACTAATTGGCAGTGGGCTAAATATTAGGGGAGCACTGTTTCCAATTTGCCTCAAACTAATGGGGCCTTCCGGCAGATGCCTCGTGCGCTGGCTGCAAGATATCGCATTCGCTCCTAGTCCTATCAATTACCTCTGCTTCTGTTGCAACTAGACGGGATGTAATTACATTGTCTTCCCCTAATCAGGAAGGACACCATAAAAGACGGGGACAGGGGATCTACCCAAGATTGAACGGTTGGACTAATGATCTTCCAGCCTCCTTTTGCTAGATTCAATGACAAAGGAACACTGGCGTCCCACACAACGACACAAGCTTCCACGAATAGAGTGCGCCGCCAATTACAGAGCGTGAAGTATAGAAAGGTTTGAATGATTCATTGCAGGGCGCTCGAGCCGCAACAAATGTAGTGGCTAATGTCAGCAACATCGAAAGCAGAGTTTGTTACTTATTATCTTATCAGTTGCATTGGCTTCCCTACCAGTCTTATTTATTATGACTTAGTCGACTGTTGCTTCACCCACTGCTTGGTCTTTAGAGCTCATTAATTCTTTTATGGCGAGCTTGTTTGAGTTGTTATAGCACGTAGAAAAAAAGCTCTTACGGCTTGATGCGCGGGCACTCTTCTATCGGACAATTTTAACGCGTGGCTCTGTTTCACTACAGTGCGGCTTGCACGGCCCCATAAAGCGTCGACAATTCGACTAGTTGTCGATCGTGTGGTCATTTGAAGCTCTGTAAGCATGGTAATCTCATTGCATTGAAAAAAGCTGTTGTAGCGGAAACATTTGGAGAACTTCACCGTCAGGAGCATGCCGCGATAGCGTAATCTGGTCTTGTGCGCACAACTTTCTGAACTACTTGCCTGCTTCGGTTGTTGGTGCACGGCTCAATCATGTCGAAAGGAAACGAACTACGTGTGCGTAATATTGGCCATTTGAAAATATTATTGAAGACCAATTGCAAGCGCAGTTCTTAAGTGCCCACAAGGCCACATTGTTTTCCGTAAGCGAATCAGTGACAGATCCACTACGTGAGGCGCGAACCTACACAGCTGTTAAATTTGGCGCTGAAATTTTTAAAGTCCCCAGTTCGGCCAATCCCCTCGTGGGCATGTACTAGTTTGTTGGTTTCGCCAAGACGATAAAACAATTACTAGTGTCTTTAAACTATTACGTGACAGTTCAGCAACAGGACTTCTAGTTCATACCATCTGGAATGCGCTGCAGGAGCGTGCCGCGTGCTTTTGGAAGTCATCATCACCATCAGCAGTGGAGGGCGTGCTCCTGTCGCTACCCCGTGCTGCACCCTGTATGCCCGTGCTGCATTTTCGTCTCGTGCGTCACGGCCAACGGTCAGCTAGCAACTCCGGCTTCGAAAATCTTCTGGTAGACCTATAGCATCACTCCTCTCCTGTACAGAAAACAATGCCTGAAGGTAAGTCAAGCGGCTCCTTGAGTTTAAGGTTGACTGTTCCAAGAATGTCCGCTGAAACGTTGCCCAGTGATTGCGCGGCACTTGCGGTGACGTGTCTCAAAAGCGTTCTATAAATCAAAGTTCAGAGGAGGATCACGCCGATTCGTTTAATTTACCCCAACGTTTAGGCCGTACAATCTTGATCTCGGTCATGAGCGTGTTGGCGTGGCCGCGGGATTTCGTTTCGACAGGGTTCGCGGCGAGTGAGCGATGTTGGCAAGAGTGCGATGAGATACGTCGAATGCAGTAGCCACACTCTCTTCCATCTGACTACAGCCGCCAGGCCGAAGATTCGTGCTGGATGCCCGCCTCGGTGCAAAACTTGTTAGAGTGCCCGGCTTCTGACCCGAAAGTTACGGGTTTTGTTGGGGCCACGGACATCGCATTTCGATGGTGGTGTAATTCTACGCAGTGTCTATTCTCCCGGCAACCGGGATAATTTAAAACAAAAAATTTTTCCCGGCAGTCACCTTTCATTGGCTTTTATATATCACGTGAATAACTGCCGTGGGAAGAAGAGAAAAAAAAACTGGCTGCTGTGGGATAGACTGGGCATACGTAGCCTAGCATGCGTTAGATTAGGTCAGGTTAGGCTGCGAGACAGACTGGGCAGACGTGACCCAGCGTGCGTTGGGTTAGGTTAGGTTACGTTAGGTTATGTTGAATAGGTTAAGTTCTACCGGTAGCCGGGAGAATCATTCAAAAAATTTATCTCAGCAGTTAGTCACGTGAATTATGAAAGCCAATGGGAGGCTACTGCCGTGGGAAATTTGTTTGACTATTTATTCCGGTTGCCGGGAGAATAGACACACCAGTAATTCTACTGTGCGATGTCAGTAGACGTCAACCAGATGGTCCAAGTTTGCGGAGCCCATCACTACGGCATCTCTCGTAGCCACATTGGCGTTTCTATACGTAATATACTCCAGATATTATTGCAATAAAGATGTCTGGCCCCCGCAAGTAACGGTGTTCTCGCGCACATATATCAGAATACTAATCGCTTGTAGGGGCCACCCATCTCGTCCCGCGTGTACGGGCTGTACGGAACGAGCGTCACAGTAGCGTACGACCAATCACATTTTCTGCCTGCTCGTACTCACCGTCCACTATTGTCTAAACGAAAGTGCAGCTACCTTACAAACTGCACCAATAAATGATAACGAGGTTCAATAATACGCTTGCATGTTCAAACACGACTGCAAGAGGGAAACATTTCTGCATTTGCTTATTCTTTATTCATGACATAATGCAGGCTAGAGTAAGGGCTCAAGCATGAAGGGCTAGGGAAAAATTGTATGATATAACAGAACACAGTAAAAAGGAAGCAACAATGTGAGTATGAAACAAATTAGGAGGAGTAATACAAACTTTGGTATATGGCATATATACGTGAAATATACAAGTTCAGAACAAAAAAAAAAGACAGTGTACTTAGCCTCATAATTGTGCCACAGCATAACTATTAGAACAACGTACTTGGGCAGTTTCGTGGACCAACACTACGACACGACTATGAGGCAAGACGCTAGTTCACCCGTATTTAAACACACTCACCCTCATCGAAATGTAACTGCCACGGCCAGCAACATAAGTCGCCTCCTTGAGTATAGCAGCGCAACACGTAAACCGCCAAGCGACAAAAAAAGTATGTCTTCACCCCATGGCTGTAAAGCAAACACACCTGATGAATTCTTAAAATATTTCGCTGAATGTCTTCATTTGTGCAGAAACTGTCTGCCCACGTATTTATTACTTTCCTATCTTTCTGTGTGCCCTTTTTTATTTGCAGATTCGACGTTCGTGAGTGGTAAGATGTGACACTGCTCGTATGCATTGTTTTCAAAGATAATTATAAAGTTGACTAAAAAAACTTTGTGCTGTTTTCTAATGGGCCATTGTCTGGGCTTGAACCCGAAAGTGCTCGAGCTCAACCGAATGACTCGGTTTAACATTCGTTTGGCCAGTACCCGTCTCGGACGTGAAACATGCCTTTCAAGCATGACACTTCGGGGCCCACTTAATTTAAAGAAGTAAGCCCTTGCTCGCAAAGGAAGCATGACCGACTTCGCAGTCGTTTTGAAGACTTGTGCTTATTTAGACAGGCGCCGATGAAACCGCAAGATCTAACCCCACTGTTGTCTTCATTTTTTTTTCTGAGACCTCTCAGTATTAATATGAATGGCATCACTGTGGCTCATGTGATACATATACAACGTGTATTTACAACAGTAGTACTCTCTATTTTACTGATTTTAATTGGTGGGTCATTCCACACCAACTGCCCCAGCCTGGGCGCTCGCCGAAAGTCAATTTATATGAAATAGTTGGATAAAATTACACGCATATACACATCAGTTCCAAAGTATTTTCCTAAGATATTTCAAGTGGAAAAAATGCTTGGTGCCTGCGACCACTGCATGAAATTTATTATGGGGTGAAAAACCAGGTACGAAAAGAATTCCCTATAAATTGATCGTTTCGCGCATTCTTTCAATACTTGCTTTTATGAGCTTTCAGAGCAACGCGCTTTCATTATAAGGCAGTTACTTATGGCAGTTTCAATATGTTCACTCTTTAGAGTGTTGACAAAACTGAGTGAAGTGTTTTAAAGAATTTTTCTTCCAGTCACGACCATAGATAGAATGCATAAAGTACTTCTATCAATCCCTCCGAATCACGTACAATTTACATTTTTTTTTGTCCTGTGTATGGTGCGTAGGTTATGAAATAAAAGACTGAACTTGCAAAACGCCACTTTGGTCCAAAATAAAATGTCTGTAAGATCATAAGAAGTTCCAAGAAAAAACAACAAGAGAAAAGCCATATATGATTGAGAATCATAAAATCTTTTCTCGCAGATAGTTTCATCGAAGTCAATTTGTTTTAGTGGAGAAAAACATTTTTGAAGTTTCCTTCCACCGCTGGACTGTTTCGCTATAGGGGAAATACAAGCCAACTGAACTGGCTAGATAAAAAAGAGTGGTAGCGTTCTTGCAACACATGATTCAATGTCCTTGTTAGTACTGTATTTCCTATATTACATATAGAGATGATAATAAACATAGGTAAATGTATAACAATGTGAATGAATTCAATGGCACTACGATCCAAATAATGATCGCGTTGCATTTATCTTGGGAAAGTGCTCCCGACCTGATGTCTATATGTTTGTAATTTTATCAAAACATTCAATATAAACCGATTTTTGGTGATCGCCCTGTCTGGGACAGTTTGCGTGGAATGACCCACGTAACAGACAGAGGTTCGTGAATGATTGCTAATTTGTTGGCAAGAAAGCCTCCTATACTGCGTATTATGATTTCGAGAGAAAAGAAAAGTACTTTTTAAAATATATGTTTGGAAGATTAGACAGTCACTTTTTTCGTCACGTGCTTTTTCATTTTTAGGAGTCGATGGACCGTCAACGCTGTCCAGCTTCAGTGGGTCCAGCTTTAGTGGTAAGAATTTACCTTGCTTTTCTTGTCTCTCGTATGGTAGATTCGACGGGTCGTTTTTGAGTGCTCCAGAAGCTCTAAAATATGCACCTAAAATAGCAACCAAGTACTGCCACTAAAATAATCGGGCAAATGGATGATCAGGAAGGAAGGACATGACCTGCATACCTCCATGTTCTCGTTGTAGAGCCTTGAAGCAGCAGACTTCACCACTTTTAAACATGTTCAGAGTGCCCACAAACAACCACCCGAGTTTGCCGATAGTGAAGAATAATCCTAGGAACAGTGGAAAACATAAACTTAGCTTTGCGCAACCTTGAGTGATAATGCGATATGGAGCAACTACAGTAGTAGCTATAGTGCTCGATCTGGGCCCGACCACAGACGAAAAATTATTGTTCATGCATTGTACAAGTCTATCATAAAGAATGAGAGCAGTCTACCATCAGTCATCTTTTTGCAAATCTAAGCCACTAAGTTATTGCCAGAGACTGAAAGCCGGACATGTGGTACTTGAAAATGTTTACTTTAACAGTGGACCCGTTTGTACATGCTAGCTTCTTTGGACTACTATAACAAGCTGAACTATGGGGCTTCATCCGTGCCGCTACCCCCTCAGGTGACCAGGGTTTCCGACCCTATATGCAGGCTTCACGTCGGGCGAAGATTCGCACGTCAACAGTAGCTTTAGAACAGTAAAGTAACAACCTGGCGTCAGACAATTCCAAAGACGTAACAAGTCGGCCGTTTAGTGTTCCAACCCTTTACAAGAACCTCGGACATACTTTGTCATCGTCGTCAGCCACAGCATCCACAAAGTGCTCTTAATACCCTACAAGTTTGTATCAGGTACCACCAATCTCCGAAGAATGACGAATAATGGCATAGTGGACGCTTCCTCACTACGCTAAAATTACATTGTTTGATGGCGTGGTGAGTACCATGCAAGTGGCCTTGTAGCAATTGCCCCAATAGTATCTAAAAAAGGCCCTGACAGGGCCACTCTTCCAGCGTTCCCTGTCACTGTGCTATATTCAGTTAAGTTATGCAAACAAATTTTATTTCTTATCCTGAATATAATTTGGTCGATAACTTATGCTTAGATGTCACATATATCTAATACAGCTTTTAATTTGAACCAGAACTATTGATTTCGTAACTAGTTTACTATTAGATCGCCTTTTGTATATTCGCAATACCAGAGGTGCAGATAAGAGAAACAAGATCGAGATCACTCCTTGCTCGCGCCAATAAAAAAAAAACTATCGGTGAGAGCTGCTTTCTTTTTCTCTAGATAAAACAAAACTCATGTTAACGAGCTTCACTTTTTAAATATAGCTGGGATCCGCTATGCCATTTAATCTTACACCTGAATTATCTTCTTTTCTTTTTTCGAACGTAGCGTTTTCTCAGACATCCAGTGGGGGTGAGTACATAACTTTGACAAAGTATTTTTCTTTTTTACACATTGCTATACACGAAATGAACTCGCTTTTTACTACAAAGTAGTGCCATCAATAAAATGCCGTAATCCTGGTTCTTGCTACAAGAACGCCATTTTGTATTACTGGTGCCAACACATGCGAGCATTTTTTTCTTTGTACAGATAAAACTGCTGTGATGGGGCCAACTAGATGAATAAAAACTATTGTATGCTGATTGCTGCCATTATTTTCTTGTACAAGGCTGGTAAATTAGTGTAAATGTTCATACTGTGACCGGACAGCAGTTCGGTGATTGTAGTCAACGGTGTTACACACAGGGTTGACTTAAGGGTTTTTCAAAGGTTAGTCTTTAAAACTAAGACAGTATCTATGTCTACAGCTACGTAAATTAAATAAATTGCAGTCAGGTATGCTTATACATGCGGACAGCCACACAAATGATCGTTCATTACATGAAAGCACTTCTAAAGAGTGCCTCTGCATCGAATAACCGAATGCTTGGCCGTGCGAGTGTCTGTAGAGTGAATTGCAGTATCTGTCCAGATGAGCTACTAGAGGCAACTTTGTTCTGTGTTAGATTGCGCTGCTGCAATGCGGACCGCATCATAAAGCGTGTCTTGAGGCACTGTTTTGTAGCAAGAAAGAGAGCACACATTGTGACATATATGAGGAGCACCCGATGTTGCAACTCAGCATATATGGTTACCTAAAAATGGACAAGTGTATGTAATTGTTCATAGTAAGTGAAGAAGCCACCGTGTATTTTGTTTTTTGAACTCGCACAAGGAAATAACGTGTTACTATCAGTCTAGTAAAAATTATGTCGTACAAGTAGTATTGTGGGTTATAGAAAAGTTTGTTGCTGTACATCCATTCAAGTCGTCAAACTGTTCAACGGATTCTTAGCATGGCTTATTAAGTAGTACCTTGGTTGCTTTGGAACATTACTTTTTTGTATCAATGAAACACTAATTGTTTACATCAAGTAGTACTTATCTCATAAAATGAAGGGACTTTCCTTGTGGGCATGCAAGCAAACAGCATGGATTGTCTTTCAAAAAATGTCATGCCGTTTGTAGGATGGTCGTTTTGTAGGATAATAATGCTGCTATAAAATGGTACAACAGTACACTATAGTGCCACGTTCTTACAGCTCTAGTATCGACTGTCTACTCGCGGAGCCAAAGGTGCAGTCTTGCGTGAACACATGTAACACGCATTCAAAAATTCCGGAGCGATAGAATGAGCCTTTACACGGCCACAAGTGTGGAAAAGATCACTTTTAAAAACGTTTGCGCTCATCTTCTGACCACCTTCAATTTACTTACTCTCCGATAACATGCAGATCAGCGCGAGTAAGTATAAGATTCAAAATACCCACCCATAATTATTCTTTCACTCGCAGAGTAATGTTAATTATTGTTTCTCTCGTTCTTTTTTTGTTGTGAACGTAGGGAGGACTCTGGACTTATGAGCATGATGTTAACCGGGTTTTGTGTCGTGATTGTGCTTCTCCTCATAAGCGTCATACTGGTGTTCGTGACAGGTACGTCATTTTTCGGATAACATGTGAGACATTGCATCAGAAAACTGATTACGAGGAGGGCTGTAGTGGAGGGCTCCAGATAAATCGGCCAGCTGATTTTATTTAATGTGCAGTGACATGGTACAGTACAGGGGCATCCTATACATCGCTTCCGTCGAAAAATTGACAGTGACAGCCAGCACGAAAGCCGTAATCTTAGGCGCAGCAGGTGAGACCGTAACCACAGGTCTACCGAGGCATTCGGACATTTTACTAAGCAATGCGTTTAGTAATATCTATGAGTCCATGAAGTATTTCATGGTGGCTTACATACATACATAATACATAGATGCATACATGCATGCTTACATACATGTATATATACATGCATACACACATACATACATACATACATACATACATACATACATACATACATACATACATACATACATACATACATACATACATACATACATACATACATACATACATACATACATACATACATACATACATACATACATACATACATACATACACGCACACACACACATACGCAAAATTGCGATTATAGTAAACAACGTTGTGACATATCGTTCGTGCGCGTGGGGTGTGACAAGGAAAGTGTAATGATAAAAAATATGATACATATTTTATTCAGATTAGGGCTGACTTTGGCGCCAGAGAAAACTCAACTTTTTTGCGTCCATGGCAGATGTAGTGCCCTTCCACCGGAGCAGGTGATAACCCTGAGACTAGGAGCTGGGGAGTTGAAAAGCGATTGCGATATTCTGTTCTTTGTGCATGCTTCAAGCACCTAGTGTATGACATCTTTTCGAACTTGCTATGCACCCATTACGTGGCCTTATGGGTGCAGTGGCGTGTGTGCCTTTTGTAGTAGGTCACGGACTATAAGCTATAAGTCATGATAATTCCATGTTCTGACGCTCGATGGCATGGCACACTTGTCCAACGCATTATTAATTGTAAAACATGTACACAGGATGCGTGCATTTGTAAAGCATGAAAGTTAATTTCACTGCATGTACAAGCAGAAATTATTTTAACTGCATTCACAAGCGGAGGCATGGCTGTATGGTAGAACATCCGCTCGCCACACAAACGACCTGGTTTAGATTACCACTCAGACCCAGAATTTTTATTATTTATTTTATTTGCATATTTCTTAATCTTTTGGTCACGCGAAGATGATGATTTCTCACTCGCAACCACGATGCCGAGCTCTTTACCGCCATCGCGTTAATACAGAAATGTGAGAGCTATACGCATTCCTAAAATTCCCTTGCACAAACGCAACAATGGCATATACACGGGAGTCGACCCAAAGGATAGGTCACGAGGTGGTACACAGTCCTGATACCTCAACTACTTGAGGTCTACCTCATCATCTCAAACCTCTCCTCCATGCAGCTTCCTATCTCGGAAGGCACCCCTAGGCTGATTTGTCCCCATGCTCTCATTTTGAAATGACACGCCTTCGGCGCTTCCTCAAGTATTATTATTCTGGAGAGACTAAAGAGGTCACCGCTCCTGGTATCTTTCAGAAGCTCGCCCTTAGCCGAACCCATGAAGTATACATTGACAAAGTACTTGCAAACGTAGCCACTACCTCTCACATCACTCATAGATGGCAGACTCTTGTGGACCGGAATAGGAAACTGGACACTCATATCCCCTGCATATGTACCTTTTACCACTCTTCATGCATGACACACATTGGAGCGCGTCATTATACAATGTCCTGCCCTTTATCATTAACGGAAACACTACGATACTTTCCTACATCCCGATTTGGAAGCGGTACAACATCTAGAACCCTCATGAGCTTGTCACATTAGCCCATTTTGGAGTTAGCAGCGACTTAACGCGCGTGATACAGTGTGTGCCTATTACAGAAGAATGGCGATTTGGGCTAGTTGGTTTGAATTCATAGTAATAAGGGCTGCAGCGCGAGCACGAATGTGCTAGAAGAAACAGACACAGTCGAGGTACGGAAGGCAGCGCTCGTGTTGTCCTCTTTTGCCTTCCGTACCTCGGCAGCGCTCGTGTTGTCCTCTTTTGCCTTCCGTACCTCGTCTGTGTCTGTTTCTTCTAGCACATTCGTGCTCGCGCTGCAGCCCTTATTACTGTGCCTATTACCCCTCATCCAGTCTTCCATCAGTGACCTTAGGTTCTCTTTTTCCTAATAAAAGTTTATCAATCATTCAATTCCGAGAACTCAGCTGTTTGTTTTATGAAAAGAATATGGCCCTTTTCCCAGTGGTTTCGCAGTTGCCGAGTCATAACTCTAGTTAAAAAGCCATATTCGAAAACTGGTGCAAAATGATAGAACGCAAGATGAACAGGCAGTGAGCGTAAGACAAAGAACGGCCACCTTTACTTCTACCCCAAGCTCTTGTTGATTTTGTTTGTTTATTTGCAAATCACACCTGAGTAGCACCTGAGTGCACCTGAGTGCAAATTACACCTGAGTAGCAAACGTGGCTAGGTGGTATATGATCGATTACAAAAACAAAACTTAAGGTTCTACACTGGTCTTGTTTTTGACATTCCACCTCCACCACTGATTTGTTTTTGTTTTTTCAGGTGAAGCGACAGAACACTCAACAGGTCAGCACGTTCAGAACTTCTGTTTTGTTTGCACATTGGATGCTATTTATGCTCAATTCAGCTTTGATGATCTCTTTTGTAATTTACGAGCTTGCACTGTAATTTTCCCTTCGTGTAGAGCGTGATGTTTTATGTGGGTCAGAGATCAGCCTTTTCAAAACAAAACAAAAACGCCACACAAAGCTTCAACACTACAGTGGAAACGTTAAGGCAAAACACTTCGTTTGGCTGCATTGTAGAACTGTTTGCACAAGAGGAGCACCAAAACTTATTAAGGGTGAATTTTCTGAAAATGCAGGCAGGGAATGCAGATTCCACAGGCTTCGTTGAGTATTTTTGTTAAGCCCTTTTTGGCTCAGCAGTGTGCCCAGTGATTTCAGGTAACCAATCACGATGAATTTCGAAAGAAGAAACGACAGCTGTTGAAAATTAAAACAACATGATTAAAAGTTATTTTCAAATGGTCATCACAACCGTGGCTGGAAGGCGGACTTTTTAGGGCCATGCTTAGAAAAAGCGAATCTTCAATCTGTGGCAGTCTGTTGATTGCGGCAATGGGAGTCTATTGACGTCCAAGAAATTATTGATTTGCTAGAAATACAGTACATAGGCATTGCTAAAGCAGTTAAATTTGCAAATAGGCAATAAGGGGAAATCTTGCATGAAGGCCAAAGTGTTTGTTTTGGCAAATAATTAGAATCTCTTAGGTTTTAATGTCACCAAACCAGTTTCTAACAATTAGGAATGCCATAAAGAAGTGCTCCAGAAATGTTGACCGCCTGGGGCTCTAAAATTTATTATTGAAAGTAGGGCTACTTGGTACGGATGAGTTTTTGGTTACGGCACCAGATCGAAGAAGACTGGGGACTGTAGGAACACTGACAGGCGGTGACTCCCAACTGAAAGTTTTATGTGAAGAACACAAGAACGTCAAAAAATCATAAAAAAGGAAGCGTATGAACATTGCGCAGAAGTGTAAACAAGTAATACAAAATCTACGTGCGAGATACATTGATGCCTCACTGTCGCATGGTCTCAAGAATTTTCGAAGGTATCAGATATTTGACTGCTGCGGCCGGCACTTGATAGAGTGATTTTCGCGCCAGCAGTCGAGCCCATAACCACTAGACTACCGCAGCGGGTGTGTTGAAATAAGCAGTAGGTCAATTCACCAAGAGAGACATGTTTCATTTCAGTAAGAGTGAGTATTACTGAAAGGCATCATAAGCGAGATGTGAAGTTTTGGCTTTATGTCCTTGTGCGCAGGAAGCCAAGGCTCAAGCACGGAGAATTAGATGAAGTGATCAATATACTGATAGAGTGTACCATTTAAATGGCTGAACCATAAAGAGCTCAGCCTTAAGTTAACGTTTAACCAAGAGAGTACTTACCATGACCAAACATGTTGCCGAGTAATATGAAGCCTTTGGGATGGCGTAGACGTACGGTAGTTAAAGAATATGTTCAATAGCCAAGTGTTTTGGTATAGCGAGCTAAAGAAACTTTTTATGTCTGAGGGAAATGTCCCTTTTTGTGATCCTCCGTTCAACGTAGAGGACAACAGTTACGGGGTCTCCAGTGGTGGTTCCGGTGGAGGCTCTAGTGTAACTCCGCGTAGCCTTCCTCGTCCTTTGCCTCCTGTCACCTCTCGTCCCAGCCCTGGTGGTGTCCCTCGTAGCAGTCCTTCTGGAAGACGTCCCTCTGGCAGTAGTCATTCGACTGGTGGCCCTACTGCACGTCCTCCAGCCAGCTCTACCAGCGTTTCTGGTGGCCTTACTGTCACTACACCGCCGGTAATCCCCCTCAGTCCTGTCACACAAGTGCCTGTAGTGCCTACGACTCGGTCAACAGCTGCGGTGCCCTCGACTCAGTCAATAAAAACTGTGGCACCTTCGACTCAGTTAACGAGAACTGTGAGGCCTACTATCCGGTCAACGACAACTATGCCGACTACGACTCGGTCAACGACAACTATGCGGACCACGACTCGGTCAACGACAACTATGCGGACCACGACTCGGTCAACGACAACTATGCGGACCACGACTCGGTCAACGACAACTATGCGGACCACGACTCGGTCAACAAGTAAGATAGTAACGTTGAATGTTGGGTGATTTGGTGATAGCTCTTGCTTACTTATGAAGCTGCGCACTGAGACAAGCACACAAGGAACGAAAGTGATACCGCTGCACTCGCAACAAGTTTATTTCGCAGAAAAAACATGGTAATAGACAACAAGATAGTGTACCACGTGTTACAACCACGATGAGGTTACAGCGAATTTCAATTCAAAATCGCTTAAACTATAGATTTTGGTTCTCCATAAAGCATGGTTCTATGTTTTTAGAGTGTAGAGCTGTGGTGATACATTCTGTGCTCTTGTCATGTGGAAAGATGTACATCGGCCAAACTGGCCGGTGTGGGAATACAAGGCTTTCAGAGCAGAATGGGTATTAGCAAGTAATGCCAACTCTTACATTAGGCGGCATTGCTTAGAATGTGACTGCGCTCCGCTGTTACCTGAGAATAAAATACATTCCAGTCGCAGATATCAGGTGACCAGGGAAGTTATAAAGACATTGCACATCGAAAAAAGAAAAGATAAGTGCATTAGCGTATATCAGGTGACCAGGGAAGTTATAGAGGCATTGCACATCGAAAAAAGAAAAGATAGGTGTATTAGCCAAGTATTGGTTAGTTTAAGCCATTGCGAATTGTTCTTTTCGGAAAATATGCTATTACCTGATTATCATTGTAACAAGTGGTACACTATCGCTTTGTATAATACCGTGCTTTTCTGCGAAATAAACTAGTTGTGAGTGCAGCAGTGTCTCTTTCGTTCCTGTGCTCGTCTCTGTGCGCTGCTTCATAAGTAAACATGAAGTAAGATGGAAGGGAAGTAAATAAAAAATTGGGTAGAGTTCGCAACGAGTGAATGCAGCGCGTCATAGAGAAATAAGAACAGATAGAATGCAGCACTTATGCTGTGTGTACTCTTCTCTATTCAGTATCTCTAGTTCTGTTTTATTACCTTAGAGAGATGGTATTGTGCGCGCTTTGCATTGGTACCTAATCGTTCCTTATTGCATTCTATAACACAAACGTGTTTTCTGGCGGGGTCAACCTAGATTCGGAAACATGTTGCCGTCACGCAGAACGGTGAAAAAACTCTCCCTATCAGAGGACACAGTTCCGTAGTGTAGAGTCGGACACGCCATGTCTCGGCCAGTGACAGCAGACGTAGGGCAAGGTATCTACGGCAACATGGTCACACAACATAGACTGCATACTTTGAAAACAGGCCTTTATAATACCTCGCGCTTTCGTCGCACACGTTTGTTTGCAAGAGCGAAGTTTTGTCAGTGCCTTAACACATCGGGAGCTGGTGATTTTTGCTTAAGCGTTGGCCTCGTTCACAGGCATCCGCCCATACCAAAAATAGGGGTGCGATGAGCACCTAAATTGAACTAGAAGCACTTTAATACACTCTAGCACACCTACCTTGCGCAGCTTCGAGGTTGCTTTCCTTACTTACGCTGGCTCCGAGGCGGCGGACGTAAAAAAGAAAAAAGAAAAAAAAAGAAAAAAAAAGAAAAAAAAGGTAATGGATAAGAGATGAGGAGAGGATGATACACTCGGTAGTCTTCCGCAACCCTCTCTGCCCAACCCAGAACGGCCTCCTGGACGTCGGGTTTCAAACTGCACAAGGCTGCCTCCCACTGCTCCTCATTACTGAGTACTTGTTGGAGAGACGGGGGAGGGACGTACTTAGGACCCCCCACTTAGTACGGTTAAGATTTGCTTTCCTTGCGGAGCAATAGTTACAGGATGAGGACGGGCAAAGGAAAGGGTACGTAAGGAAAATTGCAGCTGGGCTACGGAGGAGACACGACGTGCGGTGCACTTCCCTCTATCCCGGCCGTGGTGTTTTGCCGCGGGATGGCGAACTTAGTCGTAGCTTTGCAAGTCAAGAGCGACGCTCTTTTCGCTCTCATGCCGCTTTCTCTAATTACTTTCTCACCGTTAACTATTTCAAGTACAACAAGGACTTGTTTAATCAGTGATCACGGACAATTGTCATCGGGACGGAGATGTAGCATCTACATGGGTGCATTCACGTAAAACGCGAAGACACACAGTGCTTGTTCTCCTTTATCAAGAGAAGGAATGAAGAGTATTCGAGTACGTCTGTTAAGGAAAAGTTTCACTTTCGCGTTATACCAGTTTCTGTGACGAATGCAGCTACTATTCGTTAAATTTTTTTTGTTTGCCTATCCACTTACATATTTGTGCCGATGGTTCTGCCGCAACTAAAGCCTAATGTTGGCATAACAAATAGCTCTGCACAATGAAAAGTGTTGTTCGTTTAAGCCTTTTCTAGAAGATGGGTGAGCGCCTTCTTAACGCCCAGCACATTGCTGCGTAATGTCTCTATTATATGCTAACGAAGACAGAGTGGTAGTAATAACAGGACTCTATTTGAAGCTTGTCTAATTGCCACGGAATAAAATGGACATCTTGAGCTATTATCACAGGCCTCTTATAAGGCAATTTTAATAATTTGCAGGAATATGATAGTAGCTTTATACTGGTTCTAAATCGCTGATTTTTTGTATAGTTTTGAAATGATGGCATAGAATGAGCAAGCAAAAAAAATTTACCCTACCAAGATGCATTGTTTCATGCCAGATGTCTCCACGTTGGCGTTAAAGATATTTTGAGGCCTCTCAACGTAATACGTAAATGTTTTTTTCTTGTTCACAAAACTGTTCTCGCGTTTTTTTTTCTTGTGTGTGCCGGTACAAGCCCTACATAGCCTTAATCGCAATACACGTAGCTTATCACAAGGAAGTACACGTATCGTACATTAATGGAAATGTTTTATGTAAATTATATAAGGGAGCGGGACGTTGCTGTGAGTTTAGCGAAATGCAGCACGAGCGTTTGTGAATCCCGATATTGTATTTAGATATGCCTGAGCCTTTCATTGATATATTTCACACTTGCCATAAAGGCTGTGGTGGACTCGATACAAGAAAATAAAGGCGAGTATACAAGTCTGACTTGTTTGAGAAAAATATAAATGGTTAGACAGCATTCAACATGTTCTCAGAATCGGCGTGTCAAGTTCCTACACTCGTGGACAACTTTTGTTTTTTTTTGGCAATTAAGGGAACGCTACGGGGGAACGGAACGCTAGTACGCCACTTAGCACTACGCGAAGTAGTCCGGTATTGCATGCGTTCCGCACCGCTGTGAAAAGTGGTGGCTGCGTGCGATCAGAATTTCATATGATGTTTCTTAGTAAACGGAAAACGCGCAGCTTTCTCAGGCTTGCAAAAACGCCATGCGACGGACGACGTATTACTTGAAATAAATACGAATACTGTACTGGTATAAGTTGCGTTCTTTCTCAAAGAGCTTCATGCAAAAAACTCCCAAGCATTTCCCCGAGGGTGAACATTAAGTGCGAATGCACGGGGTGATGCTATTAGGGGGAGTAAAGTTAAGATCTGTTGGCATTCGCCAGTGAGTTAATAGAGAGTTTTAGTACTGCGCAATGGTGCTACGTACGCATCACGCAAGCGCCTTGCGTTACGCGGCGTCGTTTGCCACTAATCGGCTTTTAGTACACCGTAGTACCCGCGTACGTAACGAACGTGAAGCGTGTTGCGTCATCTGGTAGATCAAAATAGAAGCACGTGTTGTTGACAGCCAATGTGAGCCAATCCAAGTGTTATAGCCAGATTATGGCCATATTTTGAGCCACAGAGCCGGTCGGTGCTTGCCTTCGATGCCGTCATTTTGCAAAACGAAGTCTCGCGCTGTCGCGAACTTGTTCGAGAGCGGCGCGATCACCTCAGACGTACGCGCGCACGCATCTCATGCGTGCGTACGTAGCAGCTGCGTACGTAACGCGCTACGTGCGCGTTGCGGTCTGCGCATGCGCACTACGCAGAACGTGGCGCCCTTACGTACGCAACACCGCCACGTACGCAGCGTACGCAGTACTAAAACTCTCTAATGTAAACTCCCCCGTGTGATCACATTGCGATTCCCAGGAACCGGCGCGGGCGCGCGCAGCCACGGAGCGGAGGCCGAAGCGCGAGCAATGACGTGGTGTATGACGTCGCTGCGCCGTTGCTACAGACGCTCCTTTCCGCTCCTCGCGCCGTTGCTAGGGGAGAGGAGGAGGAGCACTGCGGACGGCGCATTCAGGGTCGTTTAATCGCACTTAAAAATGGAAGCATTATTTTTTTAATTTCATGCAGAAAATACAGACTCAATCTTGGGACTACGTTCGGTAGCGGCAAGATACGCGGGAACTGGCTCTATAGCCTTCCCTGCATTGCCAAGAGAAGTTGACCACGAGTATAGCCAGTAACAACACCTGCAAAGCACCAACTTGCTAAGACTATTATTAATTAAATGGTCTCATATGTTACAGCTACCTCGAGATTCTCTTCTGTGATCCTTCACGTTGATATCGCACTATGCGACGAATAAATTGAAAAATTCTTCCCAAAATCAAATGCAACCTTTAAAAAACATCTTCGAAGCTCAACTGTCCAAGAATTTTTAAATTCAGACAATTTTTTGGCATTTCATAACCTCGGGGGTTTTCTCAGCGAAAGGAGACAGCCAAAAAACAAAGAGAAAAAAAACAAACCATGGAAACAAAGCGTTTTGTATTTTTGCCCCAGGGTAATTTGATTAGTAAAGTGTGTCGTGTTCATTTTATGCAATGGAAAAAAAACAGCGTGCTTCTGTTTCTCGTCTGTGCGCAATTTACCTTGAGTGTTCAATGCGCGTAAATTAACTCGAAGCCTTCGTCCACGTGCCTTCAGCGCCGTCGACGACGGTGGCCACTCCTCGAAGTGGTATCATGTTCTGTGTCGTTGGCGCTACCTTCCGGGACACAAATCTTTTCACCAAGAATTTCTGCGACTATGCCGTCTTCCCGGATCTCATTGCAAGGAATGGAACATTCAAGCCTATATATGGGCTAACCAACTGGAACACCTTCAAGGAGGTCAGTGGTCATGCTCTTTTTATAAGTGCATTTAAACCTATAGAGCAGAATCTCGCTGACACGTTTATTTATAATAGGTCTATCTGCCCGATAGGTTTTAGGGGTGAGGCTTGTTCGTTGTGTGTTGTTGTCCGTGCTCCAGGCACATCGCATGCAAGGTAAAGAAGCTACCGAAAGCATGCCCACCGTAACTCCCGTAAAGTAGGGAAGCACAAACTATGCGTACCACAACAAGATCGCAACACCATAAAAAGCACCGATATTTAAGAACCCATCAATTCAAACATAACGAATAAAAGTTGTAACAATACACTAGTACCTAACTGCAAGCAAAATTCTCTCATACTAGCTGGCGACTTCAATTTAGACATTATGGACCTAGGGTATAGCTCTGTCATCGACTGTATGTCAATTTATGTCACTCAGTAAAAATTTCGAGCTGGTCGAATTCTTTCATATTGCAAGGAAAACTGGTGCGTGAGAGTGAAGACAAATCTACAGAAACACCGGACAGGGAAAGGCGCGATCTTTTAACTCACTTTGATTAGATGCGTCTCTCCGTATGAATGCGCCGAGCGCCACAGGTGTTGGCGCAGTGCCAAGTAGGTCACGCCACTGCTGCGCGTGGACCTCATGCTCCCGTCGCCGTGCGCGCGAACGTCACTCTCTCGCTGGCCTGCCGCACACCAAGTTCAAGTTTTTTTTTCTTTTTTTCACAAGGCAGAATATCTTCAAGACGTTCAAAAGAAAGCGCCACTCGACTCATTCATTAGATTAAAGTTGAATAAAAACGCGTGATTCACTGAGAAGGGAATGTTTTTCTCCTCTTGTTAGTATCTTTGGTTAATACGATTTTTTCATAATAGGTTGTGTATTCTTGTTCCCGTGAAAAAAAAGAACGTATTGACGAGATTACACTGTACTTTTGCATTTTAAGTATATGTTTGTTCCATTTTGCAGAGTACTTCACTCGCTAAAAATGTAGAGGTTGGCCTCGGCTTCACACCCAGTGGCATGGGGAAACCTGGCAGCACGATTGATCTCATTCCGTCCATGGGTTCAGAGCTTTCCCGCCTTGTGCGCGCCCTGAACGCATCGGCATTGGGTGTGTTCAACTTCGAGTACAGGTTCAATGTGCCTCTACGAACACTGCAGGCAGCGTTCCAGGCAAGGGAACTGGCGATTCCTTTCTTAAAGAGCCAAGTTCCGTCACGTAAAGAATTGTAGGCGCCATCGATATACTAAGGCGCTTGCTGCAGTGGAGAGACTTCGCCCCGCCTAAAGCTCGCCACCACCCTCTAGTGCAAAGGTCACCACGTGCTGTTCTCGGAGGAAGCTTTGTAGCTGTTGTGCCAGGTGTGACGTGATATAAAGTGGCGGCTGTGTCCGTTGGGCTGGGCGGAGCCTACCTGTCGTGATGTTGCTATAAGCAGCTCAGTATACAGATGGTATCTACCATCCGCTTACAAACATGAAATTAGTTTAGAGGGACGTAAAGAGAAAAAAAAATATTCTTTCGTACTGGTAAGTCACGCTTTCACGATGCCAAAGACGCCAAGCTTGCTGCAGGAAGACTCTTGACAAGCGAGAAAAGCGGAGAGGAGAAAATGCTAACGGCGACATGACATCGAAATTTTGCAGCATTCGCCATGAGGTCATAGATTTGGACGGACTCTTTGGTAGCCTTCGTCGTTCCCCGTCAGCAAAAAAAAAAAAAAAAGAGAGAGAGAGAGAGAGAGCAAATTCTCTTCAAAAAGAGCTAGATCTTAAATCTAAGAAATTTGGGAAAATTTTGTTGAGCAAGTGCAGTGGAAAGGGGAAAAAATTCCATTGAACTTTTCGACGTCTGCACAGGAAAATGCGTGGCAAATTTAAAAGTCGAACTTTCACGTCCCGAGATTGCTGAACAAACGTATGAGAGAAAATTTAACAATATTAGAGTTTTTATGACATGATTACCAGTCTGTACTGATCAATTGTTTTCATTGGTCATTTAAAAGCCTTTTTTTTCTGTGGCTACACTGTAGACGAATTCTGTTGTAGTTACAAGTTCACCTATTTTACACATACCCCTACACTTGTACTCCATGGTCAGGAAACACTGCCAATTGGAAGTCGAAGCTATAGAGAACACGTGAATAAAACACAGCGCAACATGCAGCCTGGAACTTCGATTTTTTTCAAAGTACAGAAATTGTTGCTTGTTTTTCCAGCAAACGATATCATGTATGACTGAATGAACGTACCATATAGCGAAATGTTGGTTATTTTATTATTTGAGCATTGTGACCTACATAGTTACCGCTACTGCCACAAGCTGCCGCCACTTGCAAGCTCGCTTGCTCACCGTCACAATAAAACTAAGCTACGCGCTCGATTTAAAAGAAAGAAAGAAAATGTGGTGAAGTTTCTGACGCGTGTGAGAAGTATGTTCGTTTCCCTGCGCGATTTTTACCTGCTTAGCTTCCAGCGTGCTTGTCTGTACGAGATACGAGAGAAAGCAATTACAGCGCGTGACAAATCTCAGCAAGTTCACTCGTAGCTGACGGCCTTAAAAAAAAACAAAAACAAACTTTGTTGTTGTGATTCGTGAAGCAAAGAAATGATTCAAGTAAGCCGTTTGATGGCACATGAAAAAAAAAAAATGTGGAGCCCCTCGAAGTTACCGCGTCATATCTATAAGACTTTCCTAGATAATTCGAAAGAGAGGTGCGCTTCTCTGTCATATCGTTTCTATGCTTCACTTGACTACGTAGGGAATTTCTGTCTAGCATAGCGTCCATTCGTAGCACTCTTTCCCCTAAGGGTGAGCTTAGTTAATGTTTTAGTGAGTATAGTAGATATATTTTTGTCGTGACGATACTTGTGATAATAATACTCCGGTACAAATAAAATTATGGTAATAATACCATCAATATAAATATGCTGAAATCACTTTGTCGCTGACATCATACTGTTAAATAGTTGCGTATGTGACGTCACGCAAACATCACTGAAAAAAATTTACAAGAATATTTTTTTTCGTGCGGTTCAGGTATTCTCATACAAGCAATTGAATTCACTCAGTTGACTTGCTTGTGCAATTCCATAAAATTTTTAAATTGAAAACCGGTGTTTTAAGGCACATTTTTAAGGCGTAAATAACGTGTGAGGCCTCCTTGTTTACGAACAAAATTTACACAAGTTGTATGAGGCGTATATTGCGCAGTAATACACAGTTGCGTTTGGCCGCTCAGCCTTTTGCTTTTAGTTCTTTTCGCGTCAAAGAGGTTGCTTCGAAGTACTCAATTTAGGCCACCGAATATGCAACCTAGAGTTTTTTTTTGTTGAGTAACACACCGACCTCCGTTCATTCGCCGACCTCGTAGACAAAACGCGCATCCTGAATTTAGCCTTTCTTTTAACGATGCTAATGGCATGAGCTGCTTTACGGTTATCTTTGGTAATTACAGGCCCAACATTAGTTTTGGGCATGCGTGGTTTCAATACGTGTGGTTCGAGCTAAGGGGTCTTAAATAGCGGAGTAGTTTCAACCACAGGGAATTCATTAGTCGCGTAAAAGAAATTCTCATGATGAACGCAATAAGTGGGCCAGTACTCACTCTCTTCATTCTCTACTTCATCAATTCCACCACTCCTAGTTCACGTTCACCAATCTGTCCGGTGGAGGGTGCAATAACTCAAATTGGCGAAAAAACGCTTACGAAGAAAAACGCACAAGTAGAGGGAAAAACAAAAGGGATAGAAAAGGAAAGAGACTAAAGAGAGAGAGAGAAAAAGATAGAAATAGCTTTGCAAAAAAACACTTCAAAGAAATAGGAAAAAAAAAGGAGAAAAAAGAAAGAGAGATAATGTGACCGAAAGAAACAGGAAGACACACCACACACACACACACACACACACACACACACACACACACACACACACACACACACACGCACACGCACACACACACGCACACACACACACACAGAGAGAGAGAGAGAGAGAGAGAAAGAGCAAAGGAACGAGCGAGAAAAGAAGCACATGGACAAGGAGAGAGAAATGAACAGATACGAGAAAAAATTGGCAAACTTATCTAGAGTAAGAAAAACAAAGAGGAACCGAAAAAGAATCGATGATGATGATATGCGGGGTTTAACGTCCCAACACCACCATATGATTATAAAAGACGTCGTAGAGAAGGGCTCCGGAAATTTCGACCATCTGGTGTTCGTTAACGTGCACCCAAGTCTGAGAACACGGGCCTACAACATTTTCGCCTTCATCGAAAGTGCAGCCGCCGCAGCCGAGATTCGACCCTGCGACCTGCGGGTCAGCAGTCGAGTCACTAGGCTACCGCGGCGGGGCAACCGAGAAGGATCAGACACAAAGAATATCACACAGCTTGGCTGTTCCTACAGGCTTGCAACACTGCTATGAAGCTGAAAAATACTTCGAAAAATATCTGAAATTTGAAATATCATTTGAAAAACAGCAGGACCTTTATACATTAGAGTGCATCTCCACGCAGGCATTCGCAACAGCGGTCAGCGTGGCGCGGACGGTGCGCAATAAGGAACCCATGACTTTTCTGGGAGTGTGGATGGCGAGCTCGGACGACCGCACAAAATTCGTTGCGGAAGTCCTAAACATGAGGTAAGCCTCTGTGCTTGAAACTTTGACATACTAGTAAATAGAGCAGGAATCAATGGCTGATTCTTTACTCATATAAGTGAGTTCTAACAAGGAAGTGATACATGCTTTCACGAAAGCAATGCGCCTGAACTCGGGTGCGCATTGATGAAAACCAGAAGTAGTCAAGATTAATTCGAATGCCACCATTAATAACTGTATAGTGGGTTGTAATGGGTCATCATGCTGTGTCACATTATCATTTCGCGGGTTTGGCATGGCCAATCGCAAGAATCATTCTTAATGGCAAAGGCTAATTTATTACTGCGCACGAAGTGTTTGTAATAGATTTGCTTACGTAACAGCGCCGCGCTATGCGCGAAGAACTACAACTCACGCACACTACATAAATGCAGCAATCCTGCGCACGCAAAGCCATTATGCATGCCCAAATGCCGCGCTGTTATGTTATATGATTTTATATTATTATTGTGATAGCAATTATAAGGGCACACTTGGCTGGATTTTGCAGCCGGCGTCAGCGTCATTCACTGTATATGTGTACGTATCTATATGTATGAAAACGCAAGAAAGAAGAAGAATAAAGAAAGCGCTCTGGCCCGCGGAATCGAACGTGGGACCTCTGCGTCGTGAAAGTGAGGCGTGAACCACTGAGCCATCCTGGAGAACGTTGTTTACTGTTAAACGGCAAGCTATTTATATCTACCACTTACCGCTGCTGTGTTTATGGCATTACCAGAAAGATGGTGCAATGAGCGCACGTCACCACATCACACAGCGGCGCCTGCTCTAATCTTCTAGGCGTACTTATCCCGGCTAAGCGAAGGGGAGCTAAACTCCCTCGCGTGCCCTTATCTCCTGGTGGCGGGGATGGGAGGGTCGTACGCCTTGGCTGGCCTCGGGCTTTACGTGGAACGATTCTGCTGTAGTTACCGGACGCACAAAAGTCACTGCAATCATTGCAGTCTCCATTCGTGATAAGCGCTCGCTTTTGAGACTCAGCGAAGTAATAATTGAGACACTTTTTCACGTGCATCCGTACCTGTGAGTACGTTTAATGCATAATTTGTGCGCGAGAAACGCGGGGCACGTTTCGATCTGCTTACCATTCTGCGCGTAACCTTTCAAATTGTTGCTATCACGTTTATTGCTTCGCTTTTGCGGTGAAGCTGTGAGTTTTTATGAATAACATTATTATTATTATTATTATTAATCATATTAAAAATTAGTTGCAGTTTTGTTTTGTTTGACGCTTACACAAGCAAGCGAAGCACGCTTAAGAGATTTTATTAGGATGTAGTTGTCAATACTAATTTAGTAGCATTGGCAGTGAATGAAAGCCTTAGCAAGTATCCCACACATTTTCATTACTTCTCTACTGTACTCAGGAACCTCTAAAAATGTACGATTTCCCCGTCGGTGCTTCGAGTGATCATTGTAGCGACCGAAAATTTCTTGAGTGCACATTACGCGCTGCTGCTGTTGGAATCTTCAAACCTACTAAAAAGTTTGCGTACACTGGTTCAAGAAACTTTTCCTTGTACTTATCACTTATTTTTTATAAAGAAGACCATATACTGCCCACTGTATTTTCAACTAATTATTTATTTTTTCTCAACATAATAAGAAAAACAAGCGCCTTTTTACTCACGTCATCTTCGTTAAGTTTACGGCAGTCGATTTTGATAGAACCTATTGTAAAGGAGTTTCGCATTAAGAAGTTCTTGCATGGGGATGCTTCAGAAGTACGTTGCTAGTTTTGTCTCGTGATATAGAAGGAATTAGCTACGGCCACAATTATAATTTATCAACTGGGGTGTTTCGCCAGCGAATCGAACTTGAGCGCTTCATAGAATAAGGCACCATGATCCGCAAGGGTGGATCCAGTGATTATGGGGCTCGGCTGCTGCCTTGAAGGCCTTGGTTTTGATCCTTGTCTTGGCGGTCGCGTACCAGTATTGACAGATAGTGTAGCAGGCTTTTCATCGTATCTTACTGCGTTGTCCCGTCTACACTTGCTTAGCTTATTAACCAGGTGCAGAAAGTTCCAAACGGATCACATTCACACATTTTTGAACATCAAGGCAATAGTTACTTTGCGCAGCAATTGTCTCGGCTCCTCCAGCATGAATACCAGTCTGTGTTACCAAATGTGTTCAGTTTTACACAAGCACGATGTTCAGTATATACCAGCCCGAGTTTTAAACCACACGGGGGACCACAGAGGTCTTTCATATCCACATCAAACAATCATCTTGCATGAGACACCCGTCAGTAACTAATTCTGAAAAAGAAGTGTCGCTGCTGAAAGGAACAACGACTACAGCAGATGTGGCGCGATATCCCCAGGCTTTTCACCTAGAATGGTGCGCATGGGCAGTGAAAAACAGCATCGGTATATATCTTTTGCTTTTTTTACTAGAGCTTTAAGTTGATAATAGCGCTAGTGTCGCTCCCTGTCTTCGTCTGTGCAGTGTGCCAGTCTGTGCCAGGAAAATGTTATTCCGATATAATTTCAAATAACCAAACATCTAGAATGTAGATAAGTTTCTGTCTTCTTGTATTAAGCCGCAGGTAAGTTACTTCCTGCAGCGGTGCACCGCCACCTTGCGTGTCTATTGGAGATAAGAGCTCGTTGCAGAGAAAGAAATTTCGAGAAATTGCGGCCAACAAATCAGTACGAGCGATAAACGTCAAGCGAGGCTTGAGGAACAGCATTTGCATATGCAAATGAGAGGCGGCCGCAGAGTTTAGACCTACTGTCAAGGGACGCCTGTCCAACTGAAAAGCTTAGAGTTTTAACCAATAGTTGCATAATGTATGAATAACCGACCCAAGTGCCATTGACACCACCAGTCACTTACAGATTTGGTCTCCAGAAGCTAGCACGCTTACGAATACCTGTTTTCTGATTTTTTTTATCCCCCTAGAAACGTAACCACGCTGATTCTCCAGACGCACATCGCGAGGGCGGTCACCCGCCACCAAGACTGCGTATCCGTGCCCGTGAGCTTGATGACCAGCAGAGGCGAGTACCCTACCTATGTAAGTAAACGCGTTTTTCATCCAAAGCTAATGTGGGTTCATGATGACGTCTTCGAAGCTTTAGTCATAGTCTCCGCGGTGGCCTAGTAGTATTCGGTGCTAGGCTGCTGATCCCTGGATCGAATGCCGGTAGCAGGGGCCGCATTTTCGGTGTAAGCGAAAATGCTTGACGCTCGTTGGTTCTTCACCTTGCTTCACTGGTAGTGTAACCGCCACCGAAGGAGTCGAAAACGGGAAGTTTCATCTACTGGAACATTAAAAAGATGACAGTTTTGACGCCACTACATAAAGATGTTTAAACCATTTCTCATCCTCTCCTTTATAATCTATGTACACATAATTTTATAGCCTTATCTAAAGAGAAGCACTGTTATAGCCCAATCGGGAGGCCGAGACGAGCTCTCCTTAGCACCGGTATAGGCTGGCGTCGACAATGTTCTTCCTTGAATTCTCCTAGCCAATCCCTAGATACATCACTACACCTCTCCGACATCGATGTTTCGTCAACATTGCTCACGCCCCTGCTGCCTTGGACCTTGGGATACTCGGCGTCAGGTGACGACCGGTTGTGGAAAGGTGCTTCAGAGTCTGTCTAAAGTGCTTTACCGAACACTCGGCAACACACGGGACACGTACAGAAATGAAAACGCTGACACCGGTTTAGTTGTCTCAGAGGATGTGGAAGTTGCCACCATCTTTAAGGCTTGCTGCTGTGAATCTTCAGAAGGCACCGTCCTTGGGCTTTGTTGGTGAAATGTTATCCATTTATGACTGGCAGCGATTCGCCGAAGTCGATGCCAGTAGTCGTCACTCGGCCGGCTGTGGGTGCCGGTTTCACCAGGTCGCTGTGCACCCATTATTCTTTCTTTTACGTGATGGCCGGCGTGATGTCGGCGACCTGGGGGACGGATCACAATTGGGGTAGGGCGAATTTCCGGAGATCTTTATTATGGCATCTCTCATATTCATATCGTGTGTTAAGACGTTGAACCTCACCACGCAATCAAGCTTCAGCCGTAAATGAAAGCGGGAAGGCGATAGAAGGGGTTGTAACCTGTAGGTTATGGCATTCAGTTTAGGAAACTGGGCATGCGAACACGTACGGAACACAGAAATCGGGACGGCACGAACCTTGCGTTTCCGGTTTCTGGACTTGCCTTTTGTGTTCGCATTTGCGCACCCTACCAAGTAGCTCAGCTCTGTTATTCTGGGTTATGGCCTTGTGTGTATGGCCTTGTCGATCGAGATTGAGTAGCAGCACTAGCTTTATGAATAAATATTAGATCTTGTGCTGAGCAACTCTATTGAGAATAAATGCAGATGGGGTACGGTATTAAGAATAGAGAGCCCCCATCAGCAAACTTTACTAGTTATTTAGTGGTATTTTGTGCAGAACCGTGCTGTACGTTTTATTTTTTTCTGATTATTCACGTCACAGCAGCGTCACTTCGTTTAAACTCGTGCCGAACTAGAACTCTTTATCACGTCGCCATAAAATTGCTCGTTTATCACTACTTCATAAGCTCTACCATCACACACCACTTCACAAGGACTTCTTTAGACCACCCCCAGCTATCTTTCCACGCCGCGATCATCCATTTAAAATCGAACGCTTCCCTTGTCGCACATTTCGGTATGCTAGATCCTTCATACCGCCCACAATAACCGAGTGGAATGACTTACCATCAAACATTGCAACCGTCGCCGATATCGCTGTATTTCAGAACCTACTAAACGTGAGTGCAAACGTGTGAACCTTTTGCGGTATTCCCCCCCCCCCTCTTTCTTCTGCATACCGTGTTTTCTGTATAAACTGCGTATGTTCATGGTTCATGTTATTTTTTGCTGTGTTTGTCTAATTCAGTATTTCACACGTGCTATTGATGATGTTGTCATTCCTTTATGTTTTAATGGCACGTGTGCTTGTAGTAAGCTAGATTGCGTTTTATTGTACTCTTGTGACTCTATTTCCTTCCTTGTTTCGATAAATTTAAATTTTTTTTATAGTTTCAATATTGTTTGACTCATACTATTTATTCTGATTATTTAAGACTATGCGGTAAGGAATATTGACCTTTTATTTACTCTAATCTATTGAGCAGCTGTATAGTGTTTAGTTAGCGTGTTTTCTGGCCCTATTAATCATTTCATGTACCTGTATACGTTATAGCCCACACCCCACCCTATGTAATACCATCCTATGAGAGGGGCCCTTAAGGGTATTCTGAATAAATAAAAAAAATACACATTACTCATTATCACCACTTCATGTGATGATTAGCCGTGAATACATAGCGCTAGTGGAGATTGAGCAGTGATCGTAAGTACTGTTAGAATGCTAGCAAATACTTCAGTAAACTTCTGCGACTGAAGGATACACTTTAAAACAGCACGATCGTCATTACTAACCCATTTTTTGTTGTTTTTTGTTTTTTGACGGAAATACAATTGCTTATGTTCCTATAGATTGCGGTATAAAAATACCACTGCGCTGTCTCGCAAAACAAAATAATCTCGCGTACTTTGTTGGGTACCATTGCCAGCGTTGTGCCCAAAAGTACTTTTCCGGGTAAGCATGGCCACAGCCATGAGTGCGTGCCAGGTACCTTTCGGAGATGGCCATGATAATAGGCGAAGGTTCATGCAGCGTTCCTTTTGCCTCATTGTTGTCTATGTATGGGCAGGCTTTGTGGCCTACCCCTTTCTTACGTGACTAGAGGGGCTGCGCCCTCCTTCTCCTACGATCCCTTAAGGCCACAGTTGTTTGAAAATCTCCGAAGCCTCGACAGATGAACAATACGCACGACTGAAAAAAAAGAAAGTAATCAAAATTGTTGCAAAGTCTGCGTAACTACAATAAAAGGATGCAGCAAAGGCAGCAACGCGGCGTAATCGAAATCTGAGATGTTCTTGTCGGCCCAGCCGGCTCACCTAACTGACGAGTAGTTACGGTTCAAGTGACATAGCTAGCTCCATGTTATCTTCTGCTAAAGCGGCCGTGTGCATCTTCTCAAACCTACGTAAAGCCCGAATGACCGTTCATCATCAGACAAGAAACATTCTGCATAGAAAATTCGATACTGTTCCTCTTTTGTTAAAACATGAAAGAAGGTTACGAATTGAGGTGGCTAACAAGCGCTTGAATTTGCACGTAAAATTTTTATATAGAGCGTAAGTTTGCTATAGGGCAACTTCGCGCAATCGTAAGCGGCCACGCCGAGCGCAACCGCTCATTGCTTTGTGAAAATGTCTGTCGCAGGAAATTGCAGTGGCAGCCGCCACAAACCTGCGCGCGAAAGGAGACCGTTTCCGGATCATGTTTTCTTCGACGCTGGGCGTCATGGTCTTCGTCGGCCTCAAGAGTTCTGGCTCTCCCAAAGGCCCGAACCAGGCTTGCGAGCAAGCATTTATGATGGGCATCGACCTAACTTGCAACATGGCCCATCCGGCCGTATCTATGCAGGGCTACGACCAGCGCCAGCAATATTCTTACTTAAGCTATGAGTCTGGCAACAACATACATTATGCCTCCTACGAAAGCGAAAAGAGCTTGGCAGAAAAGGTAACATCTCTTCGTGGTATTGTTATATGCCCTTCAGGCACCCATTATAACGCGATGCCCAGGAGTGCATTAATTTTACATAGCGCGATTCTAACACGCTCAACATTGCTTTTTTAAGATATAAAATGAATGAATGTGCTGTTTTGTGTGAGGTTCAATGACTTATTTGTTAGTATGTAATCAAACATTTTTTTTACGTTTGCAGGTAGTCGCGTTTCGTTAGACTGTATTACTTTTGACTTTTGTTCTGAAGCGTGCCACGTCAAACGATTCATTCTACAACACTGTACCAAAGTGACTAGTCACAGTCTTACACCGTAACACTGAGGTTAGGTCAGGAAATTTTGTATAGAAAAGGCTGCGTTCATCCAATGATTAACGTATCCTGCCCTCTTTTCACCGCAAGTAGACACGACTATTGCATAAATAGGTTGCTTACAGAGACGTGGTTTCAACCACTGAAGGCGATATAAGAAAGGGAAGTTTATTGTACATTTAACTAGTGAGCTTTTATAACGAGCCTGTTTTGGTAGATGAATTGAATACTCAATACCCGGCGTTGGCGAGCGTACATATATGTGGACCTCGAAGCTGCCTCTGTTACAACTATATTTTTATGCGCGGTTTTTCCAATAACTGATGCCCTCTCGCTTGTTTGGCATGTCGGTGATCAGCTCTTTTCGATATCTCACTCTAACATACTTCTAATGGCGTTACTCGTCAATTCATGTCGCTACATTTAATTGTTTCACGGATATGAATACACCATCGTCCTTGTTGTCTGTGAAAAAAAAAAGCATCCTATTCCGGGCATGATGGAAGAAAAACTAGGATGGAGCACTGCACAAAGGGAAAAAAACTAATATGGAAAAATTGAGAAGAAAAAAGTGGGTGCCGTATTTGCATGTAATCTGAAAACGTCGTCGAAAGACGATAGTCTTGCGTCTGGAGAGAGTGAACAAAAAGTTTATTTGATGCACTGTGCAAGAAAATCGGTGAATGGTGTTCCGGAGGCGCTGCGTTAGAGTGCCTCGAGCGTGCACCGGAGGTGAACGAGCGCATCAAGTCACTTCACACGTGAGACATGAGCGCTATCTGGTAGTTATCCTGGTTAAACGAAGTGGGCGGCGTGCGCACTCCTCTCTGAGGTGATAACGTTTAGAACGCAAGGTGACGGGTAGAGGCCGCCACTGGGTCGTGTTATCGAAGCGGTGGAAACACTCGCCTTTTCGGTCAAGCGTTGCATAGTCAGCGCAGCGTGATAAATGCTACGGTACTTAGAATTACTTATGTATGCTTTTTGTAGTAAAAAATACACATACATAAAATTGACGCGTTGTTATATTGCCTCAGATATGTGCAATAATTGCTTTTTAAGGGACAATCGCACAAGCATGAACGCTGGATTTTGAGCAGTATTACTGAGCGCTGCGGATGGGGTAGGCCATTTGGGGTACCGTTTAGTCACTTTGGTGCCTTTTAGAGTACCAATAAAGGCGGACAGACAGACAACTGTACAGACAGATAGACAAAAATTTTTCGTCGAAGGTCCCCAAGAAAGGCTATCGTTTTTAAAAATAACTGAAAAAGACAAAAGAATGAAAGAGAAAAAGAATGTAAGAAAAAGAAATAACGAAGACTGTTAGACCAGGCACGCGCAAGCCCATCTTCGCTATATATATATATATATATATATATATATATATATATATATATATATAGCGAAGATAGGCTTGCGCGTGCCTGGTCTATATATATATATATATATATATATATATATATATATATATATATATATATATATATATATATATATATTCTCAGTGAAGACGCACGTACGATGTGATTTTATTGACGTTTTGGCCGCGGATTCGGCCTTCAGAATACAGAGTATGGCATGTGCTGTTTATATACATGCGCATATCAATAAGATAACGAATTGAACCCGTATCTACATGATTCTGCAACTGTCGTCAAAAGACGATAGTCTTGCGTGTGGAGAGAGTAACCAAGACATTTATTTGATGTTCTGCGCAAGAAAATCGGTGAGTGGTTCTGGATGCGCTGCTTTAGAGTGCCTCGAGCATGCAGCGGATGTGAACGAGCGCATCAAGTCACGTCACACGTGAGACATGAGCGCTATCTGGCAGTTTTTTTAGGAAACAAAGCGCGATGTTCTGAGACGGGTGTGCGCGCCCGTCTCAGAGGTGATGAGGTGTAGTACGCATGGTTACGAGTAGGTGCCACCACCATCTCATCTTAGCAAAGCGTGGGAAACACTCCCCGTTCCATGCAAGCGTTGCATGGTTAGCGCAGCGTGATAAAAGCTACGGTCCTTAAAATTGTGTATGCGTTTTCTAGTAACAGACGCACATGCAGAATATATACGTGTTGTTATAATGCCCCAGACATGTGCAATAATTGCTTTTTAATTTAAAAGTGCACAAGCATGAACGCTCAATCTTGAGCAGCAATTGGTGGGTGCTGCGTATGGGGTCGGCCGTTTCAAGTACCCGATGCTGTTAAGAGTGGACAAACAGACAAATGCAAAGACAGACATACAGACAGACAGACAGACAGACAGACAGATTAAATTTTTTTCGTCGAAGGTCCCCAAAAAAGACTATCGTCTTTAAAATATGAAAACTGACATGAAAGGCGATGTATGGACATATATAAATGATGCAAGTCGCATGATTTGAAGGGCACCTGATACACTTGTAAAAAGATATCATTTCTTTGCGAGAGCGCGTGGTGAGCACGTTGTTTACAAATAAAAAATAAAACGCATATAAGATAAAACGCATAACACGAAGAGTAGTTAGACCGGTAATAGCAAGGTGAAAAAATGAAACAAAATAATACAAGAAACACAGAGCTATATAAAAGATGTTACAAAGCTGCTACGTAATCAACCGATGCACGTGTCTTGAAATGGACAAGTGGGGCAAGGTATTAGCATGTATTAGCTTTTCTCTCTTTTTTGTTTCCATTGAAGGAAGATCCGGCGCGAACAGAGAGAGAGAGAGAGAGAGAGAGAGAAAAGCAACTTTATTTAGGTGAAACAAAATTCACAGAGGAATGGCAATCATGTCGTGCCTGACCGCCACCTCCTCAGCTCGCTGTATGGCCCGTAGTTTTACTTCTAGGCTTGTATCTCGGAGTACTCTTTTCCATGCCTCAGACGAGGGAGGGGTCAGGAGATCACGTGGGGGTAGATCCTCGCTGCGGTGCCATAGTATATGAGAGAGGGAGGCGACAGAGCCACATTTTGAGCAATGCGGACTGAACAGATCTGGTAAATGTGTGCGTGTACCCGCGGGCACGGGAATGAGTTCGTTTGGAGCCGGCGCCATGTGATTTCTCGTGGTTTCGTGAGTGTGGGATGCGGCGGTCATTTTGTTCGACGTTCGAGGCGATAGTGTTGAGGAATCTTGTGATAACATATGAGGGGCTCGCTGGGGCTCTCCGGGTTCGTGGCGGGGCTCACCGCTCGGTTGACGAATTTTCGGCCTTGTCGGTGGGCCTCCTCGTTTCCCAGGTTTCCTGCGTGCGCCGGGACCCAGATAAGAGATGTGGGAGGCGGATCCTCGTCCTCGTGGTAAGCGAGGGATTCAAGGACGCGCACGGAATGCTGTGCGAGGTTGCATGTCCGATATTAAAGACGATAGTCTTTCTTAGGGACCTTCGACGCAAAAGTTTTCGTCTGTCTGTCTGTACATTTGCCTGTTTGTCCACTCTTACCGGCATCGGGTACTTGAAACGGTCGACCCCATTCGCAGCGACCACCAATGTTGCTCAAGGTTGAGCGTTCATACTTGTGCAATTGTCAATTAAAATGCAATTATTGTGCATGTCTGGGGCACCATAACAACACTCATATATTCTGCATATTCATCTCTTACTAGAAAACGCATACATAAGTAATTCTGAGGACTGAATTTAAGGACTGCAGCGCTTACCATGCAACGCTTGCACGGAACGGGAAGTGTTTCCGACGCTTTGCTAAGACGAGATGGTGGTGGCCCCTACCCGTCGCCTCGCGTTCTAAACCTTATCACCTCTGAGACGGGCGCGCACGGCCACGTGCTTTGTTTTCTAATAGAAACTGCCAGATGGCGCTAATGGCTCACGTGTGATAGAGTTACTATATATGCTACCTTTAGGTAGCCGAGTTGCGCCAAGGTATGCCATCTTGTCTTCAAATGTCTTGCGGGAAAGCCACTCGCACCCACGCAGGCGCAACGCTCGCGCTTCAGAGCACTACATTGTCCCTCAATATTAAGAGACTGTGGTATTAGGGTGGCTTTATTTATTTTTTCGCTTTCTTTCTATTTTTTTATTTATTGTAACTTTCACATTCATGTAACAAAAAACTTCGCAAACACTTGTTTGGTCCCATAGCCTAACTGGCTAGTAGAGGGACCAACTGTGTGACATACCTACATACTTGCGCAAGCGGTTACACAGCGACAAAGGACATCAACCTGGATACAATGTTTAAAATAGAAAAAAAGCAAAAAAACATATAATTGAACTATACAAAAAAACATAGCGCTGAACATAGATACTTATAGCACAGAATAATAATAGCACTAGAATACTACTACTACTACTACTACTAATAATAATAATACTAAATGACTATGCAGACGTATTACTTAGAAGTTCGCATGAAGTGCATGCTTCATGGCCAATGGAAAATTTCTAGCCTCTTACACATCAGTCGGTATCGCATTCCATATGACAGCGCCATGAAATTCTATGAGCCTTCGACCATAGGCATTTCTGGCTACTGGTAAATTAAAACAGTGATTCGCTGCAGCTCTTGTACAGCGCGCGGGTAACGTAGAGGTGCTTAATGGGAATGGGTCATCACGTTTTATTATTCCATTCACTATATCAGCAACACTAGACACGTGAACAGAGTCCAGTGGAAGTACACGCATCATTTGAAACAGTGGTTTTGCAGTATCCGTCCTGTTTGAGTATGTAATAATCCGGACTACCCTCTTTTGCAGGCGGCTAATACATTTCAAATGAGTTTTATATGTACTGCCCCACGATGCTATACAGAAAGGTATGAGTAAAACTCGGTTGCTCTGGTCATGCCTAGAAGCCTTGATTTGATGCTTACGTTCCAGTTACGTTATAATAAAACAGTGTGTCGGCTCGTTGAACTAGTAAGACGGTTTGTTTATACTAGCTTTTTGTTTATGGTTGGTTACACTAGCTTCGTCTTCTTTTCCACTGTTTTTTCAATTTACAAATATGAAATTTTTTTGCACTTTTGATAGCGATCAAACCAGTTAGGGATGAATTTTTTTCATCGTGTTGGACTCTTTCGTTAACTGTGTGAGGGAGCCAGGTGTAGTTTTATTGCCTTCAACTGAATAGAACTGGATAGCGATCGAGAGTATCCGTGCGACGCCCATATTACGCGCGCCTCTCTATTACGCTCCTATTACAATCGTGGCTCACGACAACTGATGTGAATCGTTGTTCAACAGCCCTGTCGCGCCCAACATTTTTTCCGCGTAAGGTTTCAAAGCTGCATTGAATTCACGTAATTTACGCGCTAGTTGCAACACCTTGCCGATTTGAATAAGCCTAGTTTAACTTATTCTTCCTCTATTTGTAGTGTTATACCAGTCAGAACAATTGGGACGTATACAGCCGACACATGCTTACCGACCCTGCATGTACAACGTAATCACTTCATCTGTGGGTAATACAAATTTAGCATGTTTGCAGTGCTATTGACAAATAAAAAGAAGTCAAACATTTATTCCTTCCTCAATGAACACATTATCTTTCTCTAGCAACACCCGCTGCACCCGTGTCTAATCACACGGGCTGTAAGTAGTACAATTTACCACAGAACGCACTTGATACCGCAGTTCTCTCGACCAACATGACTACAGTACCGAAGAAGTGCTGCGAGAATAACAATAGCCGATGCCAAACAAGCTTGATCTGCCCAGAATCCTCGTAGGGTTGGCTTCTCCGCAGTGCAGTTGAACCACTTATGAACACGTGATGGCGCTCGGCGAATAGGGGCACTGAACTCCTGCAGGCAGAGCGAGCGGCGCCCGGAAAACAGTGGCGTAACTCTGCTACCTAACGGTAGCATATACAGTAACTCAAACGTGTGGCATGACTTGATGCGCTCGTGAGCCTCCGCTGCCCGCTCGAGGCACTCTGACGCAGCGTCTCCGCTCTACGATTCACCGATTTTCTTGCGCAGAACATCAAATAAATGTTTTGTCCACTCTCTCCACACGCAAGACTATCGTATTTCGAAGATATTTGCAGAGAACAAGGAGATACGGGGCAAATTTTTGAAGATGCCGCGTTCTTGTTCTGACGACGCAGACTGAACACTGCCTCGACGCTGTATGTGGGACTACGTTTTGCTGCGCAAGCATGTGGTTTTATTACACCCCGTAGCTTTGATATTGCTGAATCAAAGTGGGGAAACACAGTATAGTATATTCGTGCCACATACAGTGTCCTTGTGCTATATTTCAATCATGACCAGAAGCTTCTAGCTAAAATGATGTAGCAGCTGCGAACAACGTCTATGTCCACGTGCTCCACCACTCTATAGACAAGTGATTCTATCTATACGACGCAAAATGCATTGGCTAAGGACCAGATTTATACCCATTGGATTAAGTCTCGATTCTTAATTAGCATTCACCGTTCATGTAAGACCATTGTCTTGAGCCCTTTTAACACGAGAGTGTTTTATGCCGGTGTCCACCAAGACATCAGTGACGTATTTCCGTCCCCGAAAAAAATACTGATGATTAGAAGACGAAGAAAAAAAAATTGGCAGATCCCACGTACAGGGGGAATCTATGATATGCGAAGCACGAATGAGAAATGTTGATATGCCAATTTGAACTCAGCACAAAATTACGAGGTGTTAAGGTAAATGATGCCGTACATCACTTCCGTGTCATGGATGTGTCGTTTACCTTCGTCATCTATTCACGTCACGTGATACCAAATTTAGTATATGTGGAGCTAGCGAAACGACTGCGAGCACGCCATAAACGTGGTATGTTGTCATGTTCTTACATGACACGCATGTCAGGATTATCATGTTTGCACCAGTCATATACTTTTGTCATCCATTGACGTCACGTAACACCAAGTTTGGTATATGTGGAGCTAGCAAAACGGCCGCGAGCGCATCATGAAGGGCCCAATATACTCCAATGTAGTGTTGACAGGTGGTGGTGGTGGAAACATTTATTTATTTAATTACATGAAATTTTCTGTGGAGAAGCTCCGAGTAGTCGGACATGCTTGGCTTGCGGTGGGGGGGGGGGGGGGCTTAGTTTAGGGCTCTGCGGGCCCGGTTGATCAGAATCAATTGATCTTCCAGGTTCTCGCTGGCCAGCAGCTCCTACCATCGCTCCGCTGTTGGATTTTGTACTGGTTGTAAGGCTGTAATGGCCTGACACTCCCACGTGACGTGGTACAGAGTGGCTTTAGCTGAACACCATGGGCAGAGAGGAGAGTATGCCGAGGGGTGCATTTTACTCAGGATGTGCAAATTTGGAAACGTGCCGGTTTGAATTTGCCTCCAGCTGACCGATTACTCTTTATTTAGTGTTCGGTGTGGTAGCGAATAAGCTTTTTTAAGTCCTCTGTAATGGTTCAGAATGGCCGAATAGTCGCAAGGGACCGGAACGAGTTCCTCAGGGGCGGAGTTGGAAGGTGCTCGGCTCGCATACCCTCGAGCTACCCTATCCGCTGCCTGATTCCCCTCCAGTCCCATGTGGCCCGGAGTCCATATAATCCGATGCCAAATTCTGAGTGGATGTGTAATGCAATGCTCGCCAGTATCTGTAACGCTCATAATGACGTTGAGAGCGGGTAGGCTGATGCGCCCCTGTAGGTAGTTGCGGCAAGCTGCTTGAGAGTCCGTGAGAACTGTCAGCGACCTTCGTTGTCTGTAGCCGAGGGCGAGATCGAGCGTGATGGCAGTTTCTTCAGCATCGGTGATGTTGCGGCACCGCACGGAAGCACTGGTACGTTCTGTGAGTGTGTGGTCCACGACTGTGGCTACAGCCTTATTGTTTGCATGGTCGTAGTTGGCGGCGTTAACATAGTACGTAGTGTTTTTGTGTGCATAAGTTCGCTCGAGGGCTTCCACTTAGGCTTCCCTCCGGCCCTGATGTAGTCGGGGATCCATATTGCGGGGGATGGGAGCGACCTTATAAGTGGCACGAAGTTGGTCCGGAATGGGCTTGCGACGAGCTGCGTCGTGAAACTGGCTGATGTAGCCAAGGCGTAGGAGCAGCTCACGGCCTGTAGGTGTTTGCGTGAGCCGTAGCAGCTGTGTGGCGAGTTGCGCTTCACAAATTTCTTCAAAGGTGCTGTGTAGGCCCTATGCGAGGAGCTTGCTAGAAGGAGTACCCGGTGGTAGCTTGAGTGCCGCTTTGTAGGCCTTGCGGAGCATTGCGTCTACTTGGCCCTGTTCGCTCTTCGTGAGGCGTTGGTAGGGCAAACTGTATGTCACCCTACTGACCACGAGGCTACGTATGAGTTTCAGGGTGTCCTCCTCGCGCATGCCATGACGACAAGTGGCTACCCGAGATATCATTCGGGCCACTTGCAGTGTAGTGGTGCGGAGAAGGGAAAGTGTGTGATCCACATGGCGGTTTGACTGTACCCACATGCCTAATATTCGAATGGCGGATTTCTCTGGGATTTGTTTGCCAGCAAGGACGACCTGGAGGCGGGAGCCTTGGTTGTTCTGCATCGATGGTGGGAGCTTGCGCCGATAAATTCGTAGAAGCTTAGATTTTTCTGTTGCACAGGCCAGGCCTCGTGCCTGCGCGTATTTTTCGACACATGTGGCTGCCTGCTGCAGGTTATATTCTTTTTCTCCAAGGGACCCCCGCGAGGCCCAGACGGTGATATCGTCCGCATACATTGCGTGATGGATGCCATCGATGCGGTGGAGTTCATGTGCCAGGCCAACCATAGCTACATTAAAGAGTAGCGGGGAAATCACTGAGCCCTGCGGGGTGCCCTTGTTCGGAACCCTGATAACATGTGATCGGATGGAGCCTTGACCGACTGTGGCAGTGCGGTCCGACAAGAAGGCGTGAACATAACTGTAGACGCGCTGCCCACAATGAAGGGCCTCGAGGCCCTCAAGTATGGCCTGGTGGCTAACGTTATCAAATGCGCCCTTAATGTCTAAAGTCAAGATAATGTTTTCTCCTTGCTGGGGGGCGTTATCAATGACTTCTTTTAATTCTAGCAGTACATCCTGCGTTGAAAGATGTGCCCGGAACCCGTACATTGAGTGCGGGAAAAGGTCATTGTCCTCGAGGTAATCTTGCACGCGATTAGTGATGACGCGCTCGAAGAGCTTACCATGGCAGGAAGTGAGGGATATTGGTCGGAGGTTTTCGATCTGAAGTTTTTTGCCCGGCTTCGGTATCATTATGACCTCCGCGTGCTTCCATTCAGGAGTAAGCGTGCCACGTTGCCAATGATCATTGAAAAACGCCGTGATTTCTTGTACGGCGCTGTCGTTGAGGTTCCTGATAAGGGAGTACGTGATTCCGTCTGCCCCAGCAGCTGTGTTGCGATTTCTGCTGCGAATGGCTGCGTAAACTTCGTCCACCGTTATTGGTCAGTCGAGAGTGTCATTGGCACGTCCACAATACGCAGCTTGAGATGCGGGTGGGTAGAAATCGCCAAAGCATTTTCGCCGGACTTGATCCAGCAGATCATCGTCAGTACCCTCAAAGGCGTGTATGAGGCGCATGACTGACTTATTCGTCTCATTTTTTGTTCGAGTGGGGTCCATCAAAGCGCGCAAAATGTGCCACGTGCGAGCCGTGCCCAATGAGCCTCGAAGAGAGTCGCTAAACTGGGCCCAATTGAGTCGCGCCAGTTCTGTAGCGTACTGCTCTGCCTGAGTGGTGAGTGTGGCGATCCTTAGCTTGAGGCGTCGGTTATGTTTTAGATGCGGAGCATCTTATACTCGCGCCTTGTAGTGCGCCGTCCGCGCCGTCCGCGCCGTCCGCACCGCTTCTCGAACATTCGACAGCTGACGCGCGCGCATGCGCCGTCGCGCCGTCGCCCACTCTTCCACCATCTGTGCATCCCTTCCTCCTCTACACACCGCGCGCGCTTCACTCCTCCACCATCTGTGCCCCCTTCCTCCTCTACACACCGCGTTCGACATCTACAATTCTCCTGATTCTCCAGTGGACGCGCATGTGGCGTCGCGCTTCGAGAACATTCAACAGCTGACAGTGCATGCGTCGTCGTGCTGTATATATACTCAAGGTCGGCGCTCGCTCGCTCAGTTGCCGCTCGTCGGTTGGTTTGTACGGCGCGTCGACGTCCAAGGTCGCGGTGAAATGAATTCCAACGAATCCACAAACACAATGATCGACGTCCCTTCGACCAGCGCCGCCCTTTCGCATACGTGTGTACGTGTTCACTCATTTAACACCCCCTTCTACAACCACGTTAACCAATTTAGCCATCGACCCAAGTAAGTCGCAATTTAACACCCCATTTCACAACCACGTTAACCAATTTAGCCATCGACCCAAGTAAGTCGCACTTTAACACCCCGTTAACCAATTATATGGTCCGCATCCTCCTCAGTGTTCCCCCGAGGGAAGCTGCGGGCAATTTTTTTTGCGTTCTCCATCTGCGGATGAGGCTCCTTCGCACTTCCCACAGATGTAGCAGATGGCCATCCACTTCCGGCAGTGCAGGTGTTCTGTGAATGGTGGTGGTCCAACGCTCTCGAATTTCTTTAATTTGGGTGCACCAGTCGGTGAGGCTTGTGAGGCTGTCGAGGGAATATTCACTCTCACGACGAAAGGCGTCCCAGTTTGTGATGCGTGCTTCTCCAATAGACCGACGCGCTGCGCTCTCTGTAACTTTTGTGCGGAGAATGAAGTGGTCGCTGCCCAAGGGTTCCTGCAGGTTGTCACAGTTAAAGTTTGCACGGCCACGGGCGAAGGTGAGATCGGGGCAAGTGTCCCTGCACACACTGTTGCCGATCCGGGTAGGCAACGCGAAATGGGTGTGCAGTTCAAGCTGAAATTTTTCAGGGGCAGCCGCAAGCTGTTTGCCTTTGACATCCGAACGGTTGTAACCCCAGCGTTCGTCGAGAGCGTTGAAGTCACCGAGCAGTAAGAGTTCTTTTCCCTGGGCCAATCGGCAGGCACCTTGGACGAGGGCATGAAAATCAGTGGTTTTTTGCTTTGGGGCGCTATATACGTTGACAATGATGATACTTCACTTTTCTCCTTTCTTTTTTCGCCTGAGAACTAGCTTCACAATCACATGTTCTATGTTGGTGTCTGGGATATTGTCTAAGCCAACTGCGGTTAGTGCTTTGTCAATCAGGATGGCCGCTTTGGCCTTTGTTTGACTATTATAGGACTCACAACCTGAAAATATGGGTGGCGTTCCGGCCTCCTGAAGCGCTATGACATCTGGCCGAGCAAGGTGTGTGTTAATGTACTGTTGGAGGAGGCTCCGCTTTCTGCGGAAGCCGCGGCAGTTCCATTGCCAGACTTCTAAATGTTCGCCAATGAGTGGGGCTGTGCTGCCCATGGTTAATTCGTTGAGTGGAAAGGCGTGGGTATCGAAATCTCGGCTTGCGACGCCGATGTAAGAGTGAGGGTGAGGGCGCTGGGTGTCAATGCGGGGGTAGCGAGGATTTTGGATTCATGTGATTCCAATCCTAGTCTATGGTAACCTTGATCTGTCGTGGCGTGCGAGCTACGAGTGGCCCTCTTCCTGCGTATGTTTTCGCCTGTTTCAGCAATTTGCGCCTCGAAGCGTCTCTCGAGAGAGTCGAGGCGTTCTCCGAACTGCGTGAATATGGCACTGAATTGTTGCGATAGCTGCTGCGCGAGCGTTGAGAACATTTCGCGTAACTCTTCGCGTATGACTGTGGTGCCCGACGCAGCAAGAATTGATAGCGCCGTTTTAGGGGTCTTCTGTCTCTTGGGGGAGGTTGGGGGATTTTTTTTCGGGGAGTCGGGCGGCGATCCAAGACGCTCCATTAGGGCATGAAGTTGAGAAGCTGTCCTTTGCTTGACGTGCCCTGACGGCCGCCAGCTCCTGTTTGAGTTTTATGTTTTCCGCGAGAAGGTGTTCGTATGCGGTGGACAGGGTATTGAATGGAGCGATGGGAGGATCTACATTTGCTGACCAGCTCACCTTAATGTCGGCACCGGCTGATGGAGTGGGATTGGGCTTCTCATTATGTTTGCTGGAGGCGTGCTGGGACTGTTGACAGGTGGGTTGCTGCTGCTGCTGCTGCCCCTTGGTCATCTGGTTCTTCGGAATGCTGTCGCTGCTGCTGTTGGCCAGGTTCCACAGAAAGGGAGGGGCGGGAAGGACTGTGACCTCGAGCGTGAGCGGGAGTGGCTGCATGAGGTCTCGTTTTCCTTGCTGAACCACCTGCAGTTTTGGAGTGGGTGGGTTACGATGGGGGTTGCGGCCCCTGGCTGGTGCTGCTGGTTGAGGAGGTGGCCGTGGGCGCGGGGCCTTCAGTCTCTGAGAGCACTCTTTGGCGCCCGTTAAGTGGGCATCTCCACACAAGTGACATTTGGGAGCACAGGGGTGACCGCCAACGGGGTTGAGAATACCACACTGCCGACACACGGGAGTGTTTGGCGTGGGGCATACGTCTGAGCGGTGCCCCGGTTGTAAGCAGACTTGGCAGGCTTGTCGCGTCGGCTTGTACGGATGGCAGGCCACCTCCCCACCGTAATACAGTACATATCGGGGCAGAAGGGGGCCTTCGAAAGTGATCACGGCAGATTTGGTAGCACCAAGCATTCGTGCACTGTGCACTGTCACTCCCTGCGTGCGCACGCGGAGGTTGGCGGTGAGGTCTTCCGGAGTTGTGCCAGGGTCTATCGCATGAATAACTCCCCGCAAGGTGCCCTCAGGGGCCGCCACATAGGTATTGAATTCGTAGGTCTTCCTCTCAAGCGTGAGGGTGGTGATCCGACGAAGAATTTCGGCCGTCTCAACATGTGGCGTGCTGGCAATGATGATGTTCGACCCGGGGCGAGTACGTATGAAGAAATGATCACCAGTACATTGTTGTCGAGAATTGCCCGCCAGTGCTACGGCTCGGGAGATTTGATCCGTAGTGACGTTCCGAATGGCCAGGCCCTTTTTCGGGCGCATGATGATCTTTATGTCCGTGTGTGGAAGCGGCGGCAGCTTCCGTCGTAGCTGGCGCGGCTTCGTTACGGGTGGTGGTGTTCGCGCTGGTGCGACGCCGGCCGCTTCTGCCTGCGCAGCAGGAGCGCTCGCAGCCGCAGCTGCCCCGGCGTTGACGTGGCTGGGCGGAGTGCTTGCAGGACCGGCCGGCTGCATCAACTCCGCTCGGGCTTTGTCGAATTTTTTCTGGCGTTGACGCTGGCGACGGGAAATCGCCAGTTTCCAGTTGGCGTCGGTGTCGCTCGCCGGTCCCAGCGATGCTGACGATGTAGGATGGTGCACGGCAACTTCATCTTCGCTTGCCGAGGTGAGCTCGTCGAGGTTGAGAGATTCCGTGTTAACATGGGTGTCGTTGGGGCTGAATGCAGGTTGAACGCATCCGGTAGTAGTCACGTCAGCAGTTGGCGTAGTGCTAGCGTCCATATTGTCACCAATCTTGTCTCACTCAAGGAAACCTTCCGCAGAACTGCTCGTCAAGCTAGGACAAAAAGAAGAACTGCTCCAACCCAACCTCTTCGTCCTCTTCCACACGAAAACCACGCGAATTCATGCGGCATTAAAAAGCGGCTCAATCCCAACCTCTTCGTCCTCTTCCACACGAAACCACGCGAATTCATGCGGCATTAGTCCCCCCCTTTTAAAAAGCATCGACTCGATGCTTCTAAATAAAAAGAAGAAGAAAAAAAAAACCCATAATTAGAACACGCGTTGACGCAGAGAATGACAAAGTGAGTGCCAGGGAAAACAAAGAGGGCGCACAAGCACTTGGACCATGCGCGAACACAACAGCACCAGTGGAAGAGTCAAGAAAAAAAAAAAACACCACATGAGATCACTGTCACGTTTGCGAAGTAACCTCGCAAGCACAGAGACTATTGTGTGTAGTACGGCTTGAGTCGTACGACATGCACAGTTTCGGGCCGATGTTGTCGACGTGACGACACTGTGCGTCCGGAAGTACTTCGTATGTAAGGTCACTCACACGTCGGATAACCTTGTATGGTCCGAAATAACGGCTCAGAAGCTTTTCAGACAAGCCTGGTCGTCGGACAGGAGTCCACACCCACACTCGTTCACCCGGGTGGTATGCGACGTTTCGACGGCGAAGGTTGTAACGTCGTGCATCTGCGTCTTGTTGGTGACCGATGTTCACGCGAGCCAGTTGACGAGCCTCTTCGGCGTACTGCGTGTATTGCTCGGCTTCTGGAGAAAGAGCATCGCTATTATCGTACGGCAGCATAGCGTCAAGCATCGTTTGTACGTTGCGTCCATAAACAAGGTGGAAAGGTGAAAATCGGGTTGTTTCCTGCATTGCCGTATTGTATGCGAACGTGACGTATGGGAGGATATCGTCCCAGGTTTTGTGCTGCACGTCCACGTACATTGACAGCATGTCCGCTATGGTCTTGTTGAGCCTTTCCGTCAGTCCATTACTTTGTGGGTGGTAAGCCGTTGTTTTTCGGTGACTCGTGCAGCTCAGTCTGAAAATGTCCTCTAGCATTTGTGCCGTAAATGATGTTCCTCTATCCGTAATCACACATGACGGCGCGCCGTGCCGGAGGACGATGTGCTGCACGAAGAACTTCGCCACTTCAGACGCCGTGCCGCGGGGTAATGCCTTTGTCTCAGCATACCGGGTCAAGTAATCGGTTGCCACTATAATCCATTTGTTACCAGTGGCCGACAAAGGGAAGGGTCCTAGAAGGTCCATTCCCACGAGGTCGAAAGGTGTCCGTGGTGGTGTAATAGGGTGGAGAAGGCCCGCAGGTTTCACGGGTGGCGTCTTGCGACGCTGGCACTCGCGGCAGCCTTGCACGTAGCGGTGTACACTGGTCGAAAGTCGTGGCCAATAGTACTGCTGGCGCACTCTGGCGAGAGTCCGCGAGTAGCCCAAGTGTCCCGACGTGGGCTCGTCATGGCACGCGAGGAGGATGTCATCCCGCATGTCGGCTGGTACAACGAGGAGGAAGGCTTTGTTGCTACCTCGAGCATTTTTCTTGTAAAGAATGCCCCTCCTTAGACAAAAGGATGACAATTCGCGAGCGATGCGCCGAGGAGTGTGAGAATTTCGGCCTTCTAAGGAATCAATAATAGGGCGCAATTCCTGATCGGCTCTCTGTCTAGACATAAAGTCAGAATCACTGAGGGCTCCGAGAAAACCATCAGCATATTCCGAGTCCATATCAGGATGTCCCACGGGTGCTCGAGAAAGTGCGTCGGCATCTTCGTGCTTGCGCCCAGACCTATACACAATCATGATGTCAAACTCTTGCAAGCGCAAACTCCACCGAGCGAGACGACCAGACGGGTCACGGAGATTGGCCAGCCAACACAGCGAATGGTGATCGGTCACCACCTTGAAGGGACGGCCGTAGAGGTAAGGTCGAAACTTTGCCGTTGCCCACACGACTGCGAGGCATTCCTTCTCTGAAGTGGAGTAGTTGGCCTCGGCTCGAGAGAGAGTACGACTGGCGTAAGCTATGACATGTTCTACGCCGTTGTGCCGTTGTACAAGGACAGCGCCAAGTCCGACGTTGCTTGCATCCGTGTGAACTTCGGTATCAGCGTCCTCATCAAAATGCGCAAGAACAGGTGCCTCTTGCATTCGCTGCCGTAACTCTGTGAAAGCTGCTTCTTGCTCTGTAGTCCAGGCAAACGGTACATCATCTCGGGTGAGTCGCGTGAGCGGTTCGGCTATCGTCGAGAAGTTGGTAATGAATCGGCGATAATAAGCACACAAGCCGAGAAAACGCCGTACCGCTTTTTTGTCTGACGGCACAGGAAGGTGGCGACTGCTGCAGTTTTTTCTGGGTCAGGCCGCACTCCATCCGCACTCACAACATGTCCCAGAAATTTCAGCTCATCGTAGCCGAAAATGGCACTTCTGGGGTTTTAGCGTGAGTTCGGCCGAACGAATAGCTTCCAGAACCATTCTTAGACGCTTCAGATGTTCTTCGAAACTCTCGGCAAAGATGACCACATCATCAAGGTATACAAGGCAGCTTTGCCACTTCAAGCCAGCGAGGACGGTATCCATCATTCGCTGGAATGTTGCGGGAGCCGAACAGAGGCCGAAAGGAAGAACTCTGAATTCATAAAGCCCATCGGGAGTTACAAACGCTGTCTTCTCTCTGTCTCACTCATCGACCTCTATCTGCCAATAGCCGCTCTTCAAATCTATCGATGAAAAATACTTCGCGTGTCGTAGCCTGTCGAGAGAATCATCAACCCGTGGAAGCGGGTAGACGTCTTTTTTGGTGACGCTATTGAGTTTCCTGTAGTCAACACAGAATCGCAGCGTTCCGTCTTTCTTCTTTACTAGAACGACTGGCGAGGACCACGGGCTGCTCGACGGTTGTATCACCCCGTCGTCAAGCATCTCCTTTACCTGCGTCTGTATAGTCTCGCGTTCTTTAGCCGAAACACGGTAAGGTTGCTGGCGGATTGGGCGAACATCATCGTCGGTAATAATTCGGTGCTTTATTGTTGTGGAAGAGGTCCCGCCGTTAGGCCTAGTGACCCGTACTCGCACAGGCGAGCTGGGTCGACGCTTAGGCCCAGCGCTCACATGGGTTCTTCTGAAGGCGATAGAGAAAAATGGAGATGCTCTACAGCCTCGGGAAGGGTGTGCGGTTCCCAGGACAGTTAAAACTTGATGATCCGACACAGTGCCGGCGACGATATCGGAGTAATCCGGTCAACCTGCCTGGCGTGGCGACGCCGGCGTCACCCGACGAAATGAACGCTGGTGCACACACGCACTACGTCACGCCGAAATCTATTGGCGCCTTGACTGTGGCATGCAGTCATAGTCTCACATGACACGCATCTCATGATTATCATGTTTGCACTAGTCACATACCTTTGTTATCCAGTGACGTCACGTAATACCCAATTTGGTATATGTAAAGCTAGCGAAACGGCCGCGAGCGCATCATGAGTGTGGTTTGTAGTTATCTTGGTATACGATACGCGTGTCGTGATTATCATGTTTGAATGTGTCATTTACCAATGCCATCCTTTCACGTCGCGTAATACCGAGTTAGGTACATGTGAAGCTTTCAGAACGGCCGCCAGCACATCATGAGCGTGGCATGTAGTCATGTTATTACATGACACACATCTCATGAGTATCATGTTTGCACCAATCACATACCTTCGTCATTCATTCACATACCGTAATACCAAATCTGGTATATGTGACGCTAGCGAAACGCCCGCGAGCGCATCATGAGCTTGGCATGTAGTCATGTTGTTACATGACACGCATGTCATAATTTTCATGTTAGGGTCTGTCGCTTGTGTTCACCTTGCAATCATGTCATACCACACCAATTTTGCAACATGGCACGTGGACGAAACCACCGCAAGAGCTGCAAGATCATAAAATTAACTCATAACATTCACGACATACATGTCATGATTTTCATGCTATGACAAGCCAGATATGTTCTTCATACAGTCATGTTACGCCATACAAAGTTTGGTATCGATACTATTATCGAAACTGCCAGGAGAGCCATAGGGGCGGCTAGATAGATAGATAGATAGATAGATAGATAGATAGATAGATAGATATATAGATAGATAGATATAGATAGATAAATAGATAGATAGATAGATAGATAGATAGATAGATAGATAGATAGATAGATAGATAGATAGATAGATAGACAGATACGCGCAGTCGCCGAAATTTGCTTAGAAATGCTTAGCATTTAAAATTCGTCAACGGAAATTGATCCAATTACCTCTCGGTCCACGACCTTAAAGGGGTGCTGACACAAAATTTTGGGGCCGAAATAGCCGGCGGGGTCGATTCTCGTGAACATCCGTATATCATGTGCAAGATATCAACAGCAAATATAGCTTGGTAGGTATTTCAAACTAATTTTGAAGTTTGCGTGAGCAACCAACTTCGTAGTGCTATAGACACCCTTGGAGGTGACCCCGAGGTGACCCTCGTGTCAGTACCCCTTTAAAGGCCGGGCACGCTATCCACTACACCACCTTCAGGTACTTTATATGCTTTTGAAAATGTGGTTTTATATCTACCACTGTCCTTAGTGTTTTTCGGTAAACTGCAGTAATGCATCATCACCATGGCATCCGCCATAAGTTCCTTCAACGCGTCGTTTCTAAGCACCAATCTAAATTGGCGCGTTTCTGACAGGGGGCGATGCAACTTTTCATTAACACACCCTCAGGTGGCGAAATTACCCCAAGCATCGGCGTGGATCGTAGCACGCATTCATACCAAAGTTCTTAAAACCTTCTTTCTTTTGAAATCCATACCAAGCATAGCGCTGCGACGCCCGCCGGCTTCGAACTCCGCGTTCCTTACTTACGCTTGCACCACGAATCATTGAGGTCGTTCAAAGGGAAGACACGACGCGCGCTGCGTTTCTTTCTGGTCGGGAAGTGGTGTTGGTTAACTCAAACGTGCTGAAAATATCATTTGAAACTCCGTGCTCCTGCCAAGCTCTTGTGGCTGTCCTATTATTCTCTTTGGTTTCGCTCTCACCGCAAACTACTGCAGCCACCACAACCATCTATTAGCGCAAGGGTTTGTTTATTCATTAATGATGGACGTTAGTCATCGTAATAAAGACGTATGACTAAGCGTCAATGCGGATGCATCCACGTTAGGTGGCGTTACAGCTGTCTAACACCAATCGACATTGTGAAAGCTTTAATTATTATATCAATGTACAGTAAACATTGAGACCATGCATTTTTTTCTTACGCAATATTTTACGCTAACCACTTTTCAGATGAACATGTTCGTCGTGAACATGTCGGACGGCTGGGCGCTGTTCGAGGTAGACCGTGACACCTGGAGGCCGTGTGGACGCCCATTTATGTATGATTACCCTCGTTTGACAAGGGCCCAACAGCAAGCGCGTCATCGTGAGGTGGTAGACACTCGTTTTCTACCAAGTATATAAAAAATAAAAAGAGGTGTTTTTAATTTTCATGTCCTTGTAAGATTTACATTAGCAATTAAAATGTTATCTGCTGCGTGATCTGCTATCATGGGAGCGCCTCAAAGATAGGTGCTAGTGAGTGCTGCCAAGCCTTCGTTATACCGAATGTTTTGTTGCATTTAACATCTTGATTTTGGCGCTATGACGAACACGTGAGAGAAGCCAATATAGGACGCTACTAATTAAATTTAAAGACCTTGTAGAGGACTGTACTAGAAATCAAGGCGCGGGAAGGCAAACTTTGCTCAAGTTCGGCGTCTAATCAGTCTTGCTTATCTAGTTGTTACATTGCTTTCTCCGGTTCCACTCTCGCTGTTAACTACTACAGCTACCCTAAGCATATATGACCACAATGAAGGGTTTGTTATTAAACATAGACGTTAGTCGTCGGGATGAAGATGCATGACTATGTCAACGAGGATGCAACCACGTTAAGCGGTGAAATAGGTGTAAAAACACCATTAGACACATCGCAAGCTCTGTTACATCAGTGTGCAGTAAACATTGAACTACTTCTCTTAGGACACAAATAATAAAAATCACAGCATGTCCTTGCAGTAAACGATGAGTGGGGTGAAGCATTCGTAAGTCCGTCCGCGCTTCCGTTCATCCGTTCGTTCTTGCTTTCGTCCATCCATTCATCTGTGCGTCCGTCCATGCGTCCGTCCACGCGTCCGTCTATCCGTCCATCCGTCCGTCTGTCCCCGCTTCGTCCATGCGTCCATCCACCCATCCGTTGTCCACCTGTTCATCCTTGCGTCCGTCCCTGCGCCCGTTCATGCATCCGTCCATCCGTCCGTCCGTACATGCGTCAAACAGACAAAGACAGACGATGGACGGACGTGGCTAGCGGATGATTCACGGTTTGCTGATGAAACCCTCCGAAGCTTCGCGCTACTCATCTTTACGGCGTGGATATGCTGTTATTTTTTTACAGCAGCTTTTAGCATAAAGTTTCCCAATGTATACACTAGAAGGAACTCGGGCGCTAGTATATATGGGAGCTGCAACGCAAGGCGCTTCAGCGAGCCTGGGAATGATAGGTAATACACACATTTGTCTAATATTCGTACTTCTGGCCTGCTTTTGACCCCGTGTTTGTTCGTGTGGCTTGAAGCTGTTTTCTCCCGAATCAAAAATCAGCAAATGTTCAGTGGTTGCGCTTCACCACCTTATTTTTTTTAGACTTAACTTTCTAAATTGGGTCACGAAGTCCAAAAGGGATAAATTTTTATTTGAAAGCAAATTTGAAACACAGCATTAAACGAAGCCGCAAGTACGATTCGCCGCCCGCAAGTACAAAGACTAGGCAAATGTGTGTACTACCCGTCCTTCCCATGGTCACTGAATGATCGCAGCGACAGAGCCCCCTCTAGTTAATTTTAGGAAACTATGGTTTTTAAGCCCCCGTTACAACATTGGCCATTGACGTTGTTGGCGCTGGCACTGTGTACAGTGCGTAGCACTCCAAACCGGAAACTTTTTGTGGATATGTGTAACGAATGTTAGATTGCTACATCTTGAGATAACCAACACTTCACAGATCTCCATAATTTAACTAAGATTGTCATCAGTGCCAAACTAAGAAAAGATGATCATATGCAGTGTTGCGGTGGCCCTTGCATTCAGTACGGCACTAAAATTTGTCAGAGTTCCACTTGTACTTTAGTCTGACTCTCTGTCGGCAAGAGGCGGTGAATTTGAGAGTTTATTAAGAATCTATACGGGCATCTTTTTTTACCGTGATAGCGTTCGAGAGCTCATTCCGCAGAAATTCCACCGTCAGCGTCGTCACCGTTGGTTGCCAGCGAAAAATCGTCCGTGAGAGAGAAATTGAGAAAGAAGCAAATAAAATAAACAATAAAATTTCTGGTGCCATTAATATTGAACTCGGGTCGCTTGTTTGGCAAGCAGGTGTCCTAATACAAAGCCAAAATGTTATTTTTTTGCGTGGTATTCAATGAACTATTTGCGTAATAAAGACAAAATCAAGCAAACAAAAGTACAATATCAAATGGAAACAATAAGCTCCAGTGTTACTTATAAACACTCAATGGCTAGCAGAGCGTGAGTAAGTTATGCAAACAAGAAGCAGTGAGGTCGAACAGCTCTCCGAAATGGAGTGCCAGTCCGTTCTAAAGTCTAGGTCGTCATAAATGTATTTGAGGTGAAAAGCCGCAATGCTACTTGCAGCGGCTTTGAAAAAAAAAAACTTTCAAACAGCTCTAAAAATGGACAAATATGTCCATCTAGCGGAAAACATGCTTTTCCAGAGGCGTTGATAAGAAAAAAGCAAACGCCAGATAATGTGCTGCCATCTGCTAGGCATTGTAAGACTGTTTATGCCCTTTCAAAAAACTGCAATTTCAGCAAACCAGAACACTTGCATAGATTTAGCTTTTGGTTCTCACGACACCATTAAAGAAGCGAAAACTGCAGTTGCCATTTCACCGACCATAAGGCGATGTTTGTTGCGGCTGGCCGGCAGAGGTCTCCAGAAAAACAAATCGAACAACTGCCATATAACTAACGCCAGACGGACAACCATAGGCCCATGTGCTTTCATTGTGGGGAAGCAGGCCACATTGTTCGGTGTTGCCCGTATCGCGTCGCAGGGTACCAAGGATTTCCTTCCACTATCCCTCGGCGCATTTCAATGAAACGCCTGACGTCGTCACGAGTGTCATGACCCCGCGGGATGTTCCTCCTGGGTTTCAGTTGCGCTCACCCTTTCCTGGGCGTTATTCTCCATCCTCTAGACAGAGCACCAATGACATACCGAGAGGGAGATCTCCCAGTCCACGCCGGGGAAACTAAAAGCAGTGACCTCGGGGGGGGGGGGGAAGGTTGCGAATCGTCGAAGTGCTGAAAATCCCCCATTACTGCCGAGCGAAGAGAGACACATTTTCAATGAATCGACGAAGGATGGCGTTGTTACTGCCGAAGTTGCAATTACGTTTGACGGACATGACGTCATGGCATTGGTCGACACTGGCGCGGACTTCTCAATAATGAGTGAGAGTCTGGCAGACACGCTCAGGAAGGTTAGAATGGAATGGACAGGACCGCAGATTAGAGGAGCTGGAGGGCAGCTACTCACACCTACCGGAAAGTGCACCGCAAGAATGAAGATAGGGGATGCATCCTTCTCCGCAACTTTTTAAATTCTTTCCGAGTGTTGCAAACAGGCAATCTTAGGGATGAATTTCTTGCGTGAATACGGTGTCATCATCAATATACCGGACGGTGTACTTACCTTTTCAGCAGATCAAAGCGCAGCGCTACACCAAAAATCCCTGCGCGTAATTGACGACGTGACCGTACCTCCGTTATCGTGCCGCCTTGTTACGGTCACGTCCAGCGCGCGGCATACTGGAGAAGGAATTGCTGAACAAGTGTTGACGCTTCTACTCTCTCGCGGTGTTACCATTGCCAGAAGTATCGTCAATGTTGTGTGCGGTGAAGCGGAGGTTCTGTTGACGAATGTTGCCAACGAGCGACGACACATTTCACAAGGCACGACAGTTGCCTACTTCGACGAGATCGCTGAAATCCGCGAGTGCTGTGTAGTTCAACAGGACGTGTTCAAGCCACCTCAGCCTCATCACCTATTGACGTAAGCACGGATTTATCACCAGCGCAGAGACGGCGTCTAGTAGACCTTCTTCACCAGTTCAAAGACTGTTCTTCATTGACCTCGAGGGTTAGTCAAACGCCACTGACGAAGCACCAGATAATAACGGAGGAGACAGCAAGGCCAATACGACAGAACTCGTATCGCGTAGCATAGAAAGAGCCTGAAGCAATCCAGGAACAATTAAAGGAAATGCTCGATGATGACGTCATCCAGCCGTCAAGAAGCCTTTGGGCATCGCCGATATAGTGCTGGTTAAAAAGCAAAGGCGGAAGCTTGCGATTTTGTGTCGACTACCGCAAGCTGAGCCATGTGACAAAGAAAGACGTATACCCATTACTGCGCATTGATTATTCTCCCGACAGGCTGATGTATGCACGCTACTTCTCGTCAGTGGACCTCAAAAGTTGCTATTGGCAACTCGAGGTCAACGAGCGAAATAGAGAAAAAACGGCTTTTGTAACACCTATTTAAACTCTTGCCCTTACGATGGTGCTCAGCCCCAACAACATTTCAGACTAATATAGATACCATTCTGTCAGGCCTTAAGTGGCAGACATGTCTGGTCTATCTGGACGACGCCATTGTTTTTTTCAAAAACGTTTGAGGAACACTTGAGCAGGCTGCTATCGGTATTCAGGGCAATAAGGTCTGCCGGCCTGACACTGAAACCCGAGAAGTGTCATTTCGGTTTCAAGGAGCTCCAATTTTTAGGCCATGTGGCGAGCCATGAAGGTGTTCGACCCGATCCCGATAAGCTTGCGGCCGTCAGAAAATTTCCGGTGCCAACAGATAAGAAAGCAGTCGGTCGTTCCCTTGGCTTATGCGCACACTACCGAAGGTGTATTGCTAATTTCTCACACATAGCCTCGCCATTGACACAAATTACAACAGAAGACGCTCCGTTTATGTGGGGCGACGATCAACAAACGGCATTTGACAATCTCCCACAATGCCTGCAGACACCGTTTGTGCTTGCGCATTTTGATGAGGACGCTCCTACGATGGTCCACACAGATGCCAGCAACGTGGGTTTAGGCGCTGTACTCGTCCAGTGGCAGGACTAAGCCGAGCGGTGGTCGCATATGCTAGTAGGACGCTTTCCCGCGCCGAGTCCAACTACTCCAAAACGGAATAAGAGTGTCTTGTTGTCATATGGGTGGTTATCAAGTTTCGTCCGTACCTCTGCGGTCGTTCTTTCTACGTAGTCAGTGACCATCATTCCGTCTGCTGGCTGACCAACTTGAAAGACCCGTCTAGTCGGCTCCCATGGAGGAGCTTACGCCTTCAAGAATTTGATATGACGGTCCTGTATAAATCCAGACGGCAGCACGCCGACGCCGATTGCTTATCAAGGTCACCGATAAAGCGTGACAATGACACAGAAGATGACAAAATGGTGTTTGCAGGAGTCGTCAACACCACTAAGATTTTCTGCAAGCAGTAGGAAGACAGCGAGTTACTTAGCTTTATTGAATTTTTGAATGGCCGAACGACAACCATCCCCAGAATTTGCAAGGAGCCTGCCTTCATTCTACTTAAGTAGTAGTATTCTCTATAAGAAGAACTTTTCTCCTAGCGGAAGCACCCACCTACTTGTCGTCCCGACGTCAATACGTCAGCAGATACTTTGTGCTTGCCACGATGAGCCAACGTCTCGTCATCTCGGATACACACGCACATTGGCCAGAATCCAACAGAAACACTACTGGCACTTCCAGCTATTGTGAAAAATTACGTGCGCAGGTGTCTCGATTGCCAACGACGAAAATCGCTACCATTAAAACCAGCTGGACTATTACAACCAATTCAAGTGCCCACTGCACCCAAGAAAGAGCCTCGTCTTTAATAGGTGTAACCATTCGTATACACCACGCTTTTCTTAACAGTTCTTCTGTCCGAGTCCTCCATAAGGTGCAGCTGCACTAACTTGGTTAAGTGGCACCAGGTGTATTGGCACTGTTTCGGCGTATCATTACCTCCACATGTTATGTTATGGGCAGAAAGCTTTCAGGGAGTTGCGGGACAGGATAAATTCAATGAACTAAGAAAAAAGTTATTTTTTCCAGTTGTCTTGGATGAGAGCATATCTTGAGCAACGTGCTCTAGAATTCTTTATTATTTCATTTATTGACCAGTAATGTGCAGGTCAGCTACATAGATACGCCCACATTGGGCTCTTAAGTCATGCGCATGGTCTATAGTAAGCCGGCAAAGCGGCTATAACGGATCGCTGCGGAGATCGTATGTACATTTTGTGCACGATCGTAGGACGCCCGAATGCGCACGCTGCGCACCAGGCTGCTTCATCGTCACCGTTTGCCTAGCATCCGAGCTGTCGCCTGTATCGCCGCCAGGCGGAAGTAGTTGTCCTGCCTGCAGACCTTCCACATGTCTCGCTGAGTCTCGAACAGCGCCCAGCCGTTTGAGTAGTCCTGGTACGCGTTCATCTGCAATAACATCAGGAAAGAAACATGACAAAATAACCCTCACAGACAGGAACTCTAAATATCAGAAGTAGAGCATATCATGCGTGTCGTCACTAAGTACTGTTTCTGATCAGCCGGCCGCCTTCTCTAATATGCCGAACTTGATGGTTTGCGGAAAGCTGTAGCAAAGCAGCGTAGATATCATCGTGAATACAAGCGCAGGAACAGTAATGGCATCAACATTCTTAATAAAAGGCGAGTAATGTGAAACAGTGAACTAACTTGAACTAACAAATATGTCTTTGAAATGCTAAGTAGCGCCAACTTTAGAGACGAGAGACAAGAGATGAGGACGCGAGCACCAAAGCTTGTGTGCCCCTTTCTCTTGTGTTTCATTCCTGAACTCAGCAGTTCAACGAAGCACACACTATCACAAACACCTTGTCTTTGAGAAGTCTACTTTTGTTATTTAATCTTCACGTGCTCGTTAACCGAAAAAAAGAGTAGATCTATTGAATTACCTAGATTGTGTGTATTAATGTAATTAATACCTCAGAAAATTTCTCCTCGGTTCTGTGCTCGAGTAGGTTATATCCCATTTTCAACAGCTGTCGCTACTAAAGGTCAGTATAGCAACTGATGCAAGTAGTAAACTTCAAGCATTTTGTTTTGTCTTGCAAAGGCTGCACCGTTTCGTAGCCCTGGTATGTTAGCTGTCGCTACTAGAGGTCAGTTTGACAACTGATACAAGTTGCTAACTTCTAGCACTTCACCTTGTCTTGCAAGGACTGCACCGTTTCGTAGGTAAGAAAGAACCGCCGTTTTGAGCCCTGGTACGTTGCGTAGGCGTACATGTCCGCTTGGTTGTACGACTCTAGCATGGTGGCGGTATTGAACGTACAGGTGAATTCACCGTCTGCCATGTAGGAATAGTCACATTCTTGCTCTGTGGTGATCGGTCTATCCGATCCCTCTTTCCCGACGTACACCATGACGCCAAGAGTGGAAGACAGCAAGACGGTAAAGTTACCGCCTCCCAACTGTAGGTGTGATGAGGCTTTCTCAGCAACTTCCTGCATTAATTGCATGACATATGAACATTGAGGAAAAATTCATGTGGGTGCGAATGTCTCTCGCCGTAGGGAGTAAGGTGCTCTGAAGCGCGTCTCCTCGAAAACTCAACTTTCACTATAGTTCGTTTAACCTTTCCGCCAGTCGTGCACAAATTTCTACGCTGGTGTGTTTTCTCGCGAATACGGCAGTCCTAAATAATTTCCCTTTTTTTACCTCCTCCCCGGCTTTCGTCCATGCAGTTACCCTCTTGTAGATCTTGGTCTCTTCTATAAGTGATGACGTGTGCGTGTTAGATAACGATGACAATGATGACGATGGTTTATAGTCTATGCATGATGGCTAAAACACACTCTGGCGGATTGGCCAAGAAACAAATAATTCATATGTAAATGTGATCACATAAGAATTACATGACTAATAGATTATGGAATAGTTATACTGAATAATTATGCCAGCTTAGTAACTTGATATAAAAACCACCCAGATTCATTTATTCGTCTACGTTTTCTATTCCGTCGTCTTTTTCTACAAAAACACAGAATAAAGAAGCATTCCCAATATGGCTTTAGAAGCTAGAGGAGGCCTACATTTAGTTCCTCTCACCCCCCTATGCCATCCACTTTTTCTTTTTAAACAAAGACAAAATTCACTGATTGATTGACTGATTGATTCATGTATTCATCCGTCAAGGGAAAACTAAAGCCACCTCTGTTACTGGAGACATAATTATTGATCATACTCCTGAATTGTAAAATGAGCCTTATGATCAGATATCTTTCTGAATTAGACCTTAAGCACTGCAACCACATGGTAAGCTATGAGCAGAGCTAATGAAAAATTAGTATTGTTTTGGTGTTTATTTGTGATTTCACGTATTATCGAAAAAAATTGTCAGAAAATGGGTGTAAAATTTTCGCCTAACAGTGTCTTGTTCTTTCACTGCCAGTAATGCACATTGTTTTTCTGCTAGTGTAGAATGACTATTCATTTTGAATACATGTGCCGTGTAACAAGAATCGAACGCTTCTGTGCAGCATTTTCGCAGGTTAGTCGACTCATGTACCTCATATACCTGTGGACAGTGAAAAGTTACCCCGTACCATTTCCATTTAGGTATAGCGCAGCAGTATCAGCGGTAATGTTTAAAAATGATATGCGGGAATGTGTGCAGAAAGGTCGGTCGCCATGGCACAGTGCCGGGCATAATGAGATATATCAGATCCATTCACTAAGCATGATGTTATCCAATACTTGCTATAGAACTTAGTCACTTTTCCAGCTGTTGCACGGTGATCAATTGTAAGTTCAAAAGCGGGATCCATTGGCGGTATGGTAAGCCAATATATATGTATATACAATGAGCTTTTAACCAGTTTATTTTATTGGGTGTTTTATTTTAATCATCAAGTGGGTGCTGTTGACGCACAGAGAAGAGATAAAACGAAAACGGCCGGATTATCCACTCACAAAGCTTGGAAGTATGTAAGTGGAATTCCTCTTGCATATCGGTTGAGTAGAGCAGAGGTCTCCCACATTGTATGTCTTGGATATGTGCGTCTGTAGAATAATCATCTTCATGTTTCTGCGTAAGAGAAATAAAAAATTTACAAAATTTACGATGTCGGGGGATCGATCAACTGTGGGCTGTCTAGAGGGCCCACGATGGGGCAGTCGGGCTTCGCCTGACCTGTCCCAACATAGGAGCGGCCCACCGCGCGTTGAGTCGTGCACCTCTGGACTTCAAATCAAACTTTGCACCTATGCATCAATTACACCATATCTCACTAAATGGAACCATCACTAATATGCGAAACAGCGCATGGGTTGACTTCTACTTCCATTCGTCACGGGCACCTTGCCCGTGACGAATAGAATGGAATGGAAGACGAATGGAACGGGCACCTTGCCCGATGATAACGTGCCCTTTCAAGTGGAGCCCACTATGAATTCACTAATGTTTCTGTTGCTGTTGTTCGTCCCGAACTATTGTTGGAACATGCCACGCGGGTTCATCGCCACGCCACGCCGAAGCACGTGACCTCGTCATGCGTGTGCATATTCTCCTTCCCCAACGCCATCATGTGATTGCTGAGAGAGTGAAAGAGGGAGAGGCTGCAGCCTCTTACAGAGCAACTTACGCCGGCCCGAGCACGCTGGTGCGTGAGCGTGTTGTGGCAGTGCTTGGACCAGCTGTTGCGCATGCGCGTTAAGGGTGGTTACGCCGCGCACCACCGAATTAAACTCCGCCATAAGCTGCTTCGCACCTAAAAGAAACTGGTGTGCTACACGGAAATAGAGCGTCGATCTTCGTATTGTGAGCTTTAAGGTATTACGCTTTTATTAACAGGTGTCTTTGACAATATCTTTCCTAGTGTATCATAGCTGCATTACCACCGAACGTATTTGCAGTGATTATATCACGTGTATTGATGGTGATACATTTTACCGACCTTTTGCAAAGGCAAACATTTTTTTCATTACCAAAATTTATGTCGCAAGCGCTCAATAGTAAGGGTGGCCACGAGGTATGAATCACAACACAAGGAAAGGCCAGCAATTCGATTTACAAAACTCACTATTCTGAATATGACTGTGGAAATGGTCAGACATTGTATATAAGCAGGTGGAAACGTACGCCCGCTTCTCGCCACAGGCATAGTGAAAATTTTAATCTGTAGAAGCGCCCTGTGTTGTCGCTTTTCTTCAGTGTCAATTTTGGTATGTAGCAGCAATAACATTATTACTCGGCCATATCTTCAGACCACTATACAAGGCGTCCACCCAGACCAAGGAGACAAGATTGGTGTTGGCAAACGTTATGTAGACCAGGGATTTCCACACTTTGCAATTAGCCCAAATGTACAATCTTCAGCAAGCTTAACACGAATGCTCCGACGCGTGAACTGAACCATCTCGACTGATGCCAGCCGCAAAGACAATACGTCGGTTTGCTTTGACAGTGTGCCGGCCCACATGGACATCACCTCGGCCACAGAACCGAAAGCTACGCTGTGGAGCGTTCATGTTGAGTTTGCTGACGTCCGTAAATTTGGTGCTTTAAGGTGTGTTATGGCGCAAGAGTGGTTTTTTCGCCTAAAAAAAAAAAAAAAAGAGGCGGCTAAGATGTCTTGCACGTAAGAATACGCACGGTATAGTTGCCACCTCAGTCACAAAATCTTGCGTTGCGAAAGGCTCGTACAGCCATGCACCCATGAATGTCGTAGGTTCCACTTGATGTTGTAATCTCAAAGCATCCGCCATAGCCTGCGACGGTAAAAAAAATTATTGCGGTACGTGTTATGCGGCCACAACTATAACGAGAATACGCTGTTGATGCTATTGTTATTAAGATAAAGTGGTTAATGTTAGCGAAAATTGATTGCTGTTGCACGACAATTTTATTGTAACAAACAGGGACCGATGCCATGGCTGCCTTTTTCTTCCTTTAGTGCCATACACTCAACCTTATGATGGTTGCAGCAGTACATCGCGAGATAACCATCGTCTTCCGTTTCCAACAACAGTAATTTTATATAGCAACAAGAACTATATATTAGCCTTTAGTTTACCAAGCCAATGTGGTGTTTCCATAGAGACGTGCGACTAACGATAGGCCAGGTGGATTCAACTGACGCGCCACGGTGGTATAGTGGCTAAAGCACTCGGCCAGTCGCGGGATCGAATCCCTCGGTGGCCGCATTTTTTGATGGAGGCAAAAATGCTCGAGACCCTTGAGCTTAGATTTAGGTGCACGTTAATGCACCCTAGGTGGTCGAAATTTTCAGAGTCCTCCACTGCGGCATCTCATTATATTACGGTGGTCTTGGGGCGCTAAACTTTGACGGACAACAATAATAATAATAATAATAATAATAATAATAATAATAATAATAATAATAATAATAATAATAATAATAATAATAATAATAATAATAATAATAATAATAATAATAATATTAATAATAATAATAATAATATTAATAATAATAATAATAATAATAATAATAATAATAATAATAATAATAATAATAATAATAATAATAATAATAATAATAATAATAATAATAATAATTTTAATAATAATAATAATAATATTAATAATAATATAATGGCATTGGAGACATGAAATGACAGGACGCTGACCAAAAGGGCGTCAAAGCTATCCAGAGAACGAGCAACACGCTAGACCGCAACGCCGGCAATCTACATCTGACGTATGCAAGTTGTCTCAAGCGATCATTTTAGTGAATTTAAGCTGGAAGCTTCGGCCTGCCAGCTTAGTGAACAAGGCTTCCGCGTGGAAGCCGAAACGTCTCCTATTACATTTTTGACACCCTCTTGGTCAGCGTCCTGTGTTTTTATGTCTACAATGCCATTACTTCCCGACCATACGAGATTTCGTCCAATTCCACACAGAGAGAAGTTTATATTAAAACTATCACAGTGAATGTGAAAGGCTTGGACCGCCTTTCAACCTTAGTGATTGCATCAGTGTTGAACAATGCCAAAGCATAAAAAAATTGGGAGAATTGCCTTGTACGCCGCTGTCAGACTGTTGGCACGGACGCCTGAAAAACGCGGGAAATCGAGCACGCCCATGGTTGAGAGGTACAAACTCCGCACGAGATGCACGAGCTGGGCGCCCATGTTTGCGACGACGCTCAGCGTGCTCTCCGGCTGTCCAACGCCAGCGGCTGAGAAGCTAACACCAGCGGCTGACCCAGCATTAGCCAGTGCACCCTGCGTACAGGAACGTACAGTGATCAGAACAAAGTAGCGAATGCCTTTGCGCAGAGCACGAGCCTGTCCTAAGCGCCGCCTTTAGAGCACACGTTTCTTTCCAGCATATAGCTGTATTTTAGATGCAAAGCAGCTTAAGGCAAAGCTCAATTCTGTGTGCGTAACCAACCTTACTACGCACGTGCAACAGCTGACCGTCCAAGCACTGCCAGAACTCGCTACGTGCTAGCGCGTTCCAGCCTATCTATGTAAGAGACTGCGACCACTCCCCCTTACACTCTCCCAGCAATCGCATGATCACGTCGTGGAACAAGATTCTGCAGACGCGCGATGAACCCACGTGCTCCAGCGTAGCGTGGCGATAAAGATGAACCTGCGTGACGTGCTCCCACAAGAGTTGGAGACGAGTAACAGCTACACAAACTATGATTCAATGATGTATACTCCACTCACAAGTGTGCGTTAACATCGGGCAAGGTGCCCGTGGTGAACGTTACTTCAAGTCTACCCATGCGCTACTTCGCATATAACTACTCGCGGTTGCCTTTAGCGTGAGATAACGTAACTTTTTAATGTGACCTGCAGCTGGTGGTTCCGAGTTCTGCTGTTTCATCGAATGGATTGCATTTCTTCGAACTGCAACCTTTGTATCAAATGCGCTAATGCCTTACTTCTGTTATGCGAATACCGGCTGGGTAAGTGACTTCACGCACTTCTACTTTTACGTTGGCTTGAGACTTCGATTTATTTTACGTTTCAATCAATTAATTAATCAGTGGTTATTCAATGAACTGAATACATAAGTGATTACAAAATATTTGGACCATTAGCCTGTGTGGCTAGTGAGTGGTCCAATGTAATACATGAATATTTTTTACATGTCTGGAGCACAGGATATGATTATGAATCTTTATACAAGTTCACTAATTGAGTAGCTTCAAAGGTACATTATTATTATATATAATGAAACGCCCATGACAATAAATAGGAAATTGCTGCTGAGTCCTAAGTACAAAAGTAATAAAAAATAACCAATGGCATACATTGTGTAAGAAGTAGAAAAACGGGGCACCCGAAAAGAATGCACAGAATTTTCGCGTAAGGCTGCGCTGAAGAATAACAGTCGTACTTTAATCAGAACCAAGATGAAAAAAAAAAAAAACAAGAGAGAGATATGTGCGAGGTGAGGCTTGACAAATTATGGACGTGATCTTCACTGTAATTAAGAACACGACTGATTGACAAAGTGTATTTTGCAAGTCAAATTATATTTGTGGGCAAGTTTAACTTCAATTGGAATTGTGTTCCAGATTTTAGCACCAGTGAACTGAATTGACCTTTCGCCATATACATTTCTACAATTGGGAAGGTTAAAGTTGCCATTGCCTGCATGCCTTGTGTAGCTGGTAGGTGCAGAAAACGTACTCACCTGTAGTAGAAAGTTGGTGTTAATGATTGAATTTATTAATACCACGGTTTTATAATTTAGCTGAGACGTGAAAGGCAGTATCCGAGTATAGGGAAACATATCCGAGCTTGTGGTAGAAGAAGACGTAATGATACGTAAGACGTAATGATACGTAGGGCATCTTTAGTTATGACGTATAGTCTCTTAAAAGAAATCTGAACCACCCCGAGTTCAATGATGAGGAGTGATTTCTTTCTCACTCTCCAGTCTTACTGTTTTCATTTATCGCTTTTGGCGCTATTTGTTTCTCGCCACTTCTGTGCTTTCTTTACTACTCTCGCCCATTAATGTTATCATAAGACACGTCAACAATTTTAGCTCTGCCTTGAGCCTATCATGACTTCGCACTTTCCAGCACCATAATTTTATCTTCTGTTGCGTAGCAAAATGCTCTGAGCGAACTGATATTGAGAGATTGCGTACGAATGTCAGCAAGACGAGGGCGCACTGGTAAGGGATGGTATCGCAAAGCAGAGTAGCAAGAAAATGTATAAATAATATATCTCGTATACGGTGCATTAGAATGGCCTTCCGCTGGGCTAGTAGATGACAATACATTAATAGTGGTTACTCTTTTAAATCCTATACCTCTTTATAACCTTACCTGTAAAACATCTTTTTTATTCTTGTTAAGCTTTGTAAACATTCACCACTAGTTTTCAACAGCAGATATCCGCACATATACAGGGTTTATTTTTTCATGCAAAATAGATTCCTCCTTAAAACACTATAATGGGAAGGCACTTGTCCTCTCAGCGCCCATTTCTAGGCTAACCATCAAGACTCCGCAATGATTAATTGACAAAAATACTTGAATTACATTTTCTGTTATTATATGTAGTGGTTGTTTAAATGGGAAAGTTTTTCTATGTCACATATTATGGCAAGCGAGTCTTTAGAAATTGAAGATATCATGCGTGGGTCCCGATATCTGTGGTCGAACATCCAGACCACACTGCCGGAGAACACGAAACTAACGCACCGAGTGCGTTAATTTGGACGTACTCGGTTATAGTTGCGGCTCATTGGGTACGTTATTGGTCCCTTTCTTGTGTTTTTTTTTTTAGTGACGTTCTTATTTAGGTGCCTAATGCTCTCTCTCAGCGCTACTACTACCTTAGTAGTAGCGCTTTATATTAAATAATATAACTGATAGGGGAGTAAGATAAAAAGAAACTCCAGAGAACAACTAAACACACACGTAAACTGACGCTGACCTGTTAGCTATATGTTGTTATTTTGTGAACTTTTCTCTCGGCGCTAAGCCATCATATTACGCATCAAAGGGTTTTACTTATGGGCCTGTGCGGAGTTAATCTCACATCAGTTCATTTTACAGCACACGTCCACTTTGCTTGTTGGCCCGCGTTGTTCGTTATCGCACAATGGGTTTTGATGTACCAATATGTAACAGTACCGTTAGTCCTGGGACAACGTTTCTCTTTTTATTTCGAAGTAAATTTATATGAAGTATAGTGCACGTGTCGAGACCTATCAGTATGCGTGATCGCCACAATTGACATGTCTTGACCAAGTAACTACGACAGCATGTATAACATTTTAATTTCAACTTTCTTGTTTACCAAGTTGCGATCACCTCCTGGAAGCTTCGTTATGCTTGGCGGGTGGTATTTAGGAAATATGTTTTGCAGGATGCAGAAAGAGGTTAAGAAGCATATCGGGCGATACAGGAAAATTATTCTAATGAACCATATAGGCTGTGAATTTCTTCTTGTGCGGTGCGATTCACACGTTGGGTTAAATTGACTGAAAACGTCCATACATCACTTGTCAAAATAGCTGATGGGGCGAGTTGGTGATTCATAATGGTTTGAAAAGCGAAAGTAATGCGTAGAAAGAGCCTGTCCGTGTCCTTGCTGTATACCTGTCTACGTATCGCGCTTGTATTTCAATCCACGCATCACGAATACGAAATTCATACTAACCTCACTGAAGGCTTCCCAGGAGGTAGCACTGTGGAGTGGCATGAAGCCATTCACATTGGGTGTCACAGTGGTAACAAGATCAGCGTATATGATGTAATCGCAAAGCCGCCGATGAAACAATTCCGGGTTGGTCAGGCTATCGCCGACCACGCAAAAGATCACGCCGGTTCTTCGAGGAATGGGCGCTGCAAATGCATAGTCGCAGTTTTGTATAGATTACATAAAGGTAATATTATCGTTAGTTATATGTGTGAAAACCAAGATACGTTTATGAAGTGTGTCATAGTGGAGGTCTCCAGAAATTTCGATTATGTGGTCTATAGTGTTATGAACCGACATCGCACAGCTCACAGGGCTTTCGACCTACATCAAAAATGAGATCACCATGGCTGGGACCTATCCCGTGGCACTCGGATCAACAAAGTACCAATGAGACAATTTTTCCATTAGGTGGGCTGTGTTGATTATGATAATTGCAATTTACTAACAACTTTAGTCATGTTTTGTCATTGAAATTTGCACTTCCTACACTTGAAGTTGAGGACTCTCTTGACACTTTCAACCCCGGATTTTTTATTTTGGTCGGATACACTTTTTCTGCGCGTTTTTCTCGTAGTTAGGACCTCTGAAGACCACAAACAACAAAAAAAAATTAGCCACCAGTACAAGCATTTTGGGATTAATTAACGTGGCATCAAATTAGGTGGTTAGGGCCCAGTGATTGGAAAATGAAAAAAAAGGCTTCTTTTTTCCTGTCAATCAATGGTGTACAGAAAATGAAAACCAACGTCTTACTTTTCAGCCTAATACTCACTGAAACAGCTTCGATACGTCGTCCCGAAAATGGCGCTTACTCGCCTCAACTTCCGCGCCTCGTCTTCAGGGAAGACCTCGCTTGCGCTTCTTATTCTTTGTGGCTGCTACCTCCACAAACGTGCCACAGTATTAATGTCGATTGCAGTGGGGATCATTGAAGAACTATGCCCCCAAGAATGAGCAGTATTGGTTACGTTTCCGAGATACTACGGGAAATGTGCGGTGGTGTCAATTAACACTGGCAGGGCCGAAAGGGTTAAGGTGCGTTCACTTTCGGCCTCGAAGTGAGCGAAACCGGCGAAACTCTCCAGAAAATGACTCGTTTTGCCACCCAAGCGGCCGGAAAAGCACGCCGCACGGCCGGCGCGCGAAAATCGGTCCGAGCGCGATTTTCCCGCCTCGCGAAACCGGATCCGGCGTCCACTTCACAGCCTTTGCTGCGCTTGATCAAACCACGTGACCTAACCAGCCGGCCGCATATTTAACATAGCAGCACAGGCGTCGGCGGTGGCTCGCATCGACTCAAATCGCAAACTACCCGTGCAGCACGACGAAGCTTGATGATCTCAACGGCTCATCGGGAGCCTGACTTGGATTACAATCGCCGAGAACTCTAGAAATAGATGGTGCAGCGGCAGCGAGTCGGCATGTCTTAACGTGTCTCGCGTTGGTGTGCAGCCAGCTGATATCGCCACCACCGCTGCCGGAGCGTTCGCTCGTGTCGTTTCTGCTGGCTTATCTCCCAAAACAACGTTTGAAAAGGTGCGAGCTGTTTTTTCCCAGTAATTTGCGTGAATAACTAACAATTGGTACGAGCTTTACTTCACAGAAAGCTGTAGAAATGAAATTATTTGTCAAGTTATTGACGGCAGCGGCAGTGGGATGGGGCAGAACTAATGTGAACTTCTTCGATGCGTGCGGTCGGGGTTTTCCGGCCACTCCGGCGTTTTCGTTTTTCTTCAACTCTCAAGTGTGAACGCGGCCTTAGGAAAATACGAGTGCCTGGCATATATGTCAGTGGGTCACGTATCTCCATGACGGACGAGATGCGGCTGTTAATCATATAAAGCACTTGCACACAGTGCCTCAGAAATTCCTCTCACGTCATCAATTAGGATTATGCTCTTGTCAAGATGAGAGTGAAATGCTAGAGGTAACTGGCAAAGCGTCCCACTGTAAGCTCACGGGAGGTGGGAGCCGTCGGAGGAGCCACAGTAGCTGGACTGGGGACGACAGTCGTCGGTGCAGATTTCGGTGCAGATTTCGGTGCAGATTTCGGTGCAAGTGTCGGAGGTATCTCTTCTTTTGAAACCGAGGTGGTGCTGACTGGTGCATTGTTTCCGTCATTCGAGGCATGTGATCGGTCATCATTTCCTGCACAACGAATGCTACAACAGCTTTCAATCGGTGTCTGTACTACTTATCGAGTGAAAAACTTGTATTATATATATGTGAATAACTTGGTTATTCAAATCTATTATGTTGAATTACTTATGACAGACTACGCGAAATGGCTACAGTACAAAGCATAATCAAACCACCCATATGAAGTGACATGAGCGAAATGGTCATGAATAGATTCCTGTACTTTTGTACGTACTTCGGCGGAATACATGAACATTTTCATTCGTTAGAACTGATTTTTTTGACCGGTCTGCACTGAAGGTATCTACACTAAAATAATTAACGTTTCTCTTGCGAACCACTTTAGCAAAAGAAGTTATTCGCAAGGAAACAAGCGAATGTTCCTCAGTGAATATAAACGTACGTAAAAATCTTTCTTAATTGAGCTACTTAGCCTCATAACAAAAAAAAGAACCTTAGAATTTGTTTCTTTCCAAAATATTTCAGGTTTATTCACGTTACTTTTTGTACGCTGCCTATACATTACGCAAACGCAGAAAGAAAAAGAAAACAATAAGATCTATGTACGGGCATTACGGGTTTATCCCATAGCAAATATAAAGGGCAGAAAATATAAGTTTTAAACACGTACATGAAAGGGAAAGAAAAATATGCTTACCTTCGGTGGCGCCTTGGGTGTCCACTGAATGCAAAAAAAGAATGCGTAAACACAGGCTTGAGATAGAATGAATACAAGTTTTGTTGCCATAACAGCACATGGCACCTATTCAGAGATATTACTCAACAAGTACTGCACAGCAATATCCAGAAGTTGAAGTATATACGTAGATTCGATCATTTCACCGACAGTACCCGCTGGTGCATATTGATGTCAGCGTCCCGTTGACTAAAATATAGAATAAAATGTGATGAACAACGCTAACGTAAACGGTATAATGTGAAGTTAAATTCGAGAACAGAACGTCGAAGATCAACTAAGCGAATTCCCGTCAAAAACAACGAAGTGCTAATGTACAGCGCTGCACGCTTACCGAAAGAGATCAACAGGACTCCAAGGAGCATCACAGAGAGGACCAAGAACGCCGCTAGAATTGAGAGCTTCAACAAGTTGTTGTCTCTATAAGAAAGCGAAACAACAAAGTCTAGCTTTGTAAAAAATAAAAAAGACATTGGTTGATGAGGTATGATGTGTGTGCACCCAGTACATTTAACTTAACTTTCGTAAATCAGGGGTGGGGGGGGGCAGGGGGATCATTTTATATACGTGTGAAAGTGTGCGCACACGTGTGTGTGTGTGTGTGTGCGTGCGTGCGTGCGTGCGTGTGCGTGTGTGTGTGTGTGTGTGTGTGTGTGTGGTGTGTGTGTGTGTGCGCGCGCGCGCGTGTGTGTGTGTGTGTGTGTGTGTGTGTGTGTGTGTGTCAAATTTTGAAGGCGGGATCACACTTCCCATGCCTTCCCAATCTGCATCAATCAGTGATGGTGCTTAAGAATAATGTCTACTTTGGCACCCGGGAAACATATTGTTACGTTAGAAAGAGACCGGTAGACGTTGAAAGGGGCCGTTTATTAGGTCGTGAGGGGCAGCTCAGAAGCGGCCGACTGGTTAAAGATCCTCCTGATCTTCTTCTTCCTCTCTCGCTCTGGGGGACGAGTGCGTTCCCCGTATACGCTTCTTCGTCTTCGTGCATGTACGCAACATTCCTCTCCGCGCAGACGAAGGCCGCCGGACAAGTCAGTCAAGTTGTCGTGACGGGTAAAGTTTCAGGCGGGCTACATGAACCACTCGAGTTTTGGCAGCTCGTCGACCACTCGCCGTGAGACGAGCTATCACATAGTTGACCTCTGTAAGTCTGTCGACAATGACAAAAGGTCCATCGTAAGTGGCCAAAAACTTTTGTCGTAACCCGCGCTTGCGCATCGGAGTCCACAACCACACCAGATCACCACGGCGATAACTCACTGGTCGATGGTGAATGTCATAGTGTGCCTTAGCTTTGTCTTGCAACGCCAATGTGCGTAGTCGAGCTATGCGACGCGCCTCTTCGGCGAGGCAGAGAGTCTCGGCGACAGTGACGTTGTCGTGGTCACAGAAAGGCAATATCGTGTCGATTGTGTACCGGGGCGAACGTGCATAAAGCAAAAAGAAAGGGCTATAGCCTGTAATCTCATGCTTCGCGGTGTTGAACGCGTAAGTAATGAACGGGAGTACGTCATCCCAGTTCTTGTGGTCGCATGAGACATACATAGACAACATATTGATAATGTGCGATTGGTACCCTCCGTAAGCCCATTAGTTTGGGGGTGGTATGGTGTCGAGTGACGCCGGCGGGATTCACATAAACGGAGTAGCTCCTCCACGGCATCCGCTGTGAATTGTCGTCCACGATCACTGATAATCAGGCGAGGTGGGCCATGTCGGAGGATGACGTACTGTAACAAAAACGACGAGATTTCACTGGCAGTTGCGGAGGAGACGGCCGCCGTCTCGCAGTAGCGTGTGTGGTAGTCGACGCAAACAATTATCCATCGGTTGCCCTTAGCCGATTTTGGGAAGGGGCCCAGAAAGTCAATACCCACTTGTTCGAAAGGTGCACTTGGAGTAGGCATTGGCTGTAGAAGACCAGCTGGACCAGTTAATGGACGTTTGCGACGCTGACATTGCATGCAGCTTGCCACATAACTCTCAACAGACTTCTGCATACCAGGCCAATAAAAGCGCTCTATAGTCCGGTGAAGCGTCCGCGCCAAACCTAAATGTCCAGATGTAGGGTCGTCGTGCATGACACTCATAATAACTGTTCGCAGGCTCTCCGGGACCACTAGAAGGAAACGCGCGCCACTGCTGGAGAGGTTCCTTTTGAACAACAGTCCATCACGCGCACAAAAACGGCGTGCACTAGTGGAAGCGGATGCAGCGGCGAATAGTGGTGCTAGTTTAGCATCCTTCCGCTGTTCTGCTCTGAAACTGGGTTAGTCCGGGAACGTAGGCGACACAGACGCTACAAGCTGGTCGGTCAAGGTCATCGGATTCACAGTCTGTTGTGCTAAGTTGAATACGTGAAAGACAGTCCGCGTCAGCATGTCGACGACCACCCTTGTAAGCGACGGTAAAACTATATTCTTGTAGCCGGAGGCCACAGCGCGCAAGGCGGCCACAAGGGCGGCCACAAGCCAACACAACGAGTGGTGGTCGGTTACGACTGTGAATGGGTGTCCGTATAGATAAGACCTAAACCGCTGAATTGCAAATAATACCGCCAGGCATTCTTGTTCCGTAACAGTGTAGTTTTGTTCCGGCCTGCTTAGGGAGCGACTTGCGTATGCGACGACGTGTTCGCGGTCGCCGTAACGTTGTACTAGGACGGCTCCAACACCTATGCCGCTAGCATCCGTATGAAGCTCGGTCGGAGCAGAAGGACTGAAGTGCTGAAGGACGGGTCGTGACGTCAGCAAAAACTTCAATTGACGGAATGAAGAATCGCACTCTGGAGTCCACTCAAAGGAATTGTCTTTTCGTAAGAGGCATGTGATGGATACGCAACGTCGGCAAACTTCGGAATAAAGCGGCGGAAGTACGAACAAAGCCTCAGAAAACTAAGAAGCTCCTTGACGGAACGCGGCGCAATGAACGCCTCAACTGCTGCTCTCTTCTGTGGGTCAGGGCGGATGCCATCCTTGTCAACGAGATGCCCGAGCACAAGCGTCTGGCGGTCTCCGAAGTGCATTTCTTCGAGTTTAAAATTAGGCCAGCGTTTCGGATGCAGTTCAAAACAGTATCCAGACGAGAGTTGTGTTCACTGAACGTGCGGCTAAAGATGATGACGTCGTCGAGGTAGCTCATGCAGATGTTCCACTTCAAGTCACGCAGAATGGTGTCAATAAACCTCTTGAACGTTGCTGGTGCATTGCACAATCCAAATGGCATCACGTTGAATTCAAAGAGCCCATCAGGGGTTACAAAGGCAGTCTTTTACTTGTCCTCTGGGTGCATCAGAATTTACCAATAACCGCATCGCAAGTCTACGGAGGAAAAATAAGAGGCCGAATGTAAGCAGTCTATTGCGTCCTCTATACGGGACAGCGGGTATACGCCCTTTTTAGTCACGGCATTCAGTCGGCGATAGTCGACGCAAAATCTCAAAGATCCATCTTTCTTCCTAACAAGGATTACCGGTGCTGCCCAAGGACTGGCTGACTCTTGTACCACTCCCTTTTGCATCATTTACTGCACTTGGTCGTTGATAATTTGTCTTTCTGACGGGGAAACACGATATGGTTTTTGGCGAATCGCACTTGCCGCGCCAGTGTTGATGGTATGGCGCGTTCGAGACAGGGAGATAGGGATTACTTTGCCCTTCTGCGCAAAGTCAAATACCGAAACGTGCTTCAACAGCACAATCATTAAAGTTCGGCGCTCGCTTGACCTAAGCGACTTATTTATCGTTGCCATAAGCGCCCCGTCCAAATTGCGACAACCAGTTCCGTCACGTTCTTCCGGCACGTCTGTGAGCTCGACCGCTGATAAGGTCGCGTGTTCTTTGCTGACCGAAGCAAAGAAGACGAGTACATGCACGAGTACATTCACGAAGACGAAGAAGCGTATACGGGGAACGCACTCGTCACGGAAATCGTTACATCTGTGTCCACCAAGGCCATCACAGGCACATAATCCAGCAAAACACGCACTTTGTTTTTAAACATACACACAGGAGGTATTTCTCTCAGTAGCACGTTTCCAGCGACCTCACCCCCATTGGCCGCGCTGGCTAGTTTTCCGGTGGCGAAGAGGGCGCTTTGCGACGCAGCGGTGAAGGAGAACGATGAGCACGAGGTCGCGGTGGGGGCGTTAAACTCTTGTCAGTTGCCGGGGAGTGGTTGCGGAAGTTTCTGGGCCAATAGTTGTCATCAGGTGGTATGTGGGCCGGCCGCCGTACACCATGAGGCTGTTCGAAGGGTCGTGAAAAGTCGGATGGTTGGTGATACCGAGGAGTCACCCGACAGTTGCAAAATCGCGATATGTGGCCTGGCACACCGCAGGAATAGCACACCGGCCGAGGTCGAAACGTCGGTCACTCGTCGATGAATAGAGCGTCATCATTTGCCCTTGTGTGACGGATGTACTGGTCGGGTGCGTCGTACCGAGACGTCGGGTGTCGAGGAGGCATGCGCCGAGAACGTCGGTCATACCGCGACGCGGGAAATCTCGTTGTCATCGTTGACTGTGGGGCTGGGCTGTACTCCACGGTTGCCGCGCTCATCGTCGGTTGCCATAGGGTCAAAGGAGGCACATCCATAGCCTCACGTGGCAGACACAACTCGCGATGGTCAGCTGTCGAACACGACATTTCTCGGTGGGACAGTTCCTTACGAACAATCTGTCGAATGGTAGGAAAAAGGTCGAGGCCAGGATTCGTGTCCACACTGGCAACAGTTGTAACGTTAGCCAGCCGACCAAACTTGGGCGCAATTCGACGCATCTTGAGCGTTTCAAACGTTCGGCAATGCTGAATGACGTCGGACACAGAACTGAGGCTTTCTTTCCCAATTAGAAAATTATACACGTCCTCAGCAATCCCCTTAAGCAGATGCCCAACTTTGTCCTCTTCCGACATGGTAGCACAGACCACCTTGCACAGTCTTAACACTTCTTCTATGTAAGCGGTGCATGTCTCACCTGGTAGCTGTGCCCGTTGCGACAATGTTTGCTCAGCCCGCTTCATTCTAGCAACAGAGTCACCGAAACATGCCCTGAGCCCTTCAACAAAAAGATCCCACGTCGTGAGTGCGTCCTCGTGGTTCTCGTACCATACCAGTGCGGTGTCGGTCAGGGAGAACACTACGTTGGCTAGCATAGCGGCTGCATCCCAACCGTTGGACTTGCCCACACGTTTGTACTTGGTGAGCCAGGCGCCGACATCTCCTTCGGCTTTTTCTCCGAAGGGCGGTGGAACACGGTAGTACGGAAGCGGGCCAGATGGTGCCGTCCTGGAAACGCCTGCTTCTTCGGGCATATCCAAGTCACTCATGGCAGATGATGGGAGACCAGCAAGTCGACGGCTTCGTCGAAGCTGTGGCAGTGATCGTTCCGTAGTTGAAGTGCGTACCCAGCACCTCCACCACTCTGTTACGTTAGAAAGAGACTGGTAGACGTTGAAAGGGGCCGTATATTAGGTCGTGAGGGGCAGCTCAGAAGCGGCCGACTGGTTAAAGATCCTCCTGATCCTTTTCTTCCTCTCTCGCTCTGGGCGACGAGTTCGTTCCTCGTATACGCTTCTTCGTCTTCGTGCATGTACGCAACAATATTATGACACTTTTTTTTCCCGCATTAGATGTCGACTATGCCAATTGCAGGTTAAGTAAGACATTGAATGTATGGATTCACGATAAAAAGGTGAAGTTCTTGGTGTTTGCGAGCAAAAACCACAGCATTGTCACGTGGCATCACGTATAAATTATATAAAATTAAAACAGCTATAATTCTTTAGTTTTACATTCTTGCACAAAACACATAGTTGTTTTACAGTTAGTGGGCTTCAAACCACATTCATTGCGGCTAGAAAATTAAATGCTTCTACTCAGGTTCAGGCTTTATTAAATGACGTAATAATTGTCTAAATAAATTAGTTTGCTGTTAAGTCTTGCAAAGTACTTTATTTGAGTTCTATATTGCTTGCTGGTAAAAAAAGAGTCACAGCTTAGCCGCAATAGCGAAGCAATGAATGCGATAGCCACAAATTGGAAGGTCATGCGCAGAATGGCAAGCAGATATAATTGTTCCCCGCGTTTCTCCCGCACAAATGACGCACGAAACGTGCTCACAAGTGCAGGTGAACACGAACAAGCGTGTCAGTTGTAACTTCGCTGTGTTTAAGAAGCGCGTGCTTCTCGCAAACGGAGGCTGTGAAACGATTGCGGTGACCTTCGTGCGCCCAGTTACTACAACAGAATCATTCCTGGTAAATCTCAAGTCAGCTAAGACGTACGATCCTCCCGTCCTCCCCACCACAAGATAAGGGTGCGCGCGAGATCATCCACTCCTCTCCGCGAGTCAAAGTACGCGTGAGAGATGGGGGCCACCGCGCGTTCACTGCGCCATCTTGCTGATAATGCTGAAAACCTGATATATCCCCCCGCCCCCCGAGATGCCCGCCAACAGCGGTAAGTGGTAGGGGTAAGTAGCTTGCCGTATGTGCGCTGGTAAAGGTACCTCTTTGTAGCTCGATGGTGAACGCCTCGCGTTCGCGACGCGGAGGTCTCACGTTCGATTCCGCGCGCCCACGTCTTTTTCTGGATTTTTTCTTTCTTGCGTTTTCATAAATAGATACGTATACATATGCGGCGCATGACGCGGACGCCGGTGGCGAAATCCAGCTGAGAGTGTCCCTATAATCACTAGCGCAATAAAAGTATCGCATAACTTTCTAGGCACTTAAATTTGTTAGATTCTACTAGGGCCCGCCACAAGTTTGGCGGTCCCCATACACAGTCGCGGAATAGAAACGTGTCTTTATTATTGTTCAAAGCAAGGCTTCAAATAAAATTTGCGCCTTAAATGATGATTAGATGTAATATCCATCCTTGAAATTGTAGCGTCATTGGCATATCTTCGAAGCTCAATAGGCAAAGGCAGCACACACGAACTGCGACGCGATGCTTTACTTACGCTCGTTCCGCTATAAATAGAAAAGAAAACGCATAATGTTAGTGAAAGCAATATGAGGATGTAGGAAACAGCTGACCTTCATAATAAATGCATACAAAAGAGAACAAACCTTAGCCGTGAGCATAACTTTAACAAAATATGTTGGTGCTTCTTCCCCACAACAATATTTTCCTATGAACGCTGCTACAAATTCCAGTGCTATCTTTGCCCGCAAATTAACGTAATTCTGAAGCTGTCTGTGTATCTGCTGGTCGCTATAAGAAGAGCGTCTCTGAAAGGCCCGTAAGCTACTTCAATTTCAAAGACGAGCTAACAGTCCCCTTCTACATTTTTCTATCCTTCATATGGACGTTCTCCCCTCTTCGCCACTTCTGTCGTCGCAAAAGACGTATACAATGTCAGCAGTATAGCTAAGAGACCAGGCACAACTGGCACGCCATTTTACACAAAAACGCAATTATAGACAATTCTTAACCGGTAAGCCTCTTACATATGTGAAGCGATCACGAGCTTATTTCCTCATGAAGTCAGGCGAGCAGACATCTGCCGTCATGAACTGTGCCTAAAAGTCGGCAAACGCCCGGAAAGAGTAACTTGCCCGTTTTTGTATTTTTATATTTTGTACAGGGCCTCTTCCACGTTCCGCGCCTGAACCCAGTCCTGTATTTCTTCTTCCACGTTATATCAGCTAGCTATCTGCCCTCCTAAGTTTGTGTCTCCCCCTCCCACTTTTGCGTTCTTTTGTAGTCCAGTGTGCCACTAGTAATGGACAGCGGTTTTCGGTTCCTACGCACTACATTCTTTGTTCATGACTATCTAATTGATTCAACTTTGTTGATTTCAAGTAAGATGACATATTGAATATGCTCTACACCATTCTTGCTCTTCTAGTTACTTCAGTTTGACGGCCGAGTAGAATGTGTTTAGGGTCCCCTTGACGCCTATATTTTAAGGCAAAATAGCTTGCACACTTTTTTGAAACATATGAACCATGGATCACAATATTCTTATGAAACGACAGACGTGCGGCTACACTACGGAACATATGGAAACTGCATAGTACTCACCACGGTCAATTGATAGAAGGGAAGTTTTGCTACCTGCGTGAAGAAAGCAATTTGAAATCGTGCATGCACACAGGCCTATTACTTATGCCATGACCAAATATAATTATTCATGCCACCAACAAAAGAAATGTAATTGGCTTTTGCGCAGCTTTTCCCTTTACGTGAAAAAGGTGCGAGAAATCGATACTCGCAGAATTTATATGTTACTACTTCCCAGTATAGGTTACTGCAGCGTTCAAATGTTAATTCATAAAAAAACAACCTTTGAACGAAATGAGAAACGCACTGAATTTTCGTACCAAATAATTTAAAACAAAACATTTTTAATTACCATAACCAAACATTACCCCTTCAGCCTTCATTTAGGCAACACTGGTCGATGTCAACGAGTGCTAAGCTTTGCTGCTTATGTAGGAGTAATTCAATAGTACTAAGATCAGTAATCTGTGATTAATTACGAAAGCTCACGACACTTGTCATCATTGAGCATTCTGTATTGTCTTCGCAATCTGCACACTTCCTAGTGCGCTAAAAGATGTGTGGGCCGCAAGAAGCCCATCAACGTTTACACACAAAGTATCTTCAGCATAAAAAGTGATGCAAAGTTTTTTTAAGAGGTTTGTTTGTTGTTGCCGTTCTGAGCTAAGTATACACAAATGCCGTTACCGTAGACTATATTCATGCAATACGGAATAGCTGCAGTCCCATGAAAATGAATATGTAATGACGTCTCACATTACCAGTGAGTGTCGCCTGGCTACTGTAGTCAAAACCTGCGAAAGAAAAAAAAAATGAATAAAATATAGTTTAGTGAATACCACGTTAACGTGGCTGAAACGTGATTTCTGTTGTACTGAAGCGATTATGTGTGCAAACGAGCATGCAACCACTGAACAAGGTGTATCGTACCAGAGGCCGTCGTTCCGTATGGGTTGTATTCTGGAAAAGAAGTGCGGAATAAAAACACGGTGTGGATATTTCTGGACCACCAAGTCAAAAGTCGAAACACACCAATGCTCAGTGTTTACCACTTAAGAAAGATATTCTTTTGCACTGCTGCAGGACGTCACTACACAATAATGAAAGAGAGTGGCGAATGATAGCACAGCATATAGCTTTTAGCTTACGCCTAGGGTTTTATCATTACCAACGCAAGTCATATTTCAAGTTTTTACTTTCTTTGTTTAAAATGACAGTGCAGTCGCCCATATTTTCGTTTCCACGCAATTTTTGTAGAAAGTTCTGTACAACAGAGACGTCTGACACATTTTTAAAAAGCCCGAAATTTAAGCACATACAAGTTTTTGTGCGCTTTTTAAAAACAGCTGTATAGGTCTTTTATTTTGTGTTTACTTCTGCAAGCTTCTAAAAACATGCCCTTTTTCCTATGTGTGTAGCTCTGATTGTTGTTTGGGTCGTAATGCCCCGAAAATGTAATATGTTTATGATGGAAGCCGTAGTTGATGACTTTAGAACTTTCGACTACTACTGGGGCTCTTTAACGTGCACTTGAATGAAATTTTCGGCTATCCTGAAATTGCGGCACCACGTGCGGCCGGAGTGCAATCACGCAGTCTAAGGTCATCAGTCGGGTTCTAAAGCCACTAGGCTACCATGGCTAGTCTAATAAGCTTCAGTTGAAAATATTTTATGGTAATTTAATTATTAGCAGTACTAATTATAAGGGGCCCCCAAGGCGGACTAGGATATGTGCACTCAAATTGCGTGGAATGGTTTATATGTGAAGTTTAAATCCGCCAACAGGATTGCCTACTCTAAACCAACGATTTATTCTCTAAACAGGATTGTCTACTCTAAACCAACTGGAGTTATTCTGTGACTCGACTGGTCGTCAAGCTAGAAACAGATCCCCCTGCCCCCACTCCACCTAAGTTGCTTCCGTCTCCTTAAGCAACTCTTCAAGACTAACAGAAAATAAATCTCTATGCCTATTTTAGAACGTTCAATGGAGATGTAGTTTATATTAATTCAGTCTCTCAGAGCACACTGTGTCTGTGGCTTTTCTGGTTTCTGCTCTCATACTCATATATCGAAACTGAGGTTATCCGAAGAAATATGGCTTGTATGTAAAACCGCATATATCCCTCGAGTACACAAGTACTTTGAAGATTCTGTTTGCACTAAGAGTTTATCAATAGTGATTTTGCTTGTTTTGTTAGGCTCTATCTCGAGCTGAGCGCTGTCGCGTTAGACGACTATGAGACCTATGAAAATGGGAGCAACATGCGGCGAGAAACTGCAAGATGACTGTAGTCATCTAAATCAGAAAGAGAAATTGGCTTACCGGAAGGAGTCGAGACATAAGACTCATAATCTGTGAAAAAGTATATATAGAAAGATTAAACAAAAATGTTTATTGTGCTGAGAATCATATAGTGCTACTTTTAAATAAATAAATAAATAGCGATTTTACCATAAGCAGAGGTGAACTGGCTGTCGTAACCTCCTGGAAAAACGAATTGAACAGTAAGCGATTCCTTGCATCATTGAATTTCGCATGAGTAGCTGTGTTTAATGAACGGACAATAACGACTATACCAAAAGCATCGGAGCCTGGAGACTGGTAACCTGCGGTGGCGGCCTGAGCTTCAATACCTGAAAAAGAAGAGGAATTGGTTTCGGAGGAATTTGGTCACTGGAGCCGACCGGAGCAGCCTGATTGTGTGCAAGTGGAAATAGCCTTCATTTGAAATATCAGACGTGATATATTAAAGGGTGTGTCACAAATTGATTGCCAAAAGTAACGCTTGCGTTTTCTTACCGATAAGAAAATGAGATTTAAGGAACGATACGGTCACAAATACCAGAAATAGATATTTTGAACAAGAAAGTGGATATCCGCTACATGCTAAGGAAAAAAAACCTGCGCTACTCTTGACGTGGCTTACCACGTGTGATTCCTTAAAGAGACACGTTCGTTGTCTTTTGGGTCCCATGGCATCTCAAAGATAACGTAATTATTGGCATGATCTGCTAAGTGAGTTGTGTCATCTAACAGATAGAGCCAAATATATGTCAGGTAAGAACTCCCCATCTCCAACCCCCTCCTCACAAAAAAGAAAAAAGGTCATAGGACCATTTTTTTTATAGTCATGACCATAGAGTCAAGGAAATCGATGCCGGAAGACAAAAAAAAAAATCAGAGATTTATTAAATGCAGTTCGCAGTTTTCAGGCTAATGAAAATAAAGTTGCATTTAGAAAGATGACTTGATTGGGTTGTACCTTATACTACACTGAAAACTCGATGTAACGAAGCTGGATATAACAATTTATTGGTGTCAACAAAAATAAATAAAATATATTCCGCAGTGCCATTTATTGATATACTTTTAGAACAATTTTTTGGATATAAAGAGCTTATATTCGAGTAAGGGGCAAATTTATTATGAGGTTCAAGTCCTTTACAAACTTCGTTTAACTAAAGCCTTGTTGAAGTGCTCTCGTGGGGTCGAAAACGTCATGGAAATTTTATGGTGCATCCCAACAAATGAACAGCATTAACCTTACCATAAGCAGCCGCTGCAGGAGCTCCTAAACCTGCGTGAAGTAAAAAAGCGTTGCAAGATTCTGCTTGTTCGAGAACGTCTAAGACTTCGTGCGTAGACCGCATAGCGTAAAGTAATGGTTGTTTAGCAGTTGGATAAAAACGTTTGACCTACCTGCAGTAGCCGACACTAGACCTTCGTAGCCTGCCAACCGAATACCTTCGTAGACTGCCAACCGTAGCCAACCGAATACGCCATTCACTCTCGTTTTGTGTGTGTTGTTTGTGTGCGTCATTTGTGCCTGATCAGCGCGCAACACGTTTCGATCTGCTAGATGTTCTCACCGTTACATTTCAAGTTGTTGCTATTGCATTCACTGCCTCACCCTTGCGACAAAACTGTGACATTTTTTTTAAAGTTCTACGGCCGCTTTCATTTTTATCTACTACAGCTGTAATGGTAAGCCTAAAGATGCATGTTACCATAGTGGGAGGTATTTTGAGAAGAAAAACATGGAAGAAATATGTAAGTGAAAGTTTGCACGAGAAATAAGTAATACCTTAAAGATAGAAATCTAAAAATAAATTCAACTAGTCTGACTGTTTCGTTCACAAAACAAAGAAAACATTACTTGGATTGCTTAATATTTGTAATCCCTATTAAGTAGACCAAGTGCGAAAATGGGAAAAGATGTGTTTGTATAAAAGCATGCCATACTTTTAGCTGTAGACTTCTCCGACTCTGCAGGCTTTTCAGGACCTACAATAGGAAATGCGTGGACAATGTAAGCTAAGTCATATTCAAACATAAGCATTTACAAAGCGGGAGGAACAGAGCGAGCGACATCACAACTGACAACTTGCAAAGGGAAACAAAGTCGAGAATAAAATAAAACAAGCAGAACAAAGGTACGTAAAACACATCGATTCACGAATCGACAGTGGTAAACTGTAAACGTAGCTATAAAAATAAACAAATAATCAACAAAAAGATGATAATCACGATGTGATAATCACATTGTGGTTTTCGCATGAAAAAAAAAAAACAAATGATCTTTGCAGTATTATTTCAAATGAAAATCACAAAAGTTTGAAAGGGAAAGTGAAATGTTCAGTTCAGTATGGAAGACAAAATTGCTCTCTGTGATAACAGCTGGGTAACATCGTTTCATGCTGAACAGCGCACAGTGTTCTAAGCAGCTTAAGGTACGAAAACATCTTGAAAGTTTCAGAAAAATTGTTCGCACGATAAAAATACAAAATAGATCTCAGAGGTTCAGATGGATTATTCACTGCCATTGCAGAAGTAAGATAAAATACGCGAAATTGTGTGAGAAAAACAAATCTAAAAAAACTTCATACTTTCAGTTGTGGACTTCTTTGCCTTTAGAAATTTTTCTTTTTCTGCAATTTCAAATATACAGAGAGTATAAGCTACATCACATTGTTAACCAAGGCATTTGTGAAGAAAAATAAAACAGGAACGTCACGTCAACACTTCCAAGAAAAAAAAAAGGGACAATGTGAAAGAAAAAAATGTCGATGATTACGATGCCGCCAAACGCGTATTCTAAGCGCAGCTTCTTGTTGGTGTGACGCCATTTGTGTTTGAAGTTATGTCTGTTCAGAGTTGTATCAATGTAACGTTCATTGTATACTGCCAGAACCTACCAGCGCTCGAGTGCTACGCTTATCATTTTGTGCGTTGCAGGAGCTAACCAAGCCAAACACCGACAACCCCGTTGCGACAGGCAAAGCCAGTCACAGTGCACGTGCTAGCCTTGCATGCGTACGAGACTAAGGGGCTGGCGAGCGTGACGGAGGTCTAAAGCGACGTTGTAGGCCCTGTGAATCATGGCATCAACTAATTCTGCATGTGTTTTCTTTTGTCCTGGCTCGCTTTATGAGTTATATAAGTTACGCCAACGTCGGCTAACGGCGACGCCGTTCAATACAGGTGCTAGCGCCTGATGGCTGTGCTCTGATATATCGATTATAGGGCCTTAAAAAAGGCGAGCTTATCAATGAACGTTGTTTAACGTTGAGCTAACAGACAAAGAAGAAGCAAATGAACAGCAATAAAGCAACAATAATCATGATGTAATCATAACCACATTGTGGTTTTGGCATGTCAAACTCCATATATGCTTATCATTATTACGAATATTTTTATTTTTAATATTAGTGGAAAATAATGAATTGACAGATGCGTCACTCAGTTCCGCATGGAGGACTGTACCTTGCTTTGTATGATACCACGAAGATAGCGTCGTTTAATATTCAGTACCTTACAGTTGTCCTGACAGAAAGGCATTGAAAACGTAACAAAGCATTAAAAATAAAAAATAGCAAAATGAAACAGAATGCGTTTCAAGTGTCTGCAAGAGATATGCCCCGCCTTTGCAGAACTAATGATAATATATATAAAAAAACAGCTCTTGCAGAAAACGTGTCGCACGTTTAGGTGGAAACTTCTCTGACTTTATTTCAATTTGTATTGCATAGAAATTTTACGGTTCGTCATATTTGAACAAGGATATTTATAAAGAAAACAAATGCGAGACATATATTCTGACACTGTCATGAAACTCGAAAAGGAACAACTCGAGGCGAAAAAGAGCATAACGAAGGTTCTGAAGCATGCCTGCTGGACCGCATCTTTTAATACTAATGAGCGTACAGCGATCCAAGTAATTTAAACTGAGAAAAATCTCTGAAGCATATGAAAAAAAGCATTCAAAACAAACAAACAAGAAAAAAAATACAAGTCTTAAGTTTGAATGACCTCTCACCCGCCTTTGCAGATCCTAAGAGTGAACCGTCAAAGGCAAAGCCAGCAGTATCCGGTGAGGTCGGTGAGGCCCTCTCTGGTTCTGGTGTTCGCATAACATCTGCAATGTTAAATTGACGGACATTTTTTAGGTTGCCCGTCCCTTTCAGTGGCGACATTTTTTAGGGTGCCCGTTCCTTTCAGTGCAACATGCGGTCTAAGAGTCGAATCGTGGTATAGTGATGAAAAAAAAAAAGCCGGGGAGTATTTATTATTTTTATATAAAGAGGGGCGGACCTGCAATGACTGAATTCACACTCAGCACACGTTGAAAACAGCTCAAGTGCAACACAGGTTCATATTTTTCAGTGGTGGTTTGCTACGCAGGCATATGTGTGCCACTGCTCGGCCCAGTATTTGTTGCAAAGGCAGTGCGCCACTTCTGGGCATCTGCTGTTCATACCTCGTATGCAGCAAAGTAAAGCGGGGATGAATAATATATGTACAGTTGCGGCCACGTCTGTGTATTATAGCGCGAGAGGAGGCGGTTTTGCTCCACGGGGCGAAACGATCGAGACAGTTTCGGGCTCTAATGTGGTCAGCCTGACAGCTAGGGCGCACACGCTTCTGATACAGCAATTCATACCCCAAAACTGCCTCGAGGTTTCACCCCACGGAGCCAAAACCGGCTCCTCACGTGCTATAAAACACATACGTGGCTGCGGCTGCATTTTAATTTTGGCTAGGAATTATGGTGCCCATAAAAGCCTGTGTTTACGTATAGCAAACGTGACAACTTCATAATGCCACTTCAGTGCTCATCCACTGGAGTGCGAAACGTACTTCTTGCTTGACCCTTTTACTAATAAATTCATTCTCAAATCGGTGTAGTTATGCTTACTCTGACACTATAACTCAGTCTTCTCATTTGCACAGGAATATATCAAATGTTCTGGCCATTTGCCGGTGCTCTTAAATGCAGATTCGATATAATGTATGGGTATTAGGTGTAAAAGCTCCACTACATGATGTCCCTCAAGGCAATTTATCACGTCGCACTGACCTTGAACCGCTGAAGCGTGGGCCACCCGAGTACAACTACGGCAGGCGCGGCATCATATCGCGTAACCCGCTGCAGCTAGGCGTTGCAGCAGCACTTATTCGGAGCCTCACTTCTGCACTACCACGTTAGTAGATGATTTTAAACCATCATCGCACGTTTGCGGGCTTCTCTTTGTGCCTTTCCGACAATCCAACAGGTCATAACGACGTCACCTTCCCGAACGATTCATGTCCCTAGCACTCGGAGACGCGGAGAGATCAACCGATGAAATGAGTATTAGCATTAGTCTACTAATCTGCGTTGTATTTCCAACTTCCTTGGCTTGGCTAAAGAAAATTTTAACAAAAAGCGTTTTTGGTACGCCCTCGGGAAAATATTTGTTAAAATCCTACACTATTACAATTTTTTGCGCTCTAACCAGCACGTTCTATCATTACATTGCCGTAAGAGTGCACTGTAGTCAGCATGCTCGCCCTACCATAAATTTCCTCAGCGGCAAACTTAGAATGACTCATCCAAATAACTCACGAAGGTGAGCACAGATGCACGCTGACAGCCCACGGCTCTTATGGAAAACGAGTGCTTCAATCGCGACCGGCCATTCTTCTGCCACCAAAGCGGCAGAAATGCATCACACGTTTTACTCACCAGGGGATGGGGGAATGAAATAGTCCATAACAGACTGTCCAATACCTGAAAAAGTTTATAATAAACTCAGATAAAAAGTTTTATATTAAAAATATGCACAGTTTTCACAGAAAAAAATATTTTCTCCAGACACTTATACGATTTCTATTGTCCACGTTTGTAGATGAAGCAGTGACGTTTGTGACACATGTTTCCGTGTAGTCGTCTAATGACCTCATTATTGTAGTTTGTGTATTTGACAATTGACTACCGCTAAATGTCTGTGTGCATCAAAAACGAATGGTGTTGAAAATGATTGGTCGCAAGCTCTGAGCTCTCTCTCGCTTTTTCCAGCTAGCCAGCGCACCGAGTGAGTATTAAACAAGAGGAGAGGAGAAATAGGGAGGGTAATAAGAAGTGGTCAAGAGCTATGTTTGCACTTATACGAGCGTCGTGGCATCTAACTCTTTCAATTTTTGTTTTCTTTGAACGCGAGCGTCGGCAACGCATAAACACTTCACACGGCTTACTCGTCGCGACACACCACGGCGGCCGCGGTAACTATGCAGCCTTTGATGTTCTATTCAGCCAAAGACCGTTTTTGGTATATGTGAGGTGGTTGATTTCGGGTGCAAGGCATTACTTGTCGAGAGAGCAGCGAATAAATGCTAGCGGAAGGCGAAATTTATTTCCTAATTTCCCTGCCGCATGCCGCGCTATGTTTCGCTCTTATGTTAGCGCGAGCCTCTCCTAAAAATCAACAGCTAAAATCAACAGCTAATAAAGTAATGCAGGGCCTTTTCAACAACACGACAGCAGCAACTAAGTAAGCAAAAAGTATGCATTAAAAGAAAATTCAATCATTGGATTCGGTTTTCCGAGAGACAATGCTGGTATTGGAGCAATGAATATACAAACAATTAAAATAACTGAGGCATCATTTTGTCCACATTAAGTAAATAGCCAAGATTAGTAATTAGTCAGCCAATATTAGAAATCATGAATGATTGCTGCTAGTATGAATGTAGGTGGGCTAATTGAAGTCACGTGATACAGCAAAATTCCATGTTAGACTGCGCTGCCTTTCGGGATCAGTCCGTTTTCACATTCTTTCAAAGAATAACAGACCTCGTATTTTTCTTAGATGACTAAATTTGAAAAAAAGTAAGTTTCATAATAACAACCCACCTCATAAGTTTTAGACGAAGAAATTTGAAAAATAGTAAATTTCCTTAAAATTTCGCGAGGCTTTCTTAATTTATTTTTACATTATATTCGTGAAAGTGGACGACGCACGTTTTGACATCAGGTTCAGTTCATTGTTTTATACAGAGTTTTACTATTTTTAAAATTTGGCGCATGTGAACTCGTAGAACATGGAAGACCTCAAGTATATTGCCAACACAATACTAACATGCCAGTAAGTGTTAACACACAAGAAACGTCGCCTCAACTTACCGTAAGCTGAAAGAAATAAAGATAAAGCAGAATCAGTTGTGATAGAGTTCCGCGTATTCTCTGAATGAACACTTTTCTTTTTCCAATCAAAATTTTTCTGTGGTGTATGAATTACTGCTCACGAAGTGGTTTGAGTGTTCACAAAACGCAAGGTTCGCGTTGATTAGCAGGCTATACACGCAATTTTCGTACTCCCATTATATGTGCGCCTCATCCACATCTAAAACACACAACAGAGAGCATTTATCCACTCGCGAAACTTCCTCAAACTGATACTCTCAGAGATAATATGCTACGGGATATGTACACTGCTGTGCTGGTAATAATTAGACAATAATTTTTTGGTGATGTGTCATAATACCGTTGGTTAAGGCTATTTGCAATTAACCGTCAAGTATTCGCTAGGATGTGTGTAAACAGCTTGAATACCGCATAGATTGAACTCACCACTTGCAACGTGCAAGAGGATTTGTGAATAGTATCCAAGACAATCAATTGAACGACAATTTGAATGATCGATAAAAATTATTGTTATGGCGCAAGAAAAATGAGAAACCATAGCAAGGTACCACGAACAAATGCCGACACATTACAAAATCATGACCTATACTAGTGCTCTACGTAAATGAGATAACAAACTAATATTCTGTGACGTTGCTCTGAACATAAATAGCGCTAGTTTCGAAGAACGCCTAGCCATGGTAGTCTAGCGGCTAAGATACTCGGCTGCTGACCCGCAGGTCGCGGGATCGAATCGCGGCTGCGGCGGCTGCATTTTAGATGGAGGCGAAAATGCTGCAGGCTCGTGTGCTTAGATTTTGGTGCAGGTTAAAGGAACCCAGATGGTCGAAATTTTCAGTGGACTCCACTATGGTGTCTTTCATAATCATATGGTGGTTTTGGGACGTTTAATCCCACATATCAATCATCAGTGCCGAAGAACGATTTCATTTACTTTGTGTGTTTTGCGACAATTACCATGGCCAAAAATCACGTGAACGTTTTCTAGAAGGCATTTCTCGGATAAAGAAATTGCATGTCATCATTACGTCTCGCAGTGAAGTGCAATTTGACGCTGACTACTGGAATATTTATCGGATCACTTGCGCTACCTTTTGGCCAAAGTTGCCTATGTGTGACATACGTGACGTAGCGAAAAAAAAAACACACAAGAGCATGAAAACGGCCCCAAACCACCGCATGTGGTATAATGGCTATGACTTTCGGCTGCCGACACGGGAGACGCAGGATGGAACTTCGGCCGCAACGCTCACATTTAGATGGAGGCGAAGGGCAAAGCCCGTATGCTTACATTTATGTGCACGGTAAGTTACCACAGGTCGTTGAAATTTCCCGAGCCCTCAGCAACGACGCACCGCATAATTAGGTCGCGGTTTAGGGACGCAACGCAATGACATCAGCGGCGGTCCCAATCAGTCGTCATGGGCGACAAGCACTCGATTTCCACGTCTCTAGATAGCATAGTAGACATGTATGCACGAGTGCAGAGTAAGGATTTCATCTTACCATCAGCCATTTGTGAGCGACGAGTGCTCGCCATTTGCGAGTACGCTGGTAGCCAGGAAGAACAAGCACCGGGCGCAGTGTGAAAGCAGGAGGCTCGTCGATGCTCGTGGGCACGCGTGAAAACAGGGCACGTGGTCAACTTCTTTTGTCCAGTTCACGAGTGCTGCTTACTGTCATCTGACGATCCTTAGAAAAAAAATGCCATTTCAAAATTTTATTCTAAAAATTAACACTTACACTTACTCTTCATACATTTTTTTCCCGTGGGGTTTGTTTTCTGGGCCGCACCTATAGAACGTCTTCATTGGTGCTCTTAGTTTCTTAGAGACACGAGAAGAATAATTGTTATTTCTAGTATAAAAATTTGACACTAATTTGATAGCATTAATTAGCAGAACTCGATAAATATACAATATTTAGGCGATGAATCGATTCATCTTTTTTCATCTAAACTTTAACATTTTTCCTTATAATAACCGACCGTTGTAATGGCAAATACCCTATAGTGGGTGTAAATAGTAGGGGCCACTTGTAAAGGGTCAAGCAAGCAAAAAAGAAAGAACATGCCTGCCATCGTCGCGAAATAACAGAATTAGCAATTTCGTACTCTTATCTATGCATAGAAATGTACTTAAAATGCTTCGCGAACCATGGAGTCAAGTTAAAAAGTAGTACTAAGACCTGTAATGGCAGTGTGGCAGAATGCTTGATGAACGAATGGATAGATGGATGAACTTTAATTGGCGCATCGGAACGTGCGGGCTGCTCCCACGTCTGAACAGAAAGACGTGATGCTTGATCGCCACGCAGAATGCTCGCGTTCGATTTCTGCTGGTTTTCTGACACTTGTTCTTTGCATTCGTCCAGTGAGCGCCGCCGATGTCAGGTTTTTCTTAACGCTAACGCGTTAAAATTGCTCGCGTGTGTTCTCGTCGTTCTCGTTGTGCCACGGAGTCATTCACTTTTGGCACATACCTGCATATATTTGGGCACATAGCCGACCACGGATATGTGCCACTGTCTGGCGGAAAGTGTCTGACGACGCATGCGACGGAATTGATACGTTAATAACGTCTTTATCAGTGCGTGATATTCATCAAACCGTCTTACTCTCCCACACTACTTTTGGTTCACGCCAAATTTAGAGAGTGATCACGAGAGCATGCCGATGTAAGCAGCTATACATATAAGTAGATAGGTGCCAAAAGTGTTTGTAGTATACGCGTATAAATGCTTCGCATTTCATTATACGACTGACCATCGCCATGTCTGTGAAGGAAATAACAGAGGCTAATTTACAAACATTTGCCAAAGATCACAATTCGAACACGTAAGTTGTCACGCACTGCGTTCTTGACAGCGTAACTGCGTACGCAATCGACATGAAATACCATATAAATCTGCGAAAAAACGAATGACAAAGCTAGCGCTAAGTCGGGCAAACTTCCATTAGAACAGTGAGACTGGACGGTTCTGAAGTATCATCTGGTTGTTGTTAGGTTTCGGGACATGCTAGATAACCTCTAGGTTTCTTTCAGCGCAAAGAGGCTCGGGTGAAACCACATACAATCACAGATACGACACGCGCATGTCGTCATTCACCTGAGGATTTCCTAGATGCGGAGTTCTGTCGCAGCGGCCGTTGCTTTCCCCCTAGTATTCTTTCGTCTTAAGTACCGCTCAAGCACTCCGTACAGATACTTCAGCAAAGCTAAAACAATCGGCCAAGCTGTATATCACTCCGTTAAATGCGATGGCTTATTAAAGCTTTCAGGGGCTAGACCCACGTCGGCGTTGTAGCCACTGCAAGTACCCAGAGCGCTCAATAGAAGCGCTGTGGCGCCGGCACCACTAGTAGAATTACGGGTAGAATTAACTAGAAAAAGGTTATCTGATTGGTGGCTAAAATCAAGGCACGAGTGAAAATTAAACCCTTCACGGCAAAGTACGAGTCCTCAACATCACTGTTTTAAGGGGAAAAAATCTAGTTTTTGGTTCACTAAGTATTATGGCTTGGTGGCGTTAGCCACCACCCGATCTAAAGGGTACAGCCATATCAATCCATCCATCCATCCATCCATCCACTAGTACTCTGTTTGCTCACTATATGGTGCTGCGACACGTGCTCCGCCCCGCTGTGGGCTCTCGTGTACACGAAGCGTGGAAACTTGGGCAAGTTGATAGGACATAACTGAGTGTAAGAACAGCACAACCTTGAAGTAGTTACTTCGTAACTACGGAAGCGAGAAAACAAGAACAGAAAAGGTTGAAAGCCAGCGCTCTTTTCTGTCCTTGTTCTTTCATTTCCGTAGTTACGAAGTAACTACTTCTAGCTTGTGCTGTTCCTACATTCAGTTATGTCACTCGTGCACATGTTCGTTGTTGCGTTAAAATGCGTTCACTCTTCCGCGCTTCCTTTTTTGCTGGCAGTCGGTGTGCTTCGAGTATTAGCGACGAAGGCAAGATGGCGGAAGGCTTGGCCAACGGCTGCAGCGTGTGCTCGGCGTTTTTATATGATGATCGACTAGGCTACATTAACGGAAGATTCCCGGTTTACCAATGCACCTCCGGAGATTCGCCCACTCATCATCATTCGCTTCATGGATATGCTGTGATTTTTTTTTTCAACTACTGGGCATGTCCGTCTATTAATGTTAATTGGTGCTTGCCACCCATATGTTGTCTTCATAATTTTGTGAGCCAGACGTGATTTATAAAATATATGGCAGACAGGTCAGTCGACACTGACTCAAGAACTCACGCTGACGTTCATTAACGTCCGCATCAGCTCCGAACTTTATTATGGCTCCTTATTCCTGGTAAAACCAGCTCCCACGCTCTTGCTTAGTTTTGTATCGTCGCCAAGAAAAACACAAGGTGTATGGGCCACTCTGTACCTTATATAGAGACTTTAAATGCAATGCAAAAAAAAAAAAACAAGAAATCAGAATTCTTGTTCACCTCCTTCTGTGCCTCACAACTACCAGGGGTATTGACCAGAAAATAGTGGTTCCGAGATATATAAAATCTTGAAATAAAAAAAAGTTGATGGAATGAAAAAAATATAGATTGCATATAGTAAACTATGGTGCTTGATCTGAACTATATATCTATCAAAACCACACTGAACAAAGCTCTGTTATTTTTAATAATATTTTATAAAAAATCACAGCTTATCCACGGAGTGCATGATGATGACTGGAGCGAAGCATCCGTCAGTCCATTTGTAATGCCGTCCATCTGTTCATTCTTGCTTCCGTCTGTTCATTCTTGCTTCCGTCTGTATGGGCGTCTACCTGTGCGACCTTCCGTTCATGCGTCCGTCTGTCTGTGCCTCCATCCGTTCACGCGCGCACTTTCTTACGGCCGGCGCTTCGTGTACAGTTCCCACTTTGCGCCACTTCTAGTTCATGGAACTGCGGCCCATTACTCGCTAAACCTTGCTAAAACGAAGGAGCTTACTCCCAGCGAGTTCAACGTGGCAAACAGATAGTGCTCAGAGTGCGTCCTTTTGATACTTTTTAGTAAGCATCAAATTCAAGGCAAACTTTATTGCAGATTACGTCACCGATACTCTTCTTTGTAGGTTATTTATTCACAAGCAACTATTTTTTATTTACGATCAACGTGTGCGGCTTTTCTCCTCAATTCGAATGAGTGCGTGCGTTCCGCTCCTTTAGTACGGCTGTGGAAATGGCTACGTACTACTACGACGCACTACTACTACTACTACGACTACTACTACTACTTACTACTATTACTACTTACTACTACTACATACGTCGCGGACCATTGACCCACGGCTTAGGGGGCTTTGCGCCTAAATCTATGGACCATCTCCCAAAAGGGAAGCGTGATGGGATGCGAAGCAGCAACAGTGTGCACGGCATTGACCCTGTTGAAGCGGGCGTCGACACAGGTGCTGGAAGAACAGTTTGAAGCGAAACTGGTGTAGCGTTTACTCGAGTAGAGGTTTGTTTGAAACGCAAATACACGGAAAGCGGGACGCATTGAAGACGCTTGCGCTCGGCTTCCTTGGCTCAGCTTTCGTCGGGGTTACCCGCACGCTGTCTGTATTCTCGAACGCGATCGGTGTTCTTGACTCGCACCCAAGTAGGTTCTATACTTTGTCTTCTGGAATGCAGGGGCGCCCCGATAAGTGACGCTGGTCGCCACCATATTGGAAAAGGAAAGACTCGGAAGCAGACGACGAAGTGCGCTTCGTAGCTCCGCCCTCGCTGTGGCGTTTGGAGACTGTGACATGCTTTTGTAAAGCAGTTAAAGATTTTACAAGGTCATGGTGATTTCGTTCGTCGCTTATGGCTGCACAAATCGCATCTAGAATACGCCTGGGATCACTTTTCACGTGAAAGTATTCTCGCTTCGTTCCCTGGCGATCGTCTGTTTTTTCGCGCATTTTGTTAAATTAGAAACAATATCAAAGGTGCGCATGCGTCTAATACTTGTGTATAGCTGTATGGAAGGTAACTTGAAGCTTTAAATGCTCGCTGACACGACGTTGTCTCTCAGTTGCAAGTTTATAGACGAAGGACTTGCGGTCTGTGGCTGCACGTATCAAACATTGGAACGAGTAGAACGTCTGAATGCCCTTTGAATTCCAAGTTTTCTGGTGTTGTTTTACAAGGCAAGATGGACGGCGTGCATGCATATTTTTTTTTTTTTTTTGGTGAGTGAATATCGAATTTGGTGTATGCTTTTCGAGGAATTCACAAACGTAGAGAACAATTCATTGCCGTGATTTTCAGTGTTACAGGTTTCCGAAAAACAGTGCACTGCGTTCTGCCTGGGAACGGGCTGTTCGAAAAAATAGTTGGAGGGCTACGGACGGTGACCACCTCTGTTCTATTCACAAGCTGCTGGCGCTTGGTCTTCATAACACAATTGAAGAATTATCCGAGGCCCGGTTACTAGCGCAAAAAAATCGCCTTCTCCAGACCCCAACGGGCAGAGCAGTCCTAACAAAACTAGGGCGCGATACTTTATTACAAACACACCAAGAAACTAACGAAGTACCAAGTGAATTCAGAGAATGGTACACCGTATTGCCAATACCAAGCAACATGGATCCTACTCTGCATGCTGGAAGAAGAAAGACAAGGGCTGACTATATAGACAAAAAGACAGGATTTTTGAACACGGCCAGATTCACTGACGCCGTGCCTTATCAGACTAATGCAAAGAGATATGTGCGTGTAGCCACCAACCATAGAGGGAAAATTACAGCTTGCGCTTCAATAGATCAGGCGTCGACAACACAAGCAGAAGAAGTTGCCATAGCACTCGCAATAAAAGAGGGATGGACGCGAAACTCTCCATTAACAATCATTACAGATTCGCAAAAAGCTTGCAGAAACTATCTAAAGGGCAAAATTGGAGCACAAGCGCTCCGTATATTGGTTGGGACAGGATGGCACCACACAGTGGAATACGTAGAGGCTGTGACTTGGGCACCGGGGCACGAGGGCGTGACCGGGAACCTGCGCGCGGACGAGGTGGCTGGAGGCTTCACAAATCACCGAGCCACTCATGCCAATGCAAGTGATGACCCTACACCCCTGGACCCTTGCTTCGCAACAATTTCAAAGTACTACAGAGAAAATAGGCAACTGTATTCACGTCCTCATTGCAAGCTCAGCGCTTCGGAGGCAACAGCGCTAAGAAAAATACAGACTAACACTTACATAAACCTGCACACTCTTCACCTGATCTACCCAACGGCGTACAGAGATATATGCCCGTGGTGTGGAGCCACCCCAACACTCTTTCACATTACGTGGGAGTGTGCAGAGCATGACGAAAAGCACGACACCACTGGCACCTGGGAGGAATGGGAGGCGCTGCTGTCTAGCCCAGCCCTAGTGGATCAGCTGCGACTGTTCCAAAGAGCTGAACGGATGGCTCGCGCCAGTGGCGCCCTGAAATAGGGGCACCACCCTGCCGGACAGACTTCGCTCTCCAACCCGTGTATTCCTCGGGGCACTGGAGTTCAAGCCTGTCTGGATTATGTATATAATAATGTTTTGTACTACTACTACTACTACTACTATTCACTTCGAAGAACTTGCTTCGACAGAACGGTGCAGACAACCACACTGGGCCTGGCATTGCACCTTCGATTTTTTCCTGCTTTCCAAGCGCATCTGCAAAAACCTGTTAGTTTCTACCTACTTGACGTAGCTTCAATAGAATGTAGTCACAAAAATAAGCAATTACGTCTAAAGCAAGATGATACACCTTTGAATTTCTTTCTATCTTGCCGATGAAAGCGAAAACAAAACGCCGATAGACGAAGTTGCCAAAATGAGTGAGTGCGTTATATCAAACATCGAGCTACCTCATTTCTAGGCTCTGAAGGCTGCGCTTGCCATGGCAACACACGTCGCCAACGAAAGTTGATAAATATTATGCATAAATAACGCCACTGCAATTGTTCTTATAAACGGTTCATTTGGGGTACGTCTCCTGGAGTTAGTCGGTTGCACGCGACATCGGTGCTGCGGTTTTGGTACCGCCTGTAAATTGGTTAAATTTCAGTAAATTTAGGAAAATTACAGGTGACTCCCACTTTACTTAATTACCTCTCTTTTCTAACTTTAGCTTTAATTATTTCAACTTCCTTATATATTCTCTGGTAATCTGCTGACACACACACATAAGCACATATATAAAAGAGGCGAGCAAATTTCGCGTTCCCCTTGATCTTGATTATATGCAGGCATATTTATTAAAACACCCAATATACACTACAACCCTTTTGTACCGCAATAGTGCGCCAGCAAGCTCGATATGCCAAGCATCTCTCGACAACAGATGGATCTGAAAGCATGCAGCTGACAAGTGGTGCATGAAATGATTTGTTTAATAAACAAGAAGAGGCATTTATTTGTTGGTGTAACCTAATAGTGGGTTGCATCTCATTTTCTAATCTTAGAACCGCAAACTGACGCACGCAACGCGCGTATTCCATTGCGGTCTATGTCGGTTCCGCCCTGTTTTTCCGCTAGCAGTATGGCCGCCGGCGGCTTCACTTCCTCCCGTTGGCAGCGGCTGGGATTGCCACTCCAGAGGTTCTATAGAACCTACTTGCTCGCATCTCGTTGGTGTCGCTGGTCTTCCAATGCCAACGCTTGCGTTCGGCTTCCCTGGCTCGCGCTTCGTCGGTGTTGACGTCGCTATTCGCGAACGCGATGGGCTCGCAACGCCGGGCATAGCCGGGAAAGGTATGCGCACACTACAGGGAAGTATGCTAAGACGGTGTCTCGCCCGTCGGGATGATCGCGCGGCAAGAATGGGTGTGCCTTCCGCCTTGGCGGCGCCGCGAGATTCTCGAGGCGCTTGCAGCGTGCGTTCCCGCTGGCACGTGGCTTTTTCTCGCTGACAGATGCAGAGAATTGGCACAGGTCAAATGATGCCCACGTGCGGAGTGGGCTCTAGCGTGGCGAGTGGTGGAAAGGGTGAAGCGAGAAAGAGCTGACACATATTGAGCGCGCGGCAGGCGAGAGAGAGAGACGTCCCCGCTCTGCTAGGAGGGCATGACCTATGTGGTACTGCTCCAACACCTGCAGCGAAGACAGTGATGCGCATGAAGGGACAACGTTATGCAGGATAGTTAAAGAGCTGCTTGACATGTAATAAAGCAGTGCCCTCATTTTTTTGCTCGCACTAAGCTCGTCGTCTTCTCGTGCAGTAGACGCCGGAAAATTAGCATAGTAGGTGTTTGCCCGCTTTCTGTGGGATATGTTCGTTGGCGATGATGATAGCTGTTTGCATACCTTTGTACACCCACATTTTTAAGACCTGCTTAAAAGGATTCCCTGTTAAAACGCGAGGAAATAATAAATTGTTATTCTTGTGTGGCAATCACATGGTGGATAAAGAAAGTTTTTCAGTCCTCACCGGACGCGGTGGCAAAGTATCAAATGGGAGGACAGCTGATGTATATGGCAATGTATAGGCCATTCATTTTATTCAACATAATACTTTCTCGATATGCTATCAGAAATGTGGGGAGTATAAAATACAGGGACGACAATACGACACATGATGCAATAAAGGTTAATTATGAGCCAATGAATTCAGCAAGGGATAATTATCGAACATGATTGATATGTGGGGTTTAACGTCCCAAAACCACCATTTGATTATGAGAGGCGTCATAGTGGAGGACTCCGGAATTTTCGACCACCTGGGGTTCTTTAACGTGCACGCAAATCTGAGCACACGGGCCTACAACATTCCCGCCTCTATCGGAAATGCAGCCGCCGCAGCCGGGATTCGATCCCGCGACCTGTGGGTCAGCATCCGAGTACCTTAGCCACTAGACCGCTGCGGTGGGGCGTCGAACATGATCAGGTAAACCATTACACTGTTCTGAGGTGTGAACAAGAATCCGCATTTAAGTGCCCTTGAGTACTTATGAAAAGAAGGAATATTTTCGATTCGGAAAGCCTGCCCTCCGATATGGTAGATAGGGACATCAAAATACGCATGCAGATTTGCTTGGTGTATAACGTCTGACAATGATCGGTCATAAGGTCCACGGATCCACCAGTAGAGGTCAGGTGGTCAGTGAGTTCTATTCGGCCCGAAGCATGAAGGTGGCGAAGGCGGCTTAGTTGCAGGTCTGTGCAAGTCCACTGCAAGGTTGCAGTCACATCATAGATTAGGGCGTCTCACGAAATTGGCATGACGTACCATATAGGCCACGTTAATGCTGCTCCCTAAGTGGCCTGCCCATGACCACTTCTCGATTTCAAATGTGATGTCATTTAATACACGTCTGTTCCCTGATACACTCTGATATCTACTTGTCTGTTAGTGCTACACATTTCATTTTCCGTTTGATTGTTCACTGCGTCGTCCTCAACTTAAGTTGAACCCTCTTTGTAAGCCTGCAAGTTTCTGCTCCGTAGGCAAGTACCGGTAAGATACAGCTGTTATATATCGGTTACATTGTGATGGCAAGATAACCGCTGGTAATTACGGACCACAGACTGTTTTCCAAGAGTAGGCAAGCGGGTGAAGGGGAGATGGAAAGTTGAGTGGGCAGATGAGGTTAGAACCGTGTTGACTGGCGGAACATAGGAGATGCCTTTGTCCTGCAGTGGGCGTAGTCAAGCTGATGATTATGATGAATGTTGCATTAAAAGGGTTGTCACTGTTGAAGAATATTCAACTCACAATAGGCTTCGGTGGTTCGTAAAGGGCCTGATATAACCACGGAGTAGAAGAAATAGGGAGATGTTCAGACGAAGGAGGAACTTCCAGTATTTGATGTGACCACATTAAGGGCAAGCATAAACGTGCGCACGAGGGGGGCAAGGAAGGGGGGTTGCCCTGCTGATCACCTAAGAAGGGGGCGCAAAGTCTGCCCCATAAAATGCTTCCACAGAGAAGTGGGGTGCTCTCCCTGAAGGAGAACCGCACGCACGCCATTAGAGCAAGGCGTTGACGATGGAAACAAGGTTAATCATGCCGCTTGTAGCGACGATAATTGATCGAACTGTACAGCTTTCTCCTTGACATACTCAATTTCTGGCATGAAGTTTTCCATTTGATTCCATAAATCAGAGAGAAAAAGAAAAATATTTTAATTGAGAGCTGGAGAAGTTTGCCTGCTAAAACCCTGCCCCGATGGCTGTGCACATTTGGAGGGTTTGCGCATAAACGCCCTTCACAAATTTCCCAGCAGGCCTCCACTGCTGGGCTGTACAAATTGTAAATATTGTTGGTCTGTTGTTGTAGTGCATTCTAAGTTGTATGTATAGTGTATTTGTCAATAAATCATATTCATTATCAACTATGGGACAAGTAGGTATTTTATGAGCGAAGAGCGTTTAGTTAACAGCGGCCGATCGTGAAGTATGTTTTTTGTGGGTTACGTTGTATTAAGATACGAAGCGGTGGTTGACAAGAACGTGTTCTATATGGCATAACAGTGTGAGCCAGCTAGTACACTTAAGAACCATCGCGAATAACACGTTTCTTTTTTGAAAAACAAATATATTTTGATGATATAAGCTCGAAGAGTCGCAATAATACTCATCACTCGTCTTTTTCACGACTCACTTCAAAGTCGAGAGTTTGACCCCAATTCTGTTCATCTGTCTGTCTGTTTTTTGTTCTGTCCGTCTGTGCTTACGTCCGTCGGCCTGTCCCTGCTTCCATCTGTCCATCCGTCCTTCTGTCCGACCGTCCGTGCATCTGTTCGTCCATGCTTGTGTCTGTCCGTCAGTTCATACTTCAAATGGTCCATGCGTCCGTCCATTCATCCGTCCATGCATAAGTATCTCTGTCACACACACTCGGACGGACGTTTGGACGCTTCTCCTCACTAGTTATCATTCGTTGCGTGCATATGCTGTGATTATTTTGACGTTGGCGTGACCGTCATGCTCCGAATAAAGTGAAAATCAACAAAATTCCTTTCACGTCGTATGTTCTACTCGCGGGTAATAGCACGCGAGGTTTGGGGGTGACGAACATGGTTGAAGTACAAATAAAATGAGCCGGCCCATCTCCATCACATGGAGGGCGCATGTGATAAGATCCCCACGCCTGTTAGACAGACCGTAGAATGCTCAAGCTGAGAGAAACGTCCCGGCCGCTTTTAATGAGCATGAAAAGGCGTGATTGGGCGAGGGTTGTGTGAGCAGCAACTGTGAACTGTGGTTTTATAAGCGCGGGCGCCATGGCTGGCACGTGCTATCTCGACAGTCATCAGTGGGAAGCTCATATACTTTTCTACGTGTGACACGCCCAACATGAACAGCCTGTGCGAAAAGTGTCCCCGAAGTCGTAGTATCTTCTAAGACCCGCGTAATGTAGAGTTGCGCGAGATCAGATTCAAAAAGATCAGCTGCCGCTTCACTGTTTGTAACATTACAACTTCTTGCTATAGCATTCATTGCTTTTCCCTTGCGGTGAAGGTAAGGCTTCTTGCGAAATGCTTGTCAATTTTTCTTACCATATTCTGCTTCGGCGCGTCTTGTTTAAATTATTGTCACTTCCCTATCGCGGGCAGTTCTGATCTTACGCACCGGGGTTGTCGCGCTTCGGGCGCGCCTTGCACGATCAGCTTCAAGTTCGCCCTTGATATTTGATTATTAATATAATAAGAACATCTATGTGCAAATATCACGGTTTCTAAAAAGGGGGATGATATCTATCATTAAAAATTATAACTCTCTAGTATCCGATGGAGGCGAAAATGTTGTAGGCCCGTGTGCTCAGATTTGGGTGCACGTTAAAGAACCCCAGGTGGTCTAAATTTCCGGAGCCCTCCACTACGGCGTCTCTCATAATCATATGGTGGTTTTAGGACGTTAAACCCCACATATCATCATCATCATTAACTCTCTAGTATAAAAAAGTGCACTCAAATAATAACTGAAGAGTCATAGAATGTTTGTTAAGTAACGTCAACATCATTCTAGCCGCGAGAAATTATTTCCGTCATGGCTCGTGCGAAAACGACCGGAGAATGACAGACATATCATGTTTATTAAAAATCTGCATTTTCTAAAAGATAAGCCAGGCCTGCCGCGGAAGGCGCAGTACAGTCACAGCAAAAGCTAGAAGAGCGGTCTTTCAGAGCCTTTTCTAAACACTCATTGGGTAACTGCTGCAAGCACGCTTGCTTGATGCCGACTACGGAGATTGTGCCACTACAGAAGGAACTTATTCGACGAAGATTGCCGGTCTGAGATGAAATCATTATCGACGATGATGTGTGGGGTTTAACGTCTCAAAACCACCATATGATTATGAGAGACGCCGTAGTGGAGGGCTCCGGAAATTTAGACCACCTGGGGTTCTTTAACGTGCACCCAAATCTGAGCACACGGGCCTACAACATTTCCACCTCCATCGGAAATGCAGCCGCCGCAGCCGGGATTTGAACCCGCGACCTGCGGGTCAGCAGCCGAGTACCTTAGGCACTAGACCACCGCGGCGGGGCTGAAATCATTATCGATCACAATACTTTGAAAAGGAAAGCTTATCTAATGACAACATAACGAAATGGGCGTACTTTCAGCCATAGAAACACACGTGCGGTAGTAGTGCGTCTATTTTATTATTTAGTCAGCGCTTCGGTGCTTCACCAATAATACAATAAATTTATCTTATAATCACATGACCAAGATCAATGTCTTTAGAAATAGCAGGTCTGAGTTCAGAGTTTTCCATCCCGAAACGTGCTGTCCTTCAAGATTTTAAGAATCGCTTGTTTATTTGCTGTGACTTGGCGCAAATGAGGAGCCATTATAGCGGGCACCTAGCGCAACCAGTTCGAGGCGAATGTAGTCATTTGTACGGCACGCCTTCCATAAATCACGTTGCACCTCGAACATCGCCCAGCCATCCGAGTACGTCCGGAGGTACATGCTCAGCTGCAGAAAAAGAGTTAGGCAAAAATAAAGTGATAGTCACATTGACCAACTGGCGACGTACGTTCACACACGCAGAATAAAATGCTAGCTTCATGGAGCATATAAAAACACTCATCAGATTTATCCGAACTTTATTAGGGGGCCTAATAATTCAGTTAGTACACTTGGGAAATAATTTATCGAAAACCTTGTTGCAACCAATTATGACGTTGAACAGGTTGAACTATTGTTTCTCGCAACAAACATCTGAAGGAGTTACGCAGCGTATGGATATCAGAATTTTAAGAAAAATGAGAACTTTTGTATTCAATGATGCACGTTCTTTCTTTTTCACTGTTTTTAGTTCGTGTAATATCGGCAAATGTTTCATTTGAACACTTGCGCAAGAGCCAGCATCCCCTTCAGCGGCCGCATTATTGGACATGACGTGGTTATGTAGGAAATAGCGCATACTCGTTGTAACACTGAATATCTTGATACCGCTTTTAAATCCGTAATTACTGTACGCACAACGCAAAAGTTCTTTTATTAATGCTGTTAATTTTCTGAAGGATAATAAGCGACCTTGCAGATGCCCAGCGGGCATGTGAAACGTGGAAACGTCTGCAGGGTTCGTTTAACGTTGTTTGAAATTCATAAAGTGATGGCAAACGTGATGTACGCAGACAACCGTTCACACCCTGTAGACGACTTCACGTTAAAATATTCGTCCGCTGCCACGGTGGACTAGTGTTTCTGATGCCGAACTGCTGACTCAAATATGACAGGATTGAACTGCGCCCATTGTAACCACTATTTGATGGGAGCAATATGCCAGAAGCGGGTGGACTTTAACTTAGTCACCCGTAAAAAAACTCCAGTTGGTCAAAGTTTTCTGCGTCTCTCCACCTAAACATCTCCCATAAATATATCAGGCTTTCCGTACGTAAAGAGCGAACAATTATCCTGTTATGATCTTCGTTTCGGCCTTCACCTTGTCTGCTAGTGACTCTTCCGATTCGTACGTTGCGAAGTATCTGTGACCGCCGTAGTGGAAGGTGGCGAATGCATATTTGTTCGTTTGGTCATAATTGTTTTGTCGGCCGGTAAGCGTGTCGTTGCACGTGACATCCAGGTCCATCATGAAAGCGCGCTCGCAGGCGTCGTTGGTCTTCATCGGCTCATCAGACTCGCCGTCACCGACGAACACCACGACGGCCATGGTCGACGAGAACAAGAGGCGGAACTTGTCACCTCGCATCCGCAAAGAGTACGCAGCCTCCGCAGCACCAGCCTGCGTTTGCGCCAAATAGCGAAGCATGAAATCAGAAGCTAGGCGTGAAAGAACCGGACATATAAACTTTCTACAGCACTCAGCTGCGTAATAAGACAAAATACGAATTTTAAACGTGATGTTTCTCACCTATAGGAGAACATTAATATGGATAGGACTGGCAGCACAGAGGATGGGGAAAATACAACGCTCGCTAACAAAACTAGGATTTAAAATTGCGTGTTTCGATCTTTTTTTTTACACTTATATGGTCGGCCTCTTCCTTCATTCATAAAAAGTTGGCTGTGCAATTTCTTTCTTTCAGTTATTATAAATCTGTTTTGCGCACTTAAGCCTGAGCTTGTCCGCGTTGTTTTGCGTTATATATGCATGATTCACCAAACAAACATCATGTGATACTAGGCGCCGTGTCGTATCCTTCTGGTCTGTATTTATCGCTTCGAAGACAATGAATGTTGAACGTGCTGACTTAAGAAAGTCTCCAGTGCAACTCGTGCATGTAATGACAGCCGTGACAGAAACATACGTAGGGCGTGTCATGCGAGTGTGTCTCTGTTTTGTTGCGCCTTCTTGCCACGTTTAATAGTCCCGACAAAACAACCAATTACTGAAATAATCAACTGTTGTACAGATTGCAGGTGCCATTCTCTCGTATTAAATAATGCTAATGGTCATCAATTATCCTACTCTACGCAACAGTTTTGTCTTTTTTCATATTCATCAATAGCACCTTTACGACAATCTGTTCAATATGGGGACATAAAAGGCGCTGGCGCCACAGTTTCGAGTCTTCACAATTTATTTCATTTTTTGGAACTGTACTGATGGCTTCGCGTCATCGCAACGTGTGATTAGCTGGTATGGGCATTCGAAAAGAGAAATTAAAAAAAAGAGACAAAATGAAAGGGGAAAGTTCTTAAAAAATTTGAGCCCCTCGGATGTATTCGTGAACTAACCTTTTCTTATGTATGTTGCCCGTATTTGCATAAGTAAACGATGTTAGAATGATCTTCAGCAATGCCACCTACATTGATAATTAACTTCATTCAAGGCCTCTTATTTTTTCTTGCGATAAACACTGATGACTGTGAGCCAATTGCGTGAAATTGCGCAGGTTGAGCTGCAGGCTGGAAAACTTACGAAATCTTGGTGTTGCGATTGCGCATTGATAGCTGATACGGGTAAAACGCGGCACCGGTCTTTCGATGATTCGTTTAGCGGAAGTTCAGGGTCGCCGTGCACATGGGTCTGAAGAATGATCGTGGTAAGATGCCTGCAAGAAGATTTATTAGATTTATTAGATTCGACATCTCAGTACCAGCTCTAAAAACACGTAAGACAACTAAGCAAATTCATGATTATAAGAAAGCAAATTTCGATGCCATTAACATTGAACTGTCCACTTTTCTTGACATTTTTCTAGACAATTTCGACAACCGTACAGTTTAAGCTAACTGGAACTTATTCCTGCGAAAAGTCAATGAGCTAACCAACAAATACATCCCGCTTCGCAAAATCCCTTCGCATGCCAGAGCTCCATGGTACAATGCCTACTTAAAACGTCTATCAAAACCGCAAGAAGCGCCTTTACCGTAAAGCGAAACCACTGCCCACGAACGCTCGGTGGGTTGCCTACAAAGTAGCTAACAATTCCTATGTATCCGTTGTCAAAAATGGAAAATCCAACTTTTTCCAGAGTACCTTACCTAGCCGGCTTCTAAACAATCCCCAAAGCTTTTGGCGTGTAATTAATCCAAGCACGACTGATTCAATTAAACTGCTGGACCATAATGACGAATCCATTCCCGACAATGAGTGTCCGGTTGTTCTGAACGGTTTTTTTTGTAGTAATTTTGTGGTTTCTTCCAGTACATCTCTTCCTTCCCCAAAGCTGCACGATTATCCACTCATGAATTCAATTATAATTGACACTCGGGGAATTTCTAAAATAATACAGTCACTTAAGCCCTCTTCATGCCCTGGTGTCGATCTTATAACTTCTAAATTTCTTCAAGGTACGGCCTCGTATTCTTCAATTCTTCTTACCAAACTTTTTCAACAATCCATTGACAGCGGGTCCCTACTCATCCAGTGGAAAATCGGTAAGGTGGTCGCCGTTCACAAATCAGGTAGCAAAGAATCTCCTTTAAACTACCGCCCTATATCCCTTACGAGCATTCCTTGTAAAGCCTTGGAGCATGTCTTGTACACAAGCATCGTAACGTTTCTCGAATCCAACTCTTTTTCACGGATGCACAACATGGTTTTCGAAAGGGATTTTCATGTGAAACCCAATTACTGTCTTTTACACACCAGCTTCACCGCATTCTTGACCGTCGCTCCAAAGCGGACTGTATTTTTTTAGATTTTGCAAAAGCCTTTGAGAAAGTGTCCCATAATCTCCTGCTCCTGAAACTTAGCAAACTTAACCTTGATGGTGATGTGTTCAAATGGCTGGAACACTTTTTGTGTGGCCGTACACAGTTTGTTGCAGCCAACTCATATAATTCCCCAGAATGTTCTTTTCATTCGGGCGTACCCCAAGGCTCAGTCCTGGGCCTCCTCTTATTTTTAATTTACATCAATGACCTCACTGATTGCGTTTCATCAAACATACACCTGTTCGCTGACGATTGTGTGATATTTCGTGAAATTAACGACACAAGCGATGTTAGTATTTTACAAAACGACCTTAACGCTATTTCAAACTGGTGCAGTCTTTGGCTAATGAACCTTAATATTAAAAAGTGTAAAGTTTTACGCGTATGTCGAACTTCAACCACTCCCGCCTCGTACCATCTTAATAATGTTTCACTCGATTGTGTTTCATCCTACCGGTACTTAGGTGTGCACATTACTTCTTGCCTGACCTGGTCCGTTCACATAAGCAACATTATTAACAATGCAAACCGTATGTTAGACTATCTTCGTCGCAATTTTTCTTCTTCACCTGCCTCTCTAAAACTACTGATGTATAAGAACTTGGTTAGAAGTAAATTAGAATATGCTGCTTCAGTTTGGGATCCCAGCATGGTTTATCTGATCAAAGCCCTCGAACTGGTCCAAAATAACTCTGCCCGGTTTATCCTACACGATTACGATCGAACAGCAAGCGTTACAGCTATAAAAAACTCGTTGCAGCTGACTTCCCTGTCTTCTCGTCGTAAGTTTTTTCGCCTGTGCCTTTTTCATAAAATCTTCCATAACATCCCCCACCTTCGTGCTAATCTTTTTCTTTCACCGTCCTACGTGTCCTCTCGCATCGATCATGCGCACAAAGTTGGCATACCGATATGCCAAACAAGAACGTGTTCAGAATCTTTTGTCCCACGCACCAGCAAAGACTGGAACCAGCTTCCTGGAGCGACTGCTGCGATTACTGATTATCAGCTGTTTCGCGCTGCACTAACAAACATTGTAAACTGAGGTTATTTATGACGTGTGCCTTTTTCGTTTTTTTTTATGTTCTTGCGTGTTCTGATGTTTTGTAGCTAAAATTGTATACTAAGATTATTTAAAATATGTACACTAGATCTCTTTTGTTCTGCTTTTGTGTCCTAACTTTGTTATCAGCTAAAATTGATTATTCAGTAAACGTTGAATCCTGTACTCCCCTTTACTCACCTTCTGAATCCATTTTTTGTAAACCCACTCCCCTCTTCAATGCCTCTGGCCCTGAGGGCACAATAAATAAATAAATAAATAAATAAATAAATAAATAAATAAATAAATAAATAAGTGGTATGTCAATGCAAAATCTCTTTGATGTTAATGATCATGAGAGATTCCACTGCCATTTCGAGCTTACAAAGCCGTTGCTGATTTGACTAGATCGTGCGCAAACGTTAGTTTAGGCTTAACAGGTTCAACAGTCTTTGGAAGCTTTGGTATTGCGTAGGTTAATTGCGTATGTTGCATACTAAAATACAGCGTGGTCAGGCGCAGTCCAGAACAGGATGACTATGTTTTACAAAGCTTGCCTTAGCTTTATCACGAGATGCCGAGAGGCCAATTAACGACCTCATTGATTGATATGTTGGGTTTAACGTCCCGAAACAACCATATTATTATGAGAGACGCCATAGTGAAGGACTCCGGAAATTTCGACCACCTGAGGTTCTTTAACGTGCACCCAAATCTGAGAAAACGGGCCAACAAGATTTCCGCCTCCATCGGAAATGCAGCCGCCGCAGCGGGGATTCGATCCGGCGACCTTCGGCTCAGCAGCTGAGTACCTTAGCCACGAGACCGCCGTGGCGTGGTGTCAAATAACGACCTCTGAAAATACTATAGGACACGTTATTTTATAATAGTGTTTGCCGTCATTTTGACGCAATTGGCGATGATCTTCTCACGTGGCAGTATGACTAAATCACCCCCCCCCCCCCCGAATGCTTCCTATACAAAAAGCAAGTATCAATTGTGAATGGCTATGAGTTGTCTATTGATAACTTGCCCTAACGTCACTGAAACAGCCCCGTCGGAGCAAGAGCGTAATGGGACGCAAGCGTCGGGATGTCAAGTTTGTGTTATAGGTAGATCGCATGCTGGTTCCTTCAGAGGCCTAATAGCGTCTGTGAATTGCACAGAGGCAATGCACAGAGGCCTAATAACGTTCTGGCGATGTCGTTATATCATACTGTAGCCAGTAAGTTGCCACGTGATAATAGTATTTTGATGTCTTTACATAATTTATACCACCAAGTTGAAGCCATGTTGTGCATCTGTCACGCCACGTGCAAGCAACATAATTACAAGTATCGCTTTAACATGAAATCGCATGCCCATTCTGCCTTGTCCCTGAAAACTAGCATGAAATAATCTCACTTTCTGCGCGCTTTCGAATGCGCAAGCATAGGTAACAGTTTGTAGCCAGAAATCGTGAAATCTTGATGGGCTCAGCGCTTAGTTTATATATTGTACACTTACATTTAAAGAAATGAAGTGGCGGACAAGTGAGAAATAAACCACGTCTTGTTAACTTTCTTTGAACGACTTCATATCAAGCCCTTAATCTCCGATTGGTTGAGGAGCCAACTAAGCAACAGTTAGAGGACGCCTGGAAAATTTGCGCTAGATAAAAATGAACGCGGCATCCACATGTTTCGTGAACACGCTTACGCAAACACCAGGGAACGTTGTGCATGGTAATTGCGCACTCAGACCCGGCGCCTGCGCAGTGGGTAGGCAGTGAGACTATCGACGCAGTATTTAGATCGCGCACACGTCACCTGGGGGCTTCTTCGTCAACGGTTATCGCCGATTCTGCGGTGTGTGTGATAGTAATCATGATGTTAGTGCAGTGCGCATGCGCGCAGCTTCGCCCTGGCGCAAGTCGGCGTCGCTGAAAGCGCCGCTTGTACCACGCGCTGTCGGTGTTTAGTCTAAGTGTGCTCACAACTGTACGATAAAAGCAACAAAAAAAAAACACTTGTCAGTCGTCGCTTTTTGTAAACACATTTTGTTTTTCGTAAAGAAGCTGTGATGCAGTTGTGTTACAGTGAAATGCTGTTCAAGTTCGAGGTGAGCTTCAGTGGTCTGACGCGATGAAGCAACAAGTTTCTGCAAGCATGCTACTCGAAGCATTTTTTAAAATGACGCGCGAGACGCAGTTTGAAATGTACTACGCTTCGGTGAGGGTTGTGCGCTGCATCAGTTTGTCCCCGCAACGTACATTTTCTGCCGGTAAGAGTACTTATTCACTTCCCACGTACGCTGATGCAGGGTTCCTCATCAGGAGGGGGGGGGGGGGAGAAGGTTTACCATTGCACTCCCCTCTTCATATTAGGTCAATGTATGCAGCTGACGTTGTGCTGCCCCCCCTCCTCCCTATAGAACGACTTAGAGGTGGGGGTAGCCCTCTTGCCTTCTGCCCCCACCTCCCCCCGTGTGCACACGCTCATAGATTTTAATGCCTTTAGGAAACATTTAGGTGGTTTGACCTTTCGGTGACGGAGAATTCACATGTGGTGAAAGAAGAGTCGCTTAAACGTCTTGGCCAATTAGTGACTGTTTTTAGGTCTGCTATGGTTGCTGGCCGATTATAACAAAGGTACGACGGGAATGCAGTGTGTTCTTACTCCATATTGTACACCTCGTTAACAAAGTCGGTTCTCGATTGCTTGTTCACCAGCACTGCCCCAAGAAAAACCATGTGCTCAGTGTAGCTCTGTTGTTTCAAGGCGGCGTCCATGACCTGCACGGCAAGAAAGCGAAGGTCATGAAGATTGAATTGATGAGTCGAAGAGTGAATGCACGAAATACATAATGCTAGTAGGAAACAAGTTATCCGAGTAGGCATGCATGAAATAAAAACATGTATTGTGATTTTCTAAAGCAGATTCTGATTGAGACATGCCTCCAACGACGGCATGCCTCAATCAGGATGTGCATATGTAAATCACACTACATCAGTTTTCTTTCATGTATTTTGCAATTCTGTCATTGGACTGTGGCTATCTGAGAAAAAAAGTGATGTGCTGGCCAATGTCACTGATATTATTTGCCTTTCTTTAGAAAGACACTTCAATGAGTGCTTAGGGCGCTCGCAAGACAATCGAAGGAGAAAGCGGGGATGATGATTATTCGGTTTCTGATGATAATCATACATTTGTTGATGAAGTCTTCGTACACTTCATGCGCATGGAAGGAAGCAACTGTCAATGTCGTTATTTTGTTTCAGTGTACACAGTGGTACGTTGTTCAAGAGATATTGAAGTGCGAAGCTGGAGTATGTGTTTATGGCTCACTTAGCAGCCACATACAGTAACATTACGCACGACGATCACTTTGCGACCGCATGAACGATTCACTTGCTAACAATTGGAAGCAGTGCTGCATACAATTGCAGCCGGTGGGGGCACCAAGCGTTCATCCGCCCTCCGATGGTCTCTTTCTTCAACCGTGCATCATTATGTACCCATGATTTACAACCCTATACTAAACGTATGTGAAGACGTACCCTAAACGCTGCAGATAGCGTATTTGAGCTCACACCCAGATGTCGCTGGAAGTTGAGCACACCCATGGCAGAGAGATTCAGTTGTTCGCACAAGCTGGGCAAGCTTGGGGCTCAAGCCGGGCAGAGAAGCCAGTGTGCTGACAGCGTCACCGAAGTTCCGTAGCGAGAAGCTCACGCCGGTTCCCATAATCGGTTGAAGCGCAATGGCCTGCAGCCGAAAATAAGCGAACTATTATTTTGACCAGTTCAATGCGTTGTCGCCTTTCTGTCATATAAAGCGTAAGAAACATTGCTTCTCATGCGACGGTCATTTTTCATCACCGGGATGCCTAAAGGTCACCTGTTTAGAAGCTGCAAGAATAGCTGAGAAATCGTGTTTTGTAACAGGTATCACCAGGAACTTGTTTAAAAAAATAACACAATCAGTCTAACGGTAGGTATCGCAAAAGAAATGATTGTTAGCTGCTTCGCGCATACGACGTATTGAGATAATCTGGTGTAATCATTTATAAGAGACAACTACAAATATGATTTTGGAAACTAATGAGATTACACGTCGCGAACTTTGTGTTCAATTCATTAGTTGTATTGCTTTATTTATGCAAAAACATTCCGAGCCAATAGGTTGTCATCGGTTGCCTTCAATAGGCTTCGTCTGCCAAGTGTGCCCGTTACCAGTCAACACTTCACTAATCAGTTCAAAATTAACCAGCTATTTTTGCACTTTTTGATGTACGCGATAGAAAGCTTACTGTTACGTCCATCTAATCATTGTTTCTATAATATGATGGGCAGAGGGTGGTTTGCGTGAACTGCACGAACAAAAAAAATGCCTTCCAACGGTACGTAAGAGGACTTTCACACTCGTGAGAATGCTGCAACACTAACGTCAGCTACGCTGTCCTCGTCCTAACCTTTCTGAAGGCCTTCCACGATGACTGACCATGCCGAGGAGCGAACTCAGAGGCGAGGACTTCGAGCTCAGGGTAAATAGCGTAGTCGCACCAGCCGCCACTAAAGAGTGATTCACTGGAAAAGGTCACGCCGACTGTGCATACCGTAATGCCGGACCGTTGAGTGAGCCCCGTTGGCGCCGCTGTAATTAGTAGAATAATTATTTTCCCAAGATGCATTCAGGTTTACAACATAACCTAAAATTCAGTTAGTATTTCACTCTTGCAACACAAAGCGAAGGGCTGGTTGCACTCAAATATACAGGCGAATGAGCACCGATGAGCAAGTACTATGCATGGCACCAATCGCTCCGTTGAACACCCTGTGCGAGTGCTGCGAAATTTGCGGAGGCTGTGGCTGATATGTATGATGGTGGTGATCATGATAATTGATGACTGGGCCCCTTCAATCGGGTACAAACCTTACCCCAGTAAGTCGTTACGCAATCCATATAATGTAACGAATAGTGTGAAACTGCGCTTCTGCCACACGATTTCACACTTTTTCACGTTGACTCCTCGCTGCACATCGCGTGCGTGGAGGGCCTTTTTCTAAAGTAGTTCAGAGCAGTGAGGTGACGCTGGCGGAGAAAAGTTGACTGTCATGCACAATTTCTAGATTGATTCCGGGTCGTGCCCTCCCTTCTCCTAGGAATAGTGTGGTTTTCGCAAGGCTGTCGCCAAGGTAATCACCAACATATATTGACACCTACAGCAATTGTCTGAATGAAATATACAAGCAATATTCCATTTCAATGCCACAACGAATTTTAAAAATGAAACTAAAAGAGACGTACGGAGGGAAAATATCAAAATGCACAAACCACGTTCGAGTTTCATCGTTATGGCGTTTTATGGCCACTTTCAGACTACGGTTCACTGAAAGCTTCAGTCATCGGCAAAAGAAATATACCTGTTTTTAGGACGATGCTTATCGCTACGTATAGCAGTGCCTCAGTGCATCTGTCCAAAGCCAGGCTCTATATCCGTCAGTAGCTGTATTGCTGTAATCTGTATCGCTCATATTTAGATTGTCATTTTAAAGGTGCGATAGCCTAAGCTTAAATATTCGAGAAGCCTTTTGGTCAATGTGCTGTTTAATTTTTTGTTTTCCGACGCGTTGTAGCACGTGCTTGTAAACAACTCACGTGGGGCGACGGTGCCAGGAATACCACCAGATCTTCCTCGTCGCAGATCCTCTGAACCGGGGCTACCAAATGAATCTACGTCAAAGACCAGATAAGGTAAAGTAAACAGCACGCTTTCATATCGAAAAAAAAAATGCGCGATAATGTTATTGAGCTCCTTTACTGAACGTAAGACGGGAGCAGTTTCTCACTACCATCGGTGCACTCGCAAGTAAGGCGCCTCGCTGCTATATAAAAGGTCGCGGGATAGAATCCCGGTTGCGGTGGCCGCAGTTTTAATGACTGAGGCCCGTTCGCTTAGATGAAGGTGCATGTTAAAGAACCCAAGGTGGTAGAGATTTCTGGAGCCCCCCCACCACGGCGTGTATCATAATAATATGGTGGTTTTGGGACATTAAACCCTCAAGAATTACTTATAATACTATCGGTGCTACAATGAAGGGTGCGAGTTCAATTGTTCGTCCCTGCAATCGCATTTAGATGGCGCCAAAACGTGATCATGACCACGTAATAAGGCTCAGTTAATGAACGACCAGTAGTCGGAAGCACTCCCGAGTCACCCACTGCGGCACGCCTCGTAATTACGTCATTGTTTGGGCACTTGAAATTTTCCGTTTGTTCCATACCATGAAAACTATAAAAACGGTGGGGCAGGGCTGAGAATTCACCTGTCTCTGTTGACGCTTGACTTGAGTTTGAGCCGAAGCTGTGGGTCCAAAATTAGGTAAGGTTTTTTTTTTACGAAAAGAAAAAAGAGCAGTTTTTTGTCTGCCTCGGTGATGACACTGTTAAGCTCCTTGTAGAATATTGGGTAAGGGGGTAAAAAAGAACAGTATAGAAAGAGAAAGACATAGAAGACGGAGCACTCGACGAACATGCGTGAAAAAAGGGGAGAGAAGAAGTGGGATATACTGAGGGGTAATTCTAGACGCCTAAAGCACCACAAGACGAAATAATCACAGAGGTGCTTCAGGCGTCTAGAATTACCCCTCAGTATGACGAACCAACTAGCCCAACAACAAGTACTTCTAAGAGGTGAGAAAGATAGGGCACATGGTCGAAGGAGCCCGAAGAAGGGGCACCGATTGGCGAGATCTAGGCTGGCGTCGGACATCACGGACGACAAAACCATCCAGCACGGAATCCACCAAGCGAGTTCAGAGTTCGCTGGTCTTTGTTGGCTTTCAGCCTGCACTTCGCGTCTTCCGAAGGCGAGGGTTACCACCAGTTCGCTGAAGCTTCGACTCGTTTCTGTGTTGCGTCTGCGTCTAACGATCGAAGCTAGCGTTTCGCTATATAAAAAAGAATGACCCTTTCGGTGATTCTGGCATTCACAGGTCACTGCGCTGAAGTGGTTATAAGAGGGAAAAGAAGAGAAAAGTGAACCCCGTAACTGTCTGCTGCAGGGTGTGACACCTCAACAGTAGCGCACAAGGGATGGGGGTGACGAGGGATTAAAAGAATAGGATGACAGGTATATATAGAGAGAAAGATGCGCTAGGACAGCGAGTGAGGACATATCGAGGGATAGAAGAGATAGGAAAGATGGAAAGATTGTCACAGGAGTCCGAGGATGGGGCACCACTTGCGAGAGCTCTTGTCGGCGTCACGAGAAGACGTAAGGCCAGCCCAGTCGGCCAGAGCTACGCTGACGTCGGAGATCGCGAGGGCACAACCGGTCGGCGCGGAATCCAATGAGCGACTACCACAGGTCACTGCGCTGGCATTGCGAACGTGCACCTTGCTCGGCGTCATGGTTAAAAAGCAAACCTTGATGTGTTGCGCAGTGGCACCCTTTCAAGAGCTATTAAATGCGAAGCATTTCTTGACGAACTTCGGCGACTTTGAGCGTATCTATCTATCTATCTATCTATCTATCTATCTATCTATCTATCTATCTATCTATCTATCTATCTATCTATCTATCTATCTATCTATCTATCTATCTATCTATCTATCTATCTATCTATCTATCTATCTATCTATCTATCTATCTATCTATCTAGCTCTATCTATCTGTCTATCTGTCTATCTGTCTGTCTGTCTGTCTGTCTGTCTGTCTGTCTGTCTGTCTGTCTGTCTGTCTGTCTGTCTGTCTGTCTGTCTGTCTGTCTGTCTGTCTGTCTGTCTGTCTGTCTGTCTGTCTAGCCACCTATAACTTCTAGCTCTCCTGGCCGTTTCAATCATGGTATCGATACCAAGCTTCGTTTGGCATAACATGACTGTACGAAGAACATATTTGACCAGTCATAGCATGAAAATCAGGACATGTCAAGAATGTCATGATTTACATTTCATAGTCCTGCAGCTCTTGCGGTGGTTTCATTCACATGCAATGTTGCAAAACTGGTATGGTATGGCATGATTGCATGGCGAACACAAGTGACTGACCGTACCATGAAAATTATGACATGTTTGTCATGTAACAACAAGACTACATGCCATGCTCTTGGTGCGCGCGTGGCCGTTTCGCTTGCGTCACATATACCAAATTTGGTATTACAGTAGGTGAATGAATGACGAAGGTATGTGACTGGTGCAAACATGATAATCATGAGATGCGTGTCATGTTACAAAATGACTACCTGCCATGATCATGATGTGCTGACCGTCATTTCGGTAGCTTAATTTATACCAAATTTGGTATTATGGGACGTGAATGGATGATGAAGGTATGTTGCTGGTGCAAACATGATAAAGATGAGATGCGTGTCATGTGAAAACATGACTACATGCTACGTTCATGATGCGCTCGTGGCCGTTGTGCTAGCTTCACATGTATCAAACTCGGTATTACGTGATACGAACGGACGACATACGTAAAAGGCGCATGTGAACATGATAATCACGACATGCGTGTCATGTAACGTGACTACACGTTACACTGATGATGCGCTCGCGGCCGTATTGCTAGCTTCACATATGCCAAATTTGGTATTACGTGACGCGAATGGATGACGAAGGTATGTGACTGGTGCAAACATAATAGTCATGAGATGCATGTCGTATGAGAACATGACTACATGGCACAGTCAAGGCGCCAATACATTTCCACATAATGTGGTGCGCGTGCTCGCCGGCGTTCATTTTGTCGCGTCACGCCGGCGTTGTCATGCCAGGCACCGGTCCTGCCATATAAATGCCGGTGCGAGCCGCGCTGCGTTGCTTGGACGCAAGCGCGTTTCAGCGCATCCGGCGTCCCTCCGTCATTAAAAGAGGAGGGAGACGCAGTGTTGTCTGGGAACGCATCGGTGCGAAATGCAGTATGTCGCATTTCGCGCTGGTTGCCATCGGGCCGTGCCGACGGACGCTGGTCGCGCCTGGCATCACACTATAGAGTGCTCACGTTTTGCTAACGTAGGGTCGCTGTGCCCAGCATGCGCGCCCGTCAACGCTACACTGGAGAATATTGGGCCCTTCAGGATGTGCTCGCGGCCGTTTTGCTAGCTCCACATATACGAAATATGGTGTTACGTGAAGTCAATGGATGACAAAATATATGACTGGTGCAAACATGATAATTCTTACACGCGTGTCATCTAAGAACGTGACAACAGCTCATAGCGTGCTGGCGGCCGTTTCGCTAGCTCCACATATATCAAATTTTGTATCACGTGACGTGAATAGATGACGAAGGTAAATGACACATACAAATATGATAATAATGACACGGAAGTCATGTACGGCATCATTTACCTTCACCTCGTAACGTTGTGCTGATTTTAAAATGACATATCTACATTTCGCATTCGTGCTTCGCATATAATCGATTCCTACTGTACGTGGGATCTGCCAATTTTTCGTTATTGTTGGCTTGACCAGTTGGGCCCTCTTCTAGCCTATTTTGAAAATTTTGAGCGTAACGTTTGAGCGTAACGCCAATCGACGACAGCCCGGGACCCTAAAAAGACCTTTGCCCGAAACTTCAATGTGTAATTTGTTTACAGGTGACTATAAGACACGTGAAATCAGTATGCTTTACTAGTAGGAAGAAATCACTCACCCTCGTCCGCGCCAGCCCGCGGCTGAGGCATCGGACCCCTATGCTCGTCAAATGCTGGGTGGCCAGACAGCTCGGATGGGGGTCCGGTTGGCTGCTGCGACGCTGGCACACTAAGTATCGCCGGAACATTAACGAGTGCTGGTCCAGCACCTCCTTTGTCGTTGTTGACATCACTTTGACCCTCACCTGCATCTTTTGTCAGAGAAAGTAGCCGAATGACAGCTATCAGTGCGGTAGTATATTGGGCTCATTCAGTCGGTCCCGTATGCGATGAGATCTTCTTCAATACGAGCTCATGGTTCTTACCGTTAAATGGCTCGATGGCGTCTCCTGCACATAAAAAAGGCAAAAAAAAGCGATTTTTGGCACATTCTCACAGTTTTTTAATACTTCAAATTATTGCGGGTGCTAGGTGACTAAAAAAAGAGAAGCAGCATGCAGAAACGAATGTTAACATTGATTAAGAATAATATACATAATATAATTTTATGTTGGTGCCTCTCGGAAGTCAGGAGTGCTGTGTTGTTGGTCGATGAGAAGGAAGAGAGCTCATTATAGGAATATTACTACAATTAAAGCAAAGTGTACTGCTAATAATGTGTGAACTGGTCTGCAAAGGAGCGTTGCAAAGCAGAAAAAAAAAGAAATAACAGCACACAATTTCAGATATATATCTGGGATCGCTTATGTTGAAGCTCTCTGACATCGTTAAGCTCAGCCTGCGCTACATGGGAATTACAACTAAATAAAGAAATATGAACACTAGATAAATTGAAAAAAAAATTATCTTTTCTGCTTTTTTTCACTTTACTGCAAACTGCTTAACGTAGGTTAATTATATTATTATATTTCGCTTGGAGGCTACTTCTGGGAACTTTGAACAAACAAACAACTGATAGATTGATTTGATATTTGGTTTATGAATGGATTTCCTTATGTTGAATACTTACTGCAACATTGTTGCTAATAATTGAACACTGCAACGGCACCCAAAGATCAACTCTAAAAAGTCCCTTCTCAGCGCTCGAAGAGGCCGCTCTATAGACATTGTGCAGAGACTTTTGGAACACTGAATTTGAATGTAAATATGCTAATTGGTGAGCTATTTGGTTCACGTACAGTTACAAAGTTTAGTGTCTCGAGTGTTATCTAAGTTTAAGTATATGTGCGTGCGAGTGCAGTGTTGCAGTAGGGTCACTTAGGAGCAACGCACCGGTGAGGAAAGCAAGCATGGCTCCGACGAAGACGACCATCATGATCAGGCCGACGAGGCCGAACATCATCACCGCTGTTGACATTGTTTCTCTGGAGCAAGGAAAAAATACAGAAAGATAAAGCACGAAGTTGTACGCGTAACGTGGAATATCGTTGTCACATATTCTGATTTCACAACCGTGATAGCGCCATGCCACTGCTTCCTAGGCAATCGGGGTGTTCACTTATGATCAGAAGAACATTCGCAGCTCCTCCAACAGGTACGTCTTGCATGCTATACAACTCATTTGGCGAAGGTTGCCGCAGAAATTCTGTGTGGCATCATAGCTTCTAGATTGGTGCGACTTTACTCGTTATAGAAGCTGTCTAATATTGATTTCTTAAATGAGGTTACTGTTATCAAGCGGACATATTCTCTGAGTGTTAATTCGATGTCTTTTATTTAAAGAATGTATATAGAATGGTTTTCCACGTGTGAGTTTTTTCTACGGAAGAGAGCTCTAAGGCTTTGCGAAAATACAATTTCCTGAAAACAACTGAGGAATGATTATTTTATGCTGTCCTTTGAAACCCATTTTGCTTGCCTGCCGTTCATTATAGTTCTGAAGCCGAGGCTACCGAACGTGCAGTGACATTAAGAACCAACTATAAAACCAAGTTTGATGCCTTAGATTGTTGATTTGGTCAGTTTAGTTAGGGCAAGTCATCTTTTAACGACGGCTAAACTTGGCCTGGAAAACTTGAAAAAGGCATGCTTGATTATTTACTTACGTGCCTCCCTCTTACAAAGTAGATAAAAATATATGTAAGCTTCGGTCCTAAAGGATGTACAGTGTCACTTGTAGCCGAACAAAAGCGTGTGCCTATCTGGTTGCATACCTTTTAATAAATTTATTGGCATAACCGTCTCTATACTTTATCAAGTTGTTATTGCACAAGCCAAATGCGGAACCCTGTGGTTTCCTTACCGGAGGTAGGGCGTTTCACTCGTCCCTGCAGGCAAATAATTCACGGGATTCATGAGTCAGGAAGAATGAGATTATGTTTTCTGATAAACTGCGTGAATATTTCTTAAGACTTGGATTTGTTTTAGCGCGTACAGTTTTTTTTCTATTAACACACCACATATCTGCTAGAGCAACAACTGTTGGTATTGTATCTTTGCGTGTTTTAGCACAGTATTCAATAATGTTTGTTTGCTTTGTCAAAATGAGCGCTTTAAGAAAATGGCAAACTGTTCTTTCGGGTGCTTTTTTGTATGAGAATAACAAGTAATTGTTTAAGACCAGGCTTAACAGCAAGTTTTAGTCCCGTAACAGATGAGAATATGTTTGATAAGTTCGACTACACGTGGTTTCCTAGGTAGACAATTAGCAGACCAAGATGTATTAAATTTACATAATATTACGTTGTAATAACCAGCAGTAGATGATAGAAGTTGCGTAATAGACACACAATAAACACTTAGCACCTTGTTTCTGAGTAATAAACATTACGTTCATGCTGTCTAGCGTAATTCTTGAACTATTCACATGAAAACTTGCTCGCACAGACTGCATTGCTCTTAATAGCCAGCCACGTATGAATAATATCAAGTTAACTGTATTTGCAAGCGCCTCACATTTTTGGCCCACATACGAAAGGTTTCAGTCAAGAGTAATCATTCCTCCCGAACAACGCTTCGTGTATATTTCATGTATCTTTCGAATGAAATGTGGTATAATTAGAATAAACACATTTGTCACAAACGCTGTGTTTTCAGTGTGACCAAGCTTCAGATAAGTTTTTAAAAGATGTTTAACACTATTACACAGCGATGCTTAGAAAATGTACGGCACAGTACTTTCAGTAACATTTCAAATTTACCTTACTTAAAGGGACCCTGCTACACTTTTTGTGCATGGTCAGAAAATTCTTCCGATCAGCAGTAGCGGCTGCCCATACGCGAGCCAAATATTAGTGCGCAGCACGCGGCCTGGATTTCACAATAACTTATCAAAGTCAGCTAAAAATTGTTTCCTCTTCTTTCGACAAATCACGGAATAAGCCCGGAAATCGCTCGTAGTAAGCCCATTTATAGGCCATTGGCTGATTTGAACAGGGCGCGCTCGGTCATTTGCAGAGATCGCCGTGGGAAGCCTCTACTTGTCCACGCGTGCGCGTGCGAATCACACTGAAAAACCCGCGCATTCGAAGAAAGAAAAAGGAAAAAGTTCTGAAGGTCAAGAGGCGCGCGTGACGTTTTTTGTTTGCCCCTTCCATCCCTCCCTGCTTAGCTTCCAGCGCTTTCGTCGGAACGAGAGAAGAGAGAATGCGATTGCAGCATGTCACAAATCTTTGTAACTCCACTCGTACTGGACAATTCCTGAAAGTTTTGCGGCATTGATTTTTCGAAGCAATACGCTTTTCCAGAGAATTAATTTTATGGTTACTCAAAAAAAAGTGCTTCAGGGCCTCTTTAAGGGAAGCGCTCTTTAAGCATAAGTTGATTGATGCTGATGTTAGCTAGAGATTTGCATGTTCGCCGTGGTCTGGCCGTTTCTTCAATAGTATGTCCTGGTAACAAGAAAGCTCGTGACTTACGGAAAATCGTCGCATCAGATCGCCCGTAAGCTGGAACGAAGAAAAAGGTGAGGAATAGTAAAAGCCAACATATTCTGGGGCTCAATGAGAAGACACACACAAAGTGCTTTTCTGTCGCTATAAAATTTGTGCGAAAAAAAAAGGCTTACACAGAGCCGAGGGAGTTGACTGTCCATAACCTGTAAAAAATTGCAAGAAACCTATCGTGTGAAATCAGACACACTCTAGAGTTAATTTTCATACCACTGAAAATGAATGTGATGAAGAGAAGACATCCGAGTCGAGCGTCAAAAGTGGATAATTTTTTATATCACCGGATGCTGGAATGTTCATTAGGTGAATGACGATTCTGGAAGGTAGAGACGAGAAACAAAGTATAGGCTTTGACGGGCCACATTTTCGAGCCCGATTCCGGCACGAGCCCGCTGACTGCGTGGAAGGCTCGTCTGAATCCGACGCTGTAAAGCTAAGAGCCCACCCGGCTCTTCCCGACGTAAAAAAACAATACCCCAAGCCCCTGCCCTGCCCCTTGGCCCGGCCCAGCCCGATATTATGAACGCTTTCTGCGGGGACAAGATATCGTTTTCCGATAATATCGGTTTGTATTAAACACTGAAGTCAGATATAAGCAAACGATACATCATGATCAATATATGCACAGATTACAATTTGCCGTGTAAAAATGACAAAGTGTCCAATGGTTCGAGCTCTAGCGTAGATACTGCATCATATATCGCACCAAAGCAACTTTCGTTCGTAGCTCGCACTGGTCGCCGGAATCCCAATATATTTTTCACGAGCATAGCAAGCATGATATTTTTCATGTGCTTGTTCCTCCAGAAGTTTAGTAATTGAGATGGAAGACAGGAGGGTGGTTCTGTAGTTAGAGGATGTCTAAACTCATTTTGTGTAGCTATCGCTACGCCGTAGAAAACGATTTTGACACAACGTCGGTATTTTGGGCTTGATTCAGTTTTTGTACATGGCCTGGCCCGCTTGATAAAAACAAGTTAGCGCGGGTATGGCCCACGTCCGAAATAAGACGATGTTGGCCTACCCGAGCCCGGCCCGTGGCCCAGCAGGGCTCAAACTTTCCGGCTTCCCGGAGCCCGAGCACACCTCTAGAAGAAAATGAGCTCTTACTTCCTTTGATAGTCCCCTTCGAATCATGTGGCACGAATCCGCATTTAAACATTACAAATTATAACATTAAATCTTAGCAGGTCGTCTTTTTTTCCGCGAGCAGGCCTCAGTTATCGAAAACAGCAACGTGTAGAACGGACGCGAACCCGGCCAAAAGAATGTTTCTATTCTACTTTCGCATATCATTTGATTCACAGTTATGCCCCGCCGCGGTGGCGTAGTGGCTAAGGAACTCGGCTGCTGACCCGCAGGTCGCGGGATCAAATCCCGGTTGCAGTGGCTGCATTTCCGATGAAGGCGGAAATGTTGTACGCCCGTGTGCCCAGATTTGGGTGCACGTGAAAGAACTCCCGGTGGTCTAAATTTCTGGAGCCCTCCACTACGGCGTCTCTCATAACTATATGGTGGTTTTGGGACGTTAAACCCTCCCTTTCAATCCATCAATCATGATTCGCAGTTATTGGTTCGACTAGACCACAGCCAGGGTGTTGTTTTGTCACTTCGTGTCCAGTCTTCATAAAATTTTGTTCAGTTGGAATAATAAAGAATTAGTACCGAATAATTCAATTTCCCGTTCACCTAAATACAGTACCGTAACCTGTACGGGTAAGTTTAAATTTAAAGCTGAAAGTCATGAACACCTCACGAAACGCAAGATTTGGCCATCGGTGTCCCGCGTGACCAAGAAGGATGCAAAAGATTATCACGCGATGACGCCACAGGCGGCAAACATTTTTGACGTCATTATGACGCCGTGGTTACGCCACGTTACTTCCCCACAAGACATTACTTGGTTTCAGGTGAGCCGATCACGGAGGCCACACGAAACAACGTGAGGTGCTGAAAGCCATCGGAGTGAGGAGCGGCAGGATCGCTACATCAACGCGTCCTACTCGGTGTATCAGTGGCTAAGGTACTCGGCTGCTGACCCGAAGGTCGTGGGTTCGATCCCGGCCATGTCAGTAGCGGTTCGATGGAGGCGAAATTTTAGAAACCCGTGTACTGTGCGATGTAAGTGCACGTTAAATAACACCAAATGGTCAAAATTACCGGAGCCCTAACACTACGATGTCCTCGCATAATCATATGGTGGATTTGAGATGTTAAGCGCCGCATATCATCATCACTACATCGACGCAAAACCAAAGACCGCTTTCGCCATCGAACTGCCTTATGTGAATGCGTAAGGAAACGTGTGATTTTTTTTTGTTAATCACTGGTATTAAGCTATTCGTGTCATGCGACACCGTCATTTATAACGTGCCGACTACGAGTTTTCTCGACTATTACTATGCTGATTACGAACAGCGGAAGGGCGCGATATGAAGGGTGCAGTATCCCACTTGAAAGCCGTGTGAATGCTAGTGGCGGTTGTTCACTCACTTGCAAGCATTGTCTTCCTCAATCTCGCCAGTAGAGCAGGAGGAAGGTTAAGCAGATGCTGACCGAGCTTTGTCGTACGACGGGCTGGTTAGTGGCTTCCTTGCTTGCGGTTTGCCATGACCCACTACGGCGCCCTGGCCGTATATTGAACGGCAACAGGAGGAAAGAGGATAAAAGCTAACAAAGAATCTTCGTAAGTGAGAAGAATATACTAGTAATGATTGCGATCCTTTTCGAATAGTCATACTGAGTGATCATAATGGGGTTCTGGTAATGAGAAGCTGAGGGACGGTCAACCACCTGGAGTCGAGGGATAGTTGCTTGATGATGATGACTGTGTCGGCCTCAAAAGAAAAAAAATTGGCGATGATCGCTTCATTTCTACAAAATAATTAAACTGAGAAAACGTTGTGCTATTACGAATAATATTATTATCTTACCGCGGCCAAGTGAGACCCTTGCCGTGGCGGTCGCATTTCAGAGGAGGCTAAATGGGAGAGGCTCATGTGCTACGTGATGTAACACCGGATGGCCGAAATTCCCGGAGCCCTCAACGACGAAGTCTTCATTCTTCATATCATAATTTAAGAATGTAAAACGCCAGTGATTACTATTCTTATATTATGAAGTACAAACAGTTTACTCTGACAGGTTAGTTCTACAGGGATGCGCCGCAGAGCTGATTGATTGATATGTGTGGTTTAACGTCCCAAAACCACTATATGATTATGAGAGACGCCGTAGTAGAGGGCTCCGGAAATTTTGACCACCTGGGGTTTTTTAACGTGCACCCAAATCTGAGCACACGGGCCTACAACATTTCCACCTCCATCGGAAATGCAGCCGCCGCAGCCGGGATTTGAACCCGCGACCTGCGGGTCAGCAGCCGAGTACCTTAGCCACTAGACCACCGCGGCGGGGCCGCAGAGCTGATTAACAGCCTGGTTGCCTACACAATTCCACACAAGGTAAATGAAGACCATCCGCTGATTGCAGAAAATATGTGCATCCAAAGGCATCAGTTATCTCTGAAAATGGACATGACTTTCAAAATCAGTGGGTTTAATGCTTACGCTGACAATCTTCATAGCTGCTTTCTGCGCAAAATTTTCCGCTTCGTTTGAGGCTACACCCTGAAGTAACTTGCATTCTTCTAGTCATTCGTACATACTTCGCTAGCTTTTACTGACACCTAAGTTAAACAAAACCCGTTGTTCTGACACGTTGCTTCTGCTTCATTTTATGCTAGAATGATAAACAAAACAATAGCAAAAGACATGCTCCTTCCCACTTATTTTGAAAGCCTGTTCATAGAAATAGCTATTCGCGGTCACATAAATACTGTAGCGCGACACGTGGAAATGTCAGGCCTGCATAGCAGTAGCATGAAGATCGTCGAACTGCGCATGGACGCAAACCTCTTCATTTCATACTTATAAAATGGGTGCAGCTGTGTGCATAACATAACACGCATGCCACCGTGTTACATCTGCAGCACGAGCTATCTTTGTTTTTGTTTTTTTGGTTCAGACTTTCTACACGTGCCTTTTTTTATCTGTAACTCTGGCACCGTTATGTAGTTTACTGCGCTCCTGTATGCAGTTCTATGGATGGATAATGCAACTTTATTTATAGTCCTATCACTTTTTAGTTTTCCTGAAATCATCACGTATTTTCAATTCTGCTGCGCCTTGCATTGAAAGGCACACTTCTTTGAATTGAAACTGCCATTGCTTTTCACGGATAAATTTTAACGTAGCATGATCACTAACCGGCGCAGTATTGAATTTGCGGTCGCCGTCACACGAGAGATGATCACGCGACTTTTGCATAAATTTCACGCATGACGTGGCACTTAGGCCAACATTTGAATGAAAGCGAAATGTTTTGTCATACATTCCTAATATTAATACAATAGTTGCGGCAAATTTCTGTGGAAAAACCCCGATATGGTCATGAGCCACGCCGTAGTTGTAGGTGCCGACAAGTTTTTTACCTGATAGGGCACTTTAACGAATGATTAAACTGAACTACGCAGGTGTTTGCAATTCACTCCAATCAAAGACCATCCCGGCAGGGCATCAAACTCACGCCCTCAGGCTTGGCGACGTGACGCCAAATGTGCAAATTTACGACGTGCCTGGTATCTCATATGTGCAACTATGTTGTCAGAGTCAGTCGCTGGGCCGTGTCGCTCTGTATGAGGGTGAGAGGGAAGAAAAAACAGCAATCTATGCCATGCAGTTTCGTAGCACTCGCCGTAGTGCTAGTATCACTTATGCCTAAACCAGGCTTGGACGGGCCGGCGTGCCATGTTCGCGCTCGAAGCGAGATGCACGGGAAGGGACATTTGACGCGTAACTTAAATTGTACCTAAATTTGTCAGAAACAGAGATCCTAGAATTTATTAACTAAATATAATGAACGAACATCAAACTCAGCGAAGAAGTGTTAAAAGGTCAATAAACAATTGTATCGGGCCAGTTCGTAAGGATCCACCTTACTAGGAAGCGCAGCCACTATTACAAAGAACACACAACACAAGCGCTTATGGTAAGCGTTATGCGCTTGGGTTGTGTGTGCTTTGTAATAGTGGCTGCACTTCCTTGCAAGATGGTTAAAAGGTCACTATATTGACTTAATTTAGATTCATAAATGTCGCTGGCAAAACTCGAACATCTGCCATATCACCATCATTGCTTTAATAATAGGAAAAATCAAAGTCAGCGTCTTTAAATTTCGCATCGAGAGCCTGACGTCACAAATTTCAAACCACATTATTCCTGGTTGAGTGACATTGGCTCGAAAGAATTAAGAATTAGACCTGTGACCCCCTCAGAGAAAATGGGGTTTGATTTTCTTGATTAAAGACTACTTAGGATAGCTGATGGCGTCAAGGTCTAAGATGTCGTGATGTGGAAGTTTCAAGGTGGCTTCGCCACCCGCTTTGATCGCTTTGCGCCTTTTCCCGCTTACCAAACGACTAATGCCAGGAAGATTGTTTTCCTTTCGTGTCTCTTTGAAGCAAGTAAACATTGCCGTGGTGAAGTAAGCAGAAAAACAAGGCTCTCTTAAATGTGGCGCCCTGCACTGATTGTGATTGCTATGTTTCCAGTAGGAGGATATATATATATATATATATAGTCAAGTAGATCCTCCGTGAGCGGTCACAACGTGGTTTATTTCGACGTTTCGGCCTAGAGTCTGCAGGATGGCCTTCATCCTGATGAAGGCCAGACTCTAGGCCGAAACGTCGAAATAAACCACGTTGTGACCGCTCACACGGGGAATCTACTTGACTATATGGAACGTGCGGCCACACAACCACCATGCCTGCCTATATATATATATATATATATATATATATATATATATATATATATATATATATATATATATATATATATATATATATATATATATATATATATATATATATATAATATATATATATATATATATATATATATATATATGAGATCTAACAGACAGCAATGCTAAAGAATGTACAGGGGAAGTTATTAGAACCAATGGAATATAAATAAGAAAGAAAAGTGGATGAAAAATAACCAGCCGTTTCCTGCTCACGGCTGGTTATGTGTGTGTGTGTGTGTGTGTGTGTGTGTGTGTGTGTGTGTGTGTGTGTGTGTGTGTGTGCGTGAGGGTGTTAAAACGGGCCTTCTGCAAAATCAAAGCAAAAGAGGAAACGCGGTTCACATTTTGCGGTGTCACCGGTGCAGCTGTTTGTATTGGCAAGCAAAGCTATCTGTTAAATGTGTAGTAGTGTACCGTTGAAAGGGTTTTCACTCTGAAGAATAGGCTACGTAGTTATCATGGCACCGTGGTAAGCCTAGTTGGATCTAAACAGTGACGAGGTAAGGTACAACTGTTCCTAACTTATTTTATTGGTTCTGCAAGGAGACATGCTGTGTTTTCTTGACTCTGCAATCACTACGTTTGGTTCTTGTTTGTACAACGTATGTTCAGTTGTTTTTAGGGCAGGATGTGCAGACACGATCGTGAAATATAAGGACTTTTTCTACCAATACGTTGCGCAGCAACAACAACATTATCCGGAGATCTCACGTACAGTGGCAGTCGATGGTATGATTTAATTTCTAGTGTGTTTACATCTGTAGCACGTGTTCCCTTTCCTCCCTCTTTTTATTGCAGGGTTGTAAACAGGACGCTACAATTCTGGTTGATTCCGCTGCCTTTCTCGCCATTTATTCTCTCGCTATATGCCTCACTCGCTGAATCATAGAGCAAGTGCACAAAAGAAGAAAAAGAAAACAATGATGATTCATTGACGCTGCTGATGAACACCATACAAAGCGCATATAGCGAAAGCTGGATAAAAGAAAACGCATTTAGGATTGCTGAAATTTCCTGAAAAAAAAAATCACTGAATTGCACTGTGTTCATGATGCAGGTCATCGTAGTGTAGATACATCAGTAATCATTGTACAAACCATCGAACAAGTATGAACCAATGAAAAACGATGGTACATGTGCTGGCAGACACTAGCTATAGACACATGTGCTTCTACATAAGCAAGGCCACTCTGCGTGTTTCTTAAATTAAGTAGTGGCAAAATTATGCAGTTGGACATGCATTGCGTGTCTTGGCCCATTGAAAACCGTTCGCGTGCATGTGGCAGCGTCTTGTAAGAATGTGTCCGAGTAAAAACTGCAGCGTGACAGTATTTTACAGTAATTCAATGTGCGCAATGGGACGAGTATCGTTTATCTCGATGGCTGTGGATCTTTGTGTATTCTCTTCGTGCTTTGACAATAAGCAATTGCATTGCGGGCTCCTACTGAAATTAATAACGTAGATGATGATGAGGATCGGAACTTTATTACCCCCAAGAGTGGAGACCGGCCATTTTTAGAGACTTCCTGGCCACGTGGTGGTGCTAATATGTGAAGTTTTAATTGCAGGGGACTGAAATATGAAACTTACATCATGAATGAACAGTCATATTCTCCTGAAGTTGTTCTTGACTGCCGAAAGCTGCAGGAGCAGTGTCAAAACAAGAGACATTCGGTGCGCCTCACGGCGTGCGTGCAACGGGGCTACCAACACCGACATGGCATGATTGGCTGGTCTTACGTGTTCGTTGCAGTTGGAACCTGCTTGCTCATCGGCGGAGGTGTCATGCTGGTACTCTCACTGACATTCGAGGTCCACATGAAGAGCCTCGCTGACCACTACAACATGCACACAACCGTTCAAGGGGCCGCAATCGTCTGCTTGGGCACCGCTTTTATTCTTGCGGCCTTCATCAAGGCATACTACCACGGTCATGCATGATGCTAAGGCTGGTGTTACCAAAATATTTGTGCGCAGTTATCTAGTTGAGATTTGATCGTCACAGCTATGTCTTGGCATTTGAACAGCCTGGATGAGCCACAGTGAACAACTGGAACGGATTCTATACGCAATTACAACATTATACCCGCATTTTAAAACAAATAGTACCTTTTTGCCTTTTTCGAAACGTTTTTGCTTTGGAAGGTACGTGAGAGGTTATGAGAACCTGAATCATCATTGATTGCTTGCTATACTTTGCGAGTAGTGCTGAAAAAACGCAAAATCTGAGCAAATGAAGTTGCGCTTTTTTCTAAAAACCCCACGTCAAGCAGTCAATTTCAATACTTTAGGCTTTTTAAGGCTGACGAATGCAAAAACACAAACAAAGCTCGTGGTGTTTCGCTCAATCGGCATGACTTTTAACTGATTCTTGAAAGCGCATACTGAGTTAGGAATAAACTTTCGTTACTGAAGAAATAGCGCAAAACGACGATATGTGCCGAGCTGGGGCGTGTGCACGCCGTGATAGGGCAACGAAGATTTAGTAATTTTTTTTCAAGTTAAGTGTGTATTATGTGCAATCGTTACGTATAAATGGTTGAGAAACTTAATCGCCTGCTATTTGTCTCGTTTTGACATACTTTGGTCGATATACTGTCTAAAATACTTCTTACAGCTATTCCAGCACATTTTCTTACGCAGTGAGTACCCAAATTTTCCCAACGAAAGCCAAATAGCCTTCGGGGCATTTTTTCGTCAATCTGTGGGCTTCTCTTTCTTTTTTGAGTTTGACACATGGATTTGTAAGGCACAGCCAACTGTATGTACAGCGAATATCTTTAGGATATTTTACTATCCAGGCATGAGCTTACACCTGAGTTATCTAACAAGAGATGATACGAGTTGGATGAGAGGTGGTCTCAACAAATTTCGCATAGTGTCAGGCATACGAAGATGTTGGTCGCATAAGCAAATGACATCTACTCTTGTGTCATAGTTGGTTTTCTTGCAGTTAGGAAGTGTCCTTTGCAAACATTGTCATCGAAAAACATGCTGAATTTGATGCTCGTCACTTTATTATTTCTTTAATTCATTGCCAGTGTTTATAACATGTGCATACGTTTTTAGTTTGATAAATACAATGGAGAATCAAAGTGAATTATTCATGCACTATTCTTTTCGTGTAGCATTAGATTCGATCTTTCAGACGTCATTTGTAGCAGTCGGCTCGAGAAAGTTCTATAGCGAATGTCCCCTTAAAAAGTTAGCATTCATGAGCTTCACAAAACGAATGAATAAAATCGTAATACTGTTTTCTATTCCTGACATCCCTTCAGAGTTGTTCGGTTCGCGAGGAGCTCTTAAGGTCGTTATGGCGGCATATCAAAGAGGGGTCGTCGCATAAGGCAGCGTATTACTGTAATGCGATTGTGACAAAGAAGTTCAGTTTTTGCAAGTAACTTTGTTTATTTAAACGAAGTTTAAGACCCGTTCTATGGCTCAACGCCGTTCGGCTATGTCAATTCGATTTCCATCGCTACGGATTGAAGGGGATGTCATCTGAAATATTGGCAAAAACTCGCCGTTGGGGTTCGTGCTTTCCATGAATGCTTAAACATCATGAGCCTCGAGGTCTGACTCCGCACAGACTCAGCGTTATCACACTAGAACATCAGCCACCCTATGAAAAGTCAACGGAAAAAATATTGTGAACCTCATAGATCCAGGCATTAGGCTATATTACTCGACATTGCAAATGTGACCAGTAAGAATGTAGCTCATTGAGTGTCTCTCTTCATGAAGGCGGAAGATAGCTGCAGCCATGCAAAATAGGCAGTACCTCAAACAGAGAAATAGTTTTTACACGGATTATTCCTAAATCTGTGACCTGAATGGCTGACCTTCGAGAGCGCAGCGCCCTATGATAGCTTCTACCTACCTAATATCAAATGGCTTTCAACCGGGCTATGCAATGGCGTGCGTGCCCTGCATTAAATCATTAAATGCCTCCCGCATCACAAAATATCCTAAAGGGACCTTGATGGGTTCCGTCGGATGCACTCTTATCTTTTAAAAAGCTGCGTCTTTCGAGTTGCAAAGACAATGTGAGAGAGAAAGGGAGACAACGATTTTTAGCTCATGTAGACATGTGGCAAACGCCTACCGTGCTACTCTAAATACCCGCTTGGATTAATAAGACAAGAATAATAGTCGGTGGGGTTTAACGCGCTAAAATCACCACGCGACTATGAGAGACTCCTGAGTGGAGGGCTCCGGAAACTTCGACTACGTGGGCATCTTTACCTTCGACCTAAATCTAAGTGCGCGAGCCTCGGGCACGTCCACCTCCAACTGAAATGTGGCCGCCGTGGCCGATATTCGCTTCCGCAACCTGTGGGTCAGAAGTGGAGCACCTTAAACAGTACATTTCCGAGGTGGGTGGATGAGTGATGTGATGCATTCACTTGAACAAAATATCACCAACGTTGCCATCTAAAAGAACGCCTTTCGCATATACCATATGAGAGCCCTTTCTGGTTTAACGTCAAGTTTCGAGAAACATACCGAAAGTGATTTCTACAAAGACTGAAATCTGGATGCAAATTCAGCCCGAGCTTTTGTTCCCTGGCGATGTGTAGTCTCATAGAGGCCGCATGGAATGCTTCATGAAACAAACATGCTTCAACTCAGTGCCGTCTTTGTAGCTTACCCGAAAAAAAAAAGCGCGATTAATTCCGATAGGTGAGGAAATGATGCGAGCACCATTCCTCGAAGCCACTAAACTTTGTTTCGAGTGAAGTTGTGACCTCCGTGTTTGAGACACCTTTTCTAGGTTCTAGTTTTAACGCGAGAACGTTAAACAGATATTTTGCACGAATTCCACTGTCAACGTGGGCGTCATTAGTTGTTAGCGAAAAATCATCTAGTCCATGACCGAGAGATCGAGAAAGATGCGAATAAACTAAAAATCAAGTCATATACATGCAGTGAACAATTATTGAGGAGTTGGCTCGTACAGGATCAGGAAAACTCGTGAATACTCCTTGCAAATTCCTGTACGGTGATATAATGAAGTGGCCACGTTTCAAATATATATATATATATATATATATATATATATATATATATATATATATATATATATATATGCTGAAGAAGTTTTTTCAATGAGCCAAACGTACTTGGGAAGAGAAGGGACACAACATAGCGGTTGTCTTAATTTTATTTCCAATGGTTTTGACCGGTGGACAGGGGTCTTCGTCAGGGTTTGCGAACAACTTTCACATATATGAAAGTATATGCACTTTGACACAGCAACTGTTCATTAAACCGACATTTCGACGGGAGCCCCATCTTTTTAAAGTCATTTCAAGCCTTTTCCAGGTCTTCAAGCCTTATGACTTAAAAAGACGGGGCTCCCGTCGAAACGTCGTCTGAATAAACAGTTGTCATACGAAAGCGGATCTACTTTCGTACTTATAACCCTGCGGCAACCAAAGTTATTCATGTATATATATATACTGGTTAGTCATTGACATTTTGATGCACTGTATATGCGACCCTATAATACCATATATACCGTATATACCATATATGACAGAACATGGGAGAGGCCTTTGTCCTGCAGTGGACGTAGTCAGACTGATCATGATGATGATGATGATGAATACCATATACCTTATTATCACTTAGCATCACATCATATAGCCCCCATCCATCCGTCCGTCTCCCGGCGAAGAGGAAGGAAGTGTGCCAAAAGTGAGGGCTTTATATAGGCACGCCATCAAGTCAGCATTCTTCAAATCAAAGTAATGGCTACGCCTCTAGTGGTCGCCTATAGAACTAAGGTTACGGCGCAGGACTTCGCCTCAGCTTAAACACCTGGTGAGCCAGCCACCATGGTGAGCCATTAACGTTTCCTGGGTCCGAGCGAGGATCGAACCCAGGCTGGTTAGCGTGGCTAGCAGGCGTTCTACAACGCAGCTACGCGTCTGCTAAGAAATACAGTTAGGATACCGTTCATGCTTTACAAACGTATACAGGCATAAAACATGTAACATCGCAGTAATGTTGCGTGGTACCAAAATGCAAACCCATCGGGCTTCAGAGCACGAGATTATCAATATGACTTCACGGTTTAAAGCCAGCCGCCCATTACAAAAGCCACAAACTTTACTACTGCACGTATTTCTTGAGACCACGCAGTGAAGACATATCAAGTTCCAAAATTTTCACGCTTATAATTGCCCGTGGTCTAAACCATGCAACCCATTACAAAGAATGAAGCTGTATGCAAAAGGCTTCCTTACACAAGTTACTTTCAACTTCGTCAATTGCATCGTAGTTGCATCATGCAAGAAAAAGTATGCGCTATAAGTGGTTAATGTTGGCTACTAGGAACCCGATATTGCTGTAGAAGCGTACGCATTTGGGCTGGTTGGTTCATGTTCACAGAAGTTACCAAAATTTGAACTTTTAAAGGCGAAGCGTAAGGATCTCACAATATTTAGATATGGGTAAGAACGCTCGTGACATGTTATTCAATGATTGATTGATGTGTGGGGTTTAACGTCCCAAAACCACCATATGAATATGAGACACGCCGTAGTGGAGGGCTCCGGAAATTTTGACCACCTGGGGTTCTTTAACGTGCACTCAAATCTGAGCACATGGGCCTACAACATTTCCGCCTCCGTCAGAAATGCAGCCGCCACAGCCGGGATTCGATACCGTGACCTGTGGGTCAGCAGCCGAGTTCCTTAGCCATTAGATCACCGCGGCGGGTCGACATGTTAATCAGGTATCTGTGTGATTACAATGGCTGCCGAGTTATTATTTTTTTCACCTCCCCCAAAGAGATCGTAATGGGCTCAGCGCATGAATTAGGAGCCCTTATTTGGATTTCATTCATTATTCATTAAGCCCTTTCGTATTTCACTGTCATCAAAACCCTTGATGTAGAAAGCGAAGGTATGGGGGGTTATCGGAGCTCGCCGAAGGTCGTTTGCTTTTCTTGTTAGTGCGTTAGTGCTGGAACGAGTAAAAGTACATAGAATTCTCAACTATACACAGTGTAATGTGAGCTGCTAATCTACGAGAAACGTAGATAAGGCTTTGCAGCCAGCGGCCTCTGCACACTCGCTGACTCGCTCTTTGCGCTTTCATAAACACAGATGGCACAGACGGCGTCTGTTTGCCATGACAGGCCTGAGGTGTACCGTTGAAGTGCGCACATAGCCAGGAAGGCAAGCATGAAAACACAAGGCTTCATATAAAGCAAGCCCACACAGGGCGAGAAACGCCGCACTGCGTTGGGTCTATTTCAATGACACAAACGGCAAACAATACGTTAGAAAAAACATATATATATATATATATATATATATATATATATATATATATATATATATATATATATATATATATATATATATATATATATACGGTCATACCGGAATCCAGTAAGATAAAATGAAACGACACAAAAAGCAAAAAGCAAACTTACGCTATGCTTTCAAGCAGCCGAGCAATTTAGGCATGGTCTACACATTCACCGGTGGCCGCACTTTTCAAGGATAGTGTTGATATTTGGATTACAGGTGAATTTTTGTCGTTTACCTTTCCAAACTCTGAGGAAAGATACATCTGTCAAGGTGTGCCATCTGTGTACGTAACTTGTTGCCAGTTTTGTTCAACAAAGTTAAACAAAAAACAGTTGGGACATTTCGGCTTTTTCATACAACCTGAAGTAAAATTTGCAATCCAAATGGCACGCTCGTATTTCTAAAATGAAGGTAACTGTTGGAATAGGTAATTTTCCTACATGTGTCAGTATTTCATCAAATGTCTACAACAGCGCAACACTTCGTGAATCAGAATGAGATATCAACGTGAAGACGACCATGGATGCTATTCTGAGCTTCTGAGTCACTCGCTGTTCGGAACCAGTTAACTTTTAATGCACTGAGTAGGTATCTTTTTTAATGGATCAAAAATGTTTTGTAGGCTCACGGCAGGGCAGTCTAAAATGTTTAAACACTTGTCGCATAATATTTTTTTTCTTTTTTACCAATTTAACATTCTCGATGGAAGTTTCTTGCTCTTTCTTTTGTTGACGTTGCTACAGCATCGATGATAGCGCAATAAAGTCTGCACAGCGAAGGCTTCTTCCTTAGAGTCGGCATGGAAGCCTGTGCAGATCCACATCGTTAACCCCACCTCAGTTCGAGAGGCAGGAAATGGACATTTCTCAGCTATCCTCATCCTTTCGATCACATCTCTGCATCCATTTCCTAAAGTTCTTAGTCATGTTAACGTCTTGGGCTTGGTGCCAAATCTTTTCTTTAAGTCTCGCTACCCGAAAGAAATAAAAAAGGAAAAAAAACTAGCATGCTATCTCTTCTCTGGTTTTCTTTTTCTTGTTCACTACCTGTGCCTCCTTGAGCTTTTGAAGTGAATGAAACTTCGCCACACGCACAAGAAAGCATCATTGGACATGGATACATCCTACTAAACTTATGCAAAAAATTGTTACAATAGTAATAATTACTTATTTAGCTAGACTTTTTCTCTTAGCGGCAATATCTTTAAATATTTGTTAAATCATTCCAAACATTTAGCAACAGCACCAGCTACGCTGTCCCAGCATCTAAATTCACGTCTACAAGAGAAGACTCTGGAAAAGTGGGGCACTATGGTAAACAGCATTACTGTAAAGGCAGGGCTCTATTAAGGCTGGTATTCTGCCCAATGGAGTAAAGCTCATTGTTTCAAGCTCAGATATTGGGCGAGATGGGTTAGTACGGAGGTAACAACAGAGGATCCCAGTAAAATAGAAAATATTGTCAAGGTGGTCTCTGAATTTCTCTCGCAGGTTGTCCTAGAAGCCTTCGGAGGTATTCGGGACAGCTGCCGTAAGGGTGATGGCATATCAGTCGTTGCGTACGGCACAGCAGTCGTTGCGCAGAGATCCATATAACTGGTGAAATAATATCAAAACTACACACACACGCATCCTTTACACAGGACACGTGTGGGTGTCTCCGACAATCAGCAGCCACCCTGTCGCCTTGCGCTATCGGTAGTATGAACAGGAAAAGCCATTGAAGCACCCAGACCACACCGCAGTTCGTGGTAGCTTTGTGGTGAGGGCTCGTAGTGTTTTCTGAGAGAATCATTTCACTGCTATCCACGTTTCCTTGGTGAAAGTGAACTTGTTTGTCGCTCCGTCAATACATTCTTGCGCGCGATCGTCATGCCGCTCAGGTTCATTCTCGCTCCATTTTGTTTTGTTTGCGGTGAATTTTAGGTCCATACCGTCATTCGGGTCCCGTCCCCGCCAGATTTGTTTCAGTAGAACCCACATACACTGTCCGCGATGCTGAGTAGTCGACTCACGTCTCTTCTGCGCTCCTTCAATCGGGAGCTGGGTGTCAAGATGGGAAAGGCAGCCGTTTGTACTTTGTTGCAGCGTTCACAGCTTCAATCTGCAGTTTGATCACAGGAAGGCATAGTGGGTATGAAAACTGAAAGAAAATGAAAAAAAAAACAGTGCTGTTCATTTTATTTCAAGACTCAAATATCGGTTCATCAACTAACTCTCAAATCCAAATCAAAAACTGTATTTCACAATAGGCTATTTATTGACCTACCAAAACTGATTATATATACTCCAGTAAAAAAAAAAACTGTTTAGCAGTCAGTGACATGGTGCTCTGACGGTGTAATTGGTGTATAATTTTTTTAGCTTAAACTTCAGTATTTATTTTCATATAGTAGAGAGAAACGAGAAAAAAGGAAGGCAGGGAGATATATGTTTGCGAAATGGTGCTTGGCTATGTCCTCCGACAGGGCATAATAATATACTACAAATAATAAGTTTATCTTTACTTTAAATGTAACATTGCTACGGGGGTGGTATCATAATCCCAACTGTTGATTTGAAGCTGTAGTTATTCATTCAGTTTCAATATTTATTTCAACAAAAACGCCAGCTTAATTGCGCTTGCGCAGTATGTCTGTCTTTACAAATTACCTAGGGATGTATTTTTAAGCAATAATTTGTATGCATGGAGAACAATACGTCTATTTGGCTATAGTTTGTACTCAGCGTGACCATAAAGCCGCCTCTATACTGTCAAGGAAGTGGGGGCGTATTTAGTACATGTTAGGGGCGAAGCACCTTATAGCGGCACCCGTTCGTCCCTCGTAGTCGTAGTAGTAGTGTGTAACCAGTCTTACATTTTGACCTCCAAGCTGGTGCCAGTGGAAGATTTCTTCTGTGTGTTGTCGGGGGGCGCTCCGGTCGCCGAGCTGAGCAGACGTGCTCCGAATGAGCTCCGCAGTTTTCGCTAATTGTGCCGCCTTAATTGCTTCCAATAGATTGGATATCATCACTGCAGTGTCCGTGAACATCCCTGGACTCGATTGATACTATTTTTGGTCCGGCCAACCGGACGTTTCGTCAATTTTTGACGTTTTCTTCACTTGTACGACGCTAGGCCTAGCGGACCACGCCTAGGCTTAGCACGAGTACGGCTGGGGCGCGCAACTGCGTCGGCCGCCTGGCCCGGCTCGACGCTCGACTCCTCATCGCCGAAGATGGCCTCGGCCTCATCGCAGCTCAACGCCGTTTCCCACAACCGTTTCGCGACCCTTGCTACGGAAGACATGGACTTTAGTGCTGGCGGCAACGACACTACGACCACCGACACGATCAATGAACAAGAGGTGCTACGCAGCACCGGCCGCACCGCAGTCGTGGTGCGCGGCAACGACTTACACCCAAGCGACATCGCGGGATGGAAAATCTCCGGAAAACAAGTAAGCCAACGACTTAATAAGCCCCAGCTTAACGAAGTTACCCAAAGCAGCAAGCCAACTCCGCAATTTAGTGAAGCTCAAGCAAAACGCATGGTAGCGAGAATTACTAAAGCGTCCCGCATGCCGCTGAATTTGCCGCGGGAAGAGCAGAAGATTGTAATACGACTGAGAGGAGGGCTATTCCTAGCGAAACTGGAAGCTGACATCGTAATGTCCGCAGTCATAACGGCAGCCAACGTTCCCAAGATACAGCGAAAGCAGATACGATCTGTATTAATCCCACGCAGAACACCATCGTGATCAGCACGCCCGATGAAGAACGAGCACGTTACTACGCAAGCGTACGCTCTCTCTACATTGGGGGCCGTAGCTACGAAACGCATGCCTACTGCACCGCGCCTCACGGCACAGTGAAAGGAGTAATCCGTGGCATTGCAGTAGAGAACACTGCCGAAGATCTGCACGAGAATATCGTTAACCAAGCAAACCCGCAGGCCCTCGAAGCACACAGGATTGGAAACACTACCTCGATCGTCATTTTGTTCGCAGGAACAAAGGTTCCCAACTACATAAAGTATGGCTCTATTATAGTAAAGTGTGGATTATACAGACAACACCACAACGTATGCAAGACATGCGGCGAAATCGGCCATCGAGCCGATGTATGCCCCACGCCGGAAACCAAGATCTGCTTTGCGTGTGGCGCACCTAACCCGACGGCAGACCACGCGGCGCGGTGCAAGCCACGTTGCAAACTGTGTAACGGAGCCCACGCCACGGGCACGGAGGGCTGTACGAACAAGTACAAGGTGCCCTTCGTAGTTACTCAGCGCAGATGGGAGCGCAGAAACGCGGCGTCAACGTTTTCGTCGCAAGACTTCCCGCAGCTGCCACCGCAACAACAGAACGAAGCGCATCTATCAAAGAGAGGACGCAGCCGCTCGAGGAAGCGGGACAAAAGCAGGAGACAATCGGCGAGCCGCGGCAGAAGCACCGACGGCAAGCGCAGCGAAAACATGAATTACAACCGCAACCAGCAGCGACCGGGCAATGTGATAAATGGGGCCCAAGCAATCAACCCGCAAGCGGCGAACCGCAATCCGCTCAACCACGTAGCTGAAGCAAAGGACAACACCATCCAGTCACTACGCAATGAAAATGACCAGCTCAAGCGATGCATCGCTGAACAGAGAGCTCAAATGCGAGAGATGAACGCTAAGTTGAACCAACTCATCAACGCACAGCAGCAGCAGCAGCAACAACAGGTGACTCCGCCACCGCCACTGTCGCCGCCGCAGAGTCAACCAAGACCCCCAACGCCAAAGGAAAACAACACAAACTCAGCCATGGAGGTACAAGTCCCAGTTACTCCGGAAGCTAACAACGCAGAACCCGAAACGATCGACGTTGCTAGGACAAGCGAACCGGCACCCAAGAAGCGAGCGCTCGAATACGCACATGAACGAAGAGTCAACGCTAGGCTGGACAGCCTAGAAGAACGTCAAGATCGACTTGAACAGACCATGAAAGCCAACTACGAAACCCTGAGCCAAGTCATCAAAGCTACCAACGATCGCCTCGATGCTACTAACGCACGCCTCGACACATTGGTGACACCCGTACATGGCATGCAGTCTACCATACAAGGAATACAGACTAAGTTGGATGCACTAATACACGCGCTGACGGCGTCAGGACTAATCCCCCAACAGGCCTTCACCCAACCGCAATAATGGACGGGACAACGGCAACAGGCACCGCTAACCACAGAAACAGAGCACAGACACAACAGCATCATCTCCTCATATGGCAGTGGAATCCCAATGGCATACAGGGGAGAAAAGCATCGTTGCAACAGTACATAAAACAAAGCACCATGAGACCCGACGTTATAATACTACAAGAGACGCACACTGAAACCCCACCGACGTTACCGGGGTACAGATCCTTTGCGAAGCCCCCCAGCGCACGAACAGTTGGGAAAGGTGCAGGGCAGGGGGCTGCACCTTGGTAAAGAAGAATCTAACTTCAATAGATCACGAGCTGCTACCCAACGGCGCCATCGACCACAGCACGGTTGAAATCGTCACCGGGAAGCGCAAGCGCCGTGAAAGCACTTTTATAATCAACGTGTACGTACAGCAATCCGAAGCACTTCCAGCAAAATTCCGCACCCTTGTGCACAAAGCACAACAGCTCGCGGGCTCCAACGTAACCCTACTGTGTGGAGACTTCAACGCTCAACATACGGCATGGGGGTATCTATACACGACGGCGAAGGGCCACAGTCTCTACGACGAAACAATGGACGAAGGTTACCAATTGCTAAACGACCCCAATGCACCTACGAGAAACGGAACGTCGTCGCAGCGAGACACAAACCCGGACCTCGCTTTCATAAGCACGGCCTCAGCACTGCGTGGAGTCACGTGGCGGAACACCGGGGAGACGTTGGGAAGTGACCACTGCATACTCGAAATTACAATACCCACCGCAGAGAACACGCAAAGAGCACAGCAACAGCAAATCATCGACTGGCACGAGTACAGAAAGAAATTAGAAGACAACGTTACGGAAACCATTGAAAACATAGAAGCATGGACCAACATGTTGAACGCCACGACCAAAGACGCCACTCAGACGGTAAAAGCGGAGCCGGAGGCTACGATGCTGGACAGCAGACTAGCGCACCTCATGAAAGCCCGCAACTCACTGATACGGCGCTGGAAACGTCAACGCCACAACAGAAAGCTACGCAAACGTATAGCACAACTCAACAGAGACATCGAGCATCACAGCGCAGTCCTCTGCAGACAGCAGTGGCACGCGGTGTGTCAAGAAGCAGACGGTCAACTACACAAAGGCAAGACGTGGTGCCTGCTACGCCACTTGCTCAACGATCAGACAACCAAGGGAGCTCAGCATTACATGCTGAACAAGACAATTCACAAAGCCGTCAAAGAAATGGGAGAGGCTGAGGTGCAACGACGCCGGACGCCAAGTATCTCCCCGTAACGCCAACGGACCCACTCCCCAGCTACGAAGGGGCAACCAACGAGAGACTAGATGCCGACATCGAAGAATGGGAAGTGCGAGCGGTTCTACAAACAATCAACTGTAAATCAGCATCCGGACCGGACCACGTCACCAACAAGGCATTGAGGAACTTGAACGACACGGCAATCGAAGCCCTCACCAAGTACTACAACCAGTGCTGGCGGACGGGCAAGCTACCGCAACAATGGAAGACCGTGAAAACGGTCCTGATCCCAAAACCAGGCAAACCACCCAGCATAGACAACATGAGACCCATCTCTCTAACGTCGTGCGTGGGAAAGGTGCTTGAACACGTCCTACTCAACAGATGGCATCGTTATTTGGAAGAATCCAACATATATCCACATACAATGCTGGGGTTCCGGGCCAAACTGTGTACCCAGGACGCCATGCTGTTGCTCAAGAACGAAATCGTGGACAGACACTTTCCCACGTTGGATAACAGAGTGGTGCTCGGACTGGATCTTCAGGGAGCGTTCGACAACGTACACCACTCGGCCGTCCTTCGGCAGGTGTCCCACTTCAACATGGGGGAAAGGACGTTCGCTTACATCAAAGATTTCCTGACCAACCGCACCACGCGGCTTGTGGCGGGAGAACTACAACTACCGCTCAAGCAGCTGGGGAGCACGGGGACACCGCAGGGCTCGGTGATCTTCCCTCTGTTGTTCAACCTTGTCATGATAGGCGTTGCAAGAAGATTGGAACGCGTTAGAAACATAAAGTACACGATCTACGCGGACGACATCACGCTGTGGTCAACGGGAGGAAGCGACAGCCAGATCGAGGCAGCCCTCCAAGAAGCCGTCGCCGCCGTAGAAGAACACCTACGACCCACCGGACTCAAATGTTCACCAACCAAGTCGGAACTGCTAGTGATCTCACCGCGAAGTGCGCGACGCCCGACAACGCAGAACATCAACGTGGTAACCCAAGACGGAACGCCGATACCGCACGTGCAGACGCTCAGAGTTTTGGGGCTGCACCTCCAGGACTTGAACCGCAACAACGTGACGGTACAGAAGCTCCACGCAAAGCTCTCGCTGGCCACCCGCCTACTCAAGAAGGTGGCCACGCGGTACCAGGGCATGCGAGAAGACAGTCTACTACGACTCACCCAGTCGTTTGCAGTCAGCCACATCTCTTACGTAGCGTCGTTCCACAATTGGAAAGCGGCGGAGAAGATCAAGATTGACGCGATGATCAGAAAGACGTACAAGACGGCCCTGGGCTTATACCCCCACACCAACACAGAACGCATGCTCGCGTTGGGCGTTCACAACACGCTGGAAGAAATCGCAGAAGCCCAGCGAACGGCGCAGTATCACCGCCTGTCCCAGACCAGGACGGGAAGAACGATACTACAGCGCATCGGAATCAACGCGCCAGCGACGACTCCGGAGGTAGCAAAGCAGCTACCCCGGGAAGTTCTCCAAAGACTGAGGGTTCCACCCTTACCGAAGCACATGAATCCACAAGTGCACCAAGAAAGAAGAACGGCGAGAGCCAAGGCCCTCACAAAAGGTCACGCCAACGATCCGCGCGCGTACTACGTGGACGTGGCGAAGTATCCCCACCGGCCAAACACGTACGCAGCAGCAGTCATCGCAGCAGACACTGGAGTACTCACAACGTCGGGAAGCATACGGTGCAAGTCGCCCACGCAAGCCGAGGAGTTTGCAATTGCACTGGCACTAGCGATCCCGGATTGCCGCACGGTCCTCAGCGACTCGAAGACGGCAATAGCCAACTTTGCTACAAGCAACGTCCATGGAACCACTGCAAGAGTATGTTCAACTATAGCAAGACCGGAAACCAACATTACCGTCAAGTGGTTCCTTGCGCACGCCGGGGAGCTGGACATGGGCCCGAACCGCAACGAGGAGGCAGATACGGAGGCACACGCGCTAACTAGCCGCGGGTCTCTGTCAACGCATTCCTCGGAGCGGCAACGACCCGATGCCGAAGACGGAGAGTATTTTATCACAACCTACACCGACGTTCTGCAGTGGTACAGAACGAGCAGACGCCTCTACCCACCGCCTCACCGAGACCTACAACGCAGAGAAGCAGCCACACTATGGCAGCTGCAAGTACAAGCAATATGGACCCCCGTCTGGGCAAAGCACGTTTGCCCGGAGGTTTACACCACTGATGTACGCCAACACTGCAAGAAGGCGCGAGCCACCCAGAGACACCTCCTCTGGGACTGTGCACCACCGCCGGGTAACCAAGAAGTAATGCCAACTGCCATAAGCAGCAAAATTATCAGCCGAGATCCAGGCAATCAAAGAGACGTGGTCCAGCACGTGCTTAGCATCCTGGAACGCCAGCGGCCGAAAGCGGCGCCCCCACGGGTTTGACGCGAGTAGGTTGCTGCTCCGGGACGTCCGAGCACGCTAGTGTCTCGCTTTAATCCCCCTACCCCTTCCCCCTTTATGCTGGATGGTCAATAAAGTTGTTTCACTCACTCTGTGTGTTGTCGAACAACAAAAAATTCGCAGCGTGCGCGTTAACTAAAAGCCGAATTCTCCTCATTTCATTTCATTCTATTTCCTTAAAGACCCGCGAGGGGGTATTACTTAAGGGGTGGGTAATTATAAAAACAAAACATAGAAGCCCAAGATTTAACTTAAAAAGTGCTTATTGACATTTTCTATGAACGATGATGGGCAGAGAATGGTTGCAATTTCACTGGGAAGGCCGTTTCAGTCTGGTGCGGTACGTGGAAAAAACGAGGCAGAAAAAAACTCCCAAGTATTTCCCCGAGGGTGAACATGGTTAAGTTCACCTTAGGGGAAATACTTGGAATACGCGGGGTGATGCTATGAGGGGTATTTGTTAATTCGCACTATTATATTTATTGATCACACTATGGTGCCTTTATGGTGTAATGGTTCCTGGGAATCGCAATTTGATCACACGGGGGAGTTTACGTTAACTCACTGGCGAATGCCAACGGATTTTAACTTTACTCCCCCTCACGACCCGCTCTCGACGGGAGACTGAGAGAGAAGGCGGGCGCGCGAGAGAGAGGGGTGCGCGCGCAGCTGCAGCGAGCGAGGAGAGCGGAGGAGCGAGCGAAGGGGGAGGGGGTATAAGGCGCGTTACTGACACCGATATCAGCGTCGCGTCCGTGGCTTATTCGGTAGAAGAGCATCGCGCTGCGGTCCGCCAAATCCTCTTTCTTTTAAAGATAGAGAGAAGACTGCGGACGCTGCCGACGGCGGTGGATGGTTTGGGGTCGCTTATAAAGTGATTCACACTTAGAAGTAGAAGTCCGGGAACGTGGCCGAGCAACTTGAAGCAAATGGCTCGTGCGGTGAGATATGCGTGTTACGGGAACGATATAAGGTGGGGAATGCAAGGGACTATGAAAAAGTTTGTGGAACAATGACAGGCTGGCAAAACGACGGCGACGTTCTAGATCTGGTGAATCAGATTCTGCTTTCAATCCAGATACGCTGACAGTTGAAGAGTATGAACAGTGAATAAATCTAGCGGCCCGGTTTTGAAGTGATTCGATGGCATGTGTAAGATAAGATTGTCGAGGGTCCCGAATTGGCGATGCGTATTCTAGTTTAGGTCGAACGATGGATTTGTATGCTTGTAATTTTACGTGTTGTGGAGCGAGGCGTAAATGGCGTTTAAGGAAACCCAGTGTTTTATTTGGAGATGAAATGATATTAGTGACGTGTATGTTCCATGAAAGATCGTTACAAAGAGTGACGCCCAAATACTTGTATGACGGAATATTTTCTAGCGGGATGGCATTAACAGCGTACGGATACAGAAGCGGCATGTGGCGGCGATGGAATGAAACGACTTTATATTTACTCGGGTTAAGTTCTATGAGCCAGCGCTCACACCATTCCTAGAGGCAGTTTAGGTTGGCTTGTAAGGATGACTGTTTCGAAGTGTCAGTTACAGTGTCATATATAACGCAGTCATCAGCAAACAGGCGGGTTTTACAGGTTAGGTTTGAAGGCAAGTCATTTATGTATATAAGGAATAAAAGGGGACCAAGAACTGAACCCTGGGATACTCCGAACGTTACTGGAAGAGGATTAGAGGTACGGTTATTGATATTAACAGCCTGGGAGCGATTTGTAAGGAATTCTCTGATCCAATTTAGTATGTTCGGGTGAAGATTTAACTGGGAAAGTTTTAGTAACACTAAACTTTGTCGTAACACTAAACTTTGGGTACATTGTCGAACGCTTTGGAAAAATCTAAGAATACGGCATCGGTTTGTAAGTTACAGTCCAGGTTAGTATGCAAATCATGAACAACTAAGGCCAGTTGCGTTTCACAAGAGAAACCTCTGCGGAACCCATGTTGTGCTGGATGAAAAAAGCTGTTGGAATCAAGAAAGTCTACGATATGCGTGTAGATGACCTGTTCCATGAATTTACAGAGTACGCTGGTTAAAGATATGGGACGATAGTTTAGTGGCGAGTTTTTGTTACCCGATTTGAAAATTGGAACGACCTTCCCGTTCTTCCAGTCATCTGGTAGGCGTTCTGTTAAAAGTGACTGTGAGAAGAGCAAGCATAGAAAAGGTGCTCAAATATATTTTGTGTTCTTAAGGAATTAGGAGTTGATTTCGTCAATACCAGAAGAGGAGGAAAGTTTTAATTTGTCGATTAAGCACATAATTCCATTAACAGTGAACGATACCGGTGGCATAGCACATTCTATAATAGTGGGTGGTATTGTAAATGACACGTTACTTCCTTTGGTAAACACGGATGAGAAAGTGGTGTTAAAGATGTTAGCGCATTGATCATCGGTGAATACGTTACCCGATTCACTGGTAAGAGTAATTGGGGCAGTATGCGGGGGTTCAAATCCTGCTAAAATTTTTTTTTGGTTGTTAGTCAGCATGCTTGGTAAGTCAACGTTGAAAAAATAATTCTTTGCGTCTTGAACTGCGCATATATAAACTTTTTCAGCTGCGTAGTATTTCTGCCACTTTTGCGAGTCTTCTAGTCTTTTTGCTAATATAAACAGGCGTTTTCTCTTGTTTTCTAATCTTTACAGAGTTTTAGAGAACCATGACTTTTGACAGTTTGCGCGGAAGCAGGATTTCGGAATAAACCTGTCAGTCAATTCATTGACTTTGTCTTTAAAGAGTGTCCAGTTTTCTTCGACGGACCGTGAAAAGAAAGTAGTTTCCCAACTGTCTCTCTTTCCTCCTTAGCAGCCATTAGCATGTACATTAAGCACTATCTGACAAGATAGGGTTGCTACGTTATACTCGCTGGGCGTAACCTCCTTGGTTTTAGGAAAGGTTTAGCGAGCGTTGGGCTGCAGGGCCATAAATACAGTGAACTAGTATATACCATGAACTCGAGGTAGTTTAAGGTGGGAAGTAGACACGAAGTGCAAGCCGTAAGAAAGTGTGCGTGTGCCTCCTCTCGTTCAGTCCTTGCAATGTCCGCTGGATGGCGGTGCTTCTATATGAGGAATATATGATGAAAAGGTGCGAGATGGTGGTACTTGGAGTGTTGAATAGGTGGACGAACGGACCCACAGACATATGCATGGACGGACTCATGGATGGCTGCACGTACGGATGGACGCATGGACGGACGCAGGAGTGGATGCATGGACGAACGCAGGGACGGACGCACAGATGGACGTGCGGACGCACGCACGGACGGGCGGATTGACGCACGGGTGGTCACACAGACGCACGCATGGACGGACGACAGCAAGAACGAATGGACGGACGGATGCTTTGCGCCACACTCCATGATTCACTCCTTGGATATGCTACCATTTTTTCCCCTGCGTACATTTTATGCATTTGGCATGATAAGATGTGCAAAAAGCAATGACTTTTGATTTCGTTCCTCTACTGTCTTGCCTGAAGCGCTTAGACGTTGTGCTTAAATAAGCGCTGTAGAAGGTAGTTCCATCTTTTGTTTTTTTTTTCAACCACCATCATTCCTCCCCTCTTCTCTTTACCTGTTTCTTGGCGAGCTTTGCTTTTAAATTTCCTTTTTTCGTATATTTTCTCTCACCAGCTCTATTTATTTTATACAGGGCTTTTTTTGGATGCGTCTTTATGTAATACTGGAAACGTGTGAACTACTTGTTTGTTTAGGCAAGCCAGGCATCACAGTTTAGGTTAACCCAGATGAGCAAAGAAGCCACCTCTTCCTTGTCACCTTTATACTGCTTGACTACAACGATAAACCAGCACACGCGGCAACGCAAAGCACTAATTTATAAACAAGTTTGCCAGCTTCTAACTGCTTCTTTTACTTCTGTTCACGTCCACATGTTTTATATTTATTGTTTTCAGGATGAAGTGCTGCAGACTGCAAAGCACATGTTGCCCAGTGTGCACTGCAACAACACCTGAATCTAGGCTGAGGGAGGATTGTTGTAGGCTCGTGTGCTCAGATTTGGGTGCACGTTAAAGAACCCCAGGTGGTCTAAATTTCCGGAGCCCTCCACTACGGCGTCTCTCATAATCATATAGTGGTTTTGGGACGTTAAAGCCCACATATCAATCAATTAGGCTGGGGGAGGGGGGAGGGGGATGCTCAAGTGACGAGAGTGCAAAATTATTAAGAGATACGCAGCTGTGGAAGGCTCCAAATAATTTCGACACAATGAGGATGTGCTGCGGGCTCTGACGTCTCACAAAACACGAGCCTCATGCTTATCGGCTCCATCGAAACTCGAACTCAGCCGGTCAGATCAAATCCGTGTTGATCAGGCTAACAACCAAGCACCCTAGCCTCTGCGCCACTGCAGCGGTACTATGCACCTCTATACGCGGTACATATCGGGAAGCTTCAAATGTTACACATCTCTACCTTAGGCGTTAATTAGTTAAATTGAGCTGTTTCTGGTAGAAGCAGCACGCTAAAGAATTAGAAAAATATTTGTTACTCTTTATAGTGAGCCTTTATCTGTTGATAAACAAAGATACACTAGCTTCCTTGTGAAGATCAGCATACTAACATTAGGCTTGTGCGAGGGGTGACCCTTGAATACAGAGTTGACGTGTATCCCCTATTAGTGATATATGTGGCAAGAGAAAACTCGCAAGTGAGTAGCAGGTAATTTTTTTCTGAAGAGTTATATGCGTAGCTTTCATTTCTGGGTGCTTACGCAAAAGAGCAGTCGTTATTACGGCTCAGTAGGCTGTGAAAATGATCACCGCGAAAATGTGCCTACGCTGTCACCTCTCTCGTGAGAAAATGCGGGTCTCCGGAGTGTTGTAATGCGGGAGAGAATGAGAGACCGTACGCGAGGAAAAAATATCCGCGTTCCTCCACTCCACATAATGGGGTTCCGCAAACGAATTTAACTTCACCACCTCTTCCTCGTACCCTACCTGACTCGCTTCTAATAATCCCCTTGTCGAAAGCGGCACGCCGCACTCAGTGTCGGCGGCATGCACTCAGCTGCCAGTGTGAACTAACGGCCCTCAACCAGGGACGAACGCTATACGGCGGCGCAACGCTTCATTAATCCGGCGGGCGCGCCTGCAACGCTGACGACGAGAGGCTGGAGCGCAAAAATGGAATCAGCACTTTTACTCTTTCTTTACTGCTGCTAGTGTAGAGACATGTTAAGCTAGCGCCGTCACCCATGTGCCACGCTTGCGCTTGATTGCGCGTCTCGTACTGCGCACAGTCGATCAGTGCGTGCGCGGGTGCGCGCGAAGTTGCAGGGAACTTGCAAGTCAATGATCCAAACTAAACCTCGCACCAAGTGGAAAATTCAAGCGTTTTTATGTTACTTTACGTAATGAGGTAACTGGAGGGTTTAAAATGCGGAGCGCACACCACCCAAATGCTAATTGAATATACCTGCGACAGTGATGAAGAAATTACCACACTCACACAAGCCCACATGTAGAGGTTTAGTACTGGTTTAATATATTAGTACTTGTTCACGGTAAGCTTTATCGTATGGTACTTAAAGCCGACTTTTGGTAGCTACAGGCATGTGCACACGCACGCAATCATAAATCGGTAGAAATAATTCACCGTTGAAGTGGTCTATTGCAGTCTTGATGGTAATGCTTAAAACTTAGCTCGAGCTGTCCAGCAAGAACCACTCATTAACCACAAAATATCTTTTAGCACACTCTTGTATACACAACTAAGCAATGTCTGAAGATGAGTTTTCTTATACACTCACTGTGAACGTAATTTATATGGTGCAGCAGTTTAACTTTACGATATATGAACAGCAGCTGGTATTCTTACAAATTTTGATCTTACCTACAGTATGCTTCCTCTCTTTTACTGTCTATTTGTTTGACTGCTCACCTAGAATATTCTATGTGTCAATTCGTATTGCCAATTTCATTTGTTTTTGTTTCATAATGATAGACGGTTTTCACCGAGTGCACAGCTGTTTTCGGCCTCCAAACGTTGAGAATCGAGAAATGTACGCCGTTTTCACAACCTCGGTATTACATGACTCTGCAGTTAACGCCCTCAGGAAGGAGTGGTTGCCGCGCAAGGCCTCCCAATCTGCCCTTTGACGCCGACCGGGTACGAGCCATGCGTAGCGGGCTTCTATATCGATGGAGGCTGCGTCGGTGTAGAATTCATGAGGGGTGCCATTCTTTGTCTGGCCTTCCGCGCCCTCTACTTCGTGTGGCGGCAACCCCTAAGCCTATCCCTTATTTGCATACCATCCTTCAGCTATGGAGAACGATAGGGGAGTACGCAGTACCGACACCCACTTGGGGCACGCGTTATGCCTATGCTGGGGGATCGATCGCGCGCACCACCTCGCGCTTTGCCCTTGCATCCGACCCGATTCACGCATCCAGGGTGCATCCACGTCTTTTCAACGAACGAATGAAAATGAATCCATATGCGTGGCAGCCGAAGTTATGCCATGAAATCTGAGAGTATGGCAATAAAAAAAAACTATCACCTGATGCACCGGCTTGCACGTATGCTGCTTTGGTAGATAGGGAGTAGCATTAAATTTTTTTTCCGAATTCTCTGTGTTCACTAATATTATATCATTATCTGTTGATTCGATTGTTGGCGTCATTTTTCGTCGTATACAGTAATTATGATAAATAACACACAAATGTGTGGAGATTTTGGTGAATAGAGGTGCTTTGGTTACTGCGTGTGTGTTTTAGATAGAAGCCACAAGCTTGCTGCAGGAATAACTACGGTCTGCTAAAACAGCTTGTTGATGTGACCAACGCACCAACTTCTTATAGTCCAGAGAAACAAAAAACAACTTCGTGTAAATTTATTTTCTTTCAATGATGAATGGGCCAGCACACCGCGAGTGATTACCGCTACTTAATAATCACGCATTTATAAACTAAAATGTACTGCATTTGTTTCTTGTAGCGTTGGAGGCGAGTAATGAAAAAAAAAAACAGCGTTTCCAGCGCCTCCCAGCCAATTTCAGTGCACTAGAATGCAATTGGAACTTAATATCGGCGTTTTTAGCCCATATTTGTGTACCAATTAAGCAAATATGACCTCATTAAGTTGGTAACGATTGAAACTAAATTGAAACTGCTATTGCCTTCTTGTCAAATCCCGGCTGCGGCAGCTGCATTTCCGATGGAGGCAGAATTGTTGTAGGCCCGTGTGCTCAAATATGGAGGCAGAAATGTTGTAGGCCCGTGTGCTCAGATTTAGGAGCACGTTAAAGTACCCCAGGTGGTTGAAATTTCCGTAGCCCTCCACTACGGCGTCTCTCATAATAATATGGTGGCTTTGAGACGTTAAACCCCACATATCTATTTATCTATTGCTTTCTTGTTATACTATTATTTATGTTTCTCTCTTAGACTCGCTGCGAAGGTCACGCACAGAAAATGTTGTTGTGCGCCTAATGTACGGTACAGCTAAGCAAATATTATGGCTGTAGTCGCAGGATACGAAGAAGAATAACCAAAATTATATGTCCACGTAGGGGACGAAAACCGACATCTTTCATTGTGCAGTTTACAAGTGCAATGTTTCCCACACAGAAATGACTATACGCTAGCAAGCCGGTGCGAATGCCACACACGCCTTTGACTACGCTAATCTTTTTTTTTTTACTGAAGCATGAGTCAGATTGACGTTCTGATCTCGCGAGGCACAAAACAAACTTGTGATATTCAGTATGTGCGGTTGTCACACGTGCTACTTGTCCAAGTCTTCGTAATTTTTCCTTTACTTTCTTCTCTTCTTTCCTCTTTCTCCCCTCTTATCTTTGCTTTCTCTGTTTCTTCCCTCCTCCCGAAAGAGTGAGCAGGCGTTGTGCCCCTCCAGGTGGCAGTTGCCAACTTGCTCTCTCCCTCTTACCTCTGTGTCCCTATGTTTCCATGTATGCAAATCAAATAAATAAATAAATCGATAAATAAATAAATAAAACAGTCAGACATTTTTGTATAAAAATAAGGAAATGTAAAAGACAGATCATGGACATTAGTCACATTACTTACGCCATGAAGAAATAAGCACCTAACTGCCGTGTGCTGCCGTGGGGTAGCAAAAAAAAAATGATAAAGCCGACGTGGTGTAGCGGTAGCGTGTTGGAAGCGTAATGTGATGTGCTTCTAGAGGTCATGGGTTCGAGCCTCGCTCAGCAATTTTTTCACCGTTTTTTTTCTTAATGCTCGTATTTGTAGATAAGCCTCCGCCGAGGCTTATCTACAACAACTCAGTTAATCGGATTTGTTCATGATCTTTCAAAAACAATCAATTTGCGTGGTCAAACTGATGTGGTATATTTGGATTTCGCAAAGGCATTTGATAAAGTGTCGCACTCAAAGCTCCTGTTTAAAATTGACAAAACGTTTCAAAATAATCACTTGACAAAATGGTTTTCATCCTATCTCAGCTGCCGTCAGCAGTTTGTTCAATAAAAAATAAACAGTCTAGAGCAGTTGCAGTGAATTCTGGAGTTCCCCAGGGGAGCGTGCTGGGTCCCCTTTTATTTTTGTTATATATAAATGACCTACCAAACCGCGTTACGGTCCCGATAAGGTTGTTTGCCGATGACTGTGTTGTTTATAGTAGAATTGAGACTGAACATGACCAAGTTAATCTAAACAACAATCTTCAAAGAATAAAGGATTGGTGCGAAGAATGGCAAATGAGTTTGAACACAGAAAAAACAGTCTTTATGACTATAACTAGAAAGAAAGCACCTCTAGATTACAACTACCAGATTGGCAATGCTTTCCTCAAGCGTGTACAAAACTATAAATATCTTGGTTTATGGTTCACGCCCGACCTCCGGTGGAACACTCATATTGATAATGTATGCTCCAGGGCTACCAAGGCATTGTATAGCCTTAGACGTAACCTTTATACCGCCCCATCTGATATAAAGTGTCTTGCTTACAAAACTCTTGTCAGACCTATTATCGAATATTCTAAAATTGTCTGGGACCCTTACACAAAGACAAACTGCAATAAAATAACAAAAATACAGCGACTTGGTGCGAGATTTATTTTTAATAAATATAGCCGACATCATTCTCCTACTGAACTCTGTAAAAAAGCTGGACTGGATAGTCCTGAACTTAGGACGAGGATTGAGCGTCTGAAATTCCTCTTCCAGTTAATTCATAATCAATTTAAACTAAACTATTCAGATTACTTCCAGGTCAGCACACAAGAACACTCCAGACATCGCCATAATATGTATATACCACCCCTAGTCCCACGTAACGATTGCTTTAAGTTCAGTTACTTTCCACGTGCTATTGAAGATTGGAATATGCTGCCAGAGTCTATAATTGGTTGTTCCTCGCTTACATCATTTGAACAGAATCTAAAACGTTTATTTTCCGAATAACAGTGACATATGTTTTTTTTTGCGTGTGTGTGTACTTTTTGTTGGTTGCATGATCCTGCAGTAGTTGTCTTTCAAATCTTCAGCGCGGTGCAAAAGTGCCGCCTCAAATGCGTCATGTGCTGTTCTGCGCGTATGTATTGCATCGCATGTGTGTTCCATTTATGTATGTTATGTATAACTTCGAGTTGCTGGTCACAATAATACCGAGAAATTATCTCGAGACCTGTACGGTACTTCTTTTTTGCAAATAATTGTTTGTACTTCCACCCTGTAACGGCCCACTTCTGGGCTAACAGTATAAATAAATGAAATGAATGAAATGAAATTTTGCCATCATTATGGTCTGCGCGCGAGGAAAGCTGTCCAAACCAACTCAAAGGTACAATTTTTGGCCAGAGTTTTGTTATTTTTTTCGGGAGGTTTACAACTACGCCTGTGGTGGGGTCAAGCTGCTCTGATTCGGGCAGCGCTATGTTAGTATGTTGAGATGCAGTTAATTTGAACCTTTCTTGGGGCATCACTATACTCTACCTTAAAAAAAGGTGATTTACTCTAGAAAAGAGAGTGAAATATGGAACAAGAAAGTACTCTCCCAAAGAGGGTGCTTAGCACTCTCTCAGTTCTTAGAATGCAGTACAAGGACCTCTATCATTTTGCTTTTTTTTTGCGTGAGGCGCAGCTTGGAATTTTTTGAAGCGTTTTTTTTTATTTGTGCATAACACATACAGGGTTTGCCGGCGAGATAAGGCAAAAGGAGGACATAAAACCCCTGACTAGGCTGTACCTCGCTGGGGCAGCAGAGACAGCGGATTCGAAAGTTGCAATTTCACTAGAACACAATAAGTCAACATGAACATAATCACTAGTAAAATAAGAACATGATCGCTAATTACAGTAAGTACGTAATGACAGTAATGATATAGTAACAGCAAGAACATAATCACTAAGCAACAAGAACATAACAATGCAGTGACCAGTAATGCTTACTTACAGTAACACTTAGTACCAATGCTAATGCAGTAACCAAAGATATCAACATTTACTCTACACAACTGACTCCGAAGCAAGAAACATGTTCATTATTGACTATTTAAATTCATGAATTGTTTTATAACTTCTGGCTATTTTAACAACATTAGGATACATATTACATAAAGACATAGTTTCATACTCAATGGTTTGCATACCATAGTTTGTCCTGGCCTTCTCCATTACTATTGATGTGCGGCGTAAACTGTAACCTGTGTCTCGACTGAGGTACCGGTTTGGAAATGTCTCAAAGTTGCTGGAAACTTCTTTAAACAGCCGAATGCAAATCTTCGATCTGTAAGAGTTTCTAATGTCAAGGATATTGTAGCGCATCATTAATTTAGAAGACCCTATGTATCGATTTGAAGAGTTAAGCAAACGAACAGCTCGACGCTGTAGTACTGCTAGTTTTTCTATATCGGTTTTGTTTCCGTTCCCCTATACTAAAAGCCATAGCTAAGATGCGAGTGTACCAGTGAAAAGTACAGTTGTCTGATAAACTTGACAGGCAGATAGCATCGGATTCGTCGTAGTAGACCAACAGAGCGTGCTACCTTTGTGCGGACCTTATTTTATGTGCTCTGATCAGCTTAAATTTTTATGAAATATAACACCTAGGAAAGAATGGCTTGTCACATGCTCTAGTTGCGATCCACAGTAAAAAAGTTTTACATCGTAGCTTATTGCCTTATTCTTAGAACAAAAAACCGTAAACTTTGTTTTTTTCGCGTTTAGGTTAAGCTGATTTGCATATATATAGCCATTTGTGAAGTTCTTTTAACCAAGAATTTGCAGTAACTTCTAGTTCCTGAAGGTCAGCACCAAAAAAAAAAAACACATATAGACGTGACCACTGCGGCCCTGATAAAACCCATGGCCTACCGGTGAACACCCGAGCACGGCATTCATTCCACCAAGGCAAAAACTTTTAAGTTTAAACCACTACGGTGCCCAAGGCTTCGTACTCAGCTGCTGACCGAAAAATTGCATGTTCGATACCGATCGCAAGGGTTCAATTTCGATGGAGCAATAATTTTATTTGCCTGCACGTTGACGAGTGTTAGGGGTCAAAATTATCCTGAAACCTATTGTATAGCGTGCCTTATAATCATGTCGTTGGTTTGTCTCTTATTATGCTATAACTTTTTCTAATTTTTTACGTCTTCAAAGCCACCAATCAGATTGAAAGCAACCAATGAGACGTCTCGTTTGCAGGTAAAAATACCAGAATGGCGACAAGATCTCTCGAACGTCGAGTCTCAGGAAAGTCTCATACTAAACCTCCCCGCATAGACGAGCTCCCTGCAAACGCTACAAAGTTTAGGAGAATGCTATGGCGCCACTATATATGTGGCTGATTCCGGAGATCATTGGAGGGATCTCAGAGGTTACCGTATAACGCTGACGGTGATACTTTTTTTCTGAACTGAAGAAGATGTGTCAACAAAAGTGGATCAGAATCATCGGCATGAGGGAAAAGTGTAGGCCACGGGACAGGCAGCCCTGTTACGTTAACAGCTGCTACCGTGACAATATTTGGGCAGGAAAGTTGGTGGGAAAACTTCGCTTTGGGTAAATATTATGAGAAGCGGGGCTTCTGGAACTAGAGTGGGCCTATAGTAGCTACAGTTTGTGTGTTAGTACTGGATATATTGATCTATGCTCTTCGGGGTGCATTATACAAATTCATATGTGAGAAAAGTGATTAATAGCTGTCTCATTTCTAATTATGATTAGTGTACCAGACAAAAATCATCATTGGCGAAGAATGTTTAGTGCTTAACTTCTGCACGGATCCCATTTGTGCGTGACAGACCTGAGACTTCCTCCTTACTCTTGTGTGGAGGTCTTCCCCAATGTGCCTTCCCAAAATTATTTACCAATGAATGCCGTTCACTGAGCCGCACTATTTGCTTGTCGAATAACTTCCCGAAGCTTACGGTTTGTTACAAAATTCATAAATGCTATTTAGTATGCAGCAAGTGTCTAAAGGTGATTCAGGTTAATCGCTTAATATTTAGATCTCACAGAGTATAAAATAAACAGCGCAGACTTTTCAAAAGGAAATCACTGTCTATAGATTCAACCCCGAGCAACATGACTTCAGTATGTAAGAGAGAGAGAGAGAGAGAGAGAGAGAGAGAGAGAGAGGAAAAACACAAATGTGCCTTAAAATATAGGTGCTCGCTATGAGCCTCAAGAGAATCAAAATTCATAGGGGGCTCTCTACTACTCCGCCTTTCGTTGTTTTATTGTTTCTGTGCGACTTAAAGCCTACAAAACTATCAACGGAAACTTCAATTCAAACAGCATCCTTCGGCATAGAACGAAGTGATTGATTTCCTTAAAAAGTTTGTGTCTAAGCTCATATACGTATAAACCATTTTTGATTATCATACGTTCACAGTAACTTCATTAACCCCACTACGCTATTAACACGGCCCCATGCAACTAATGGCTCATTAGCCGTCTTCCACGAAACATTGAAGAATAAAACGTTCCCATGAGTCTCAGTACTGAGAAGACTGCTTCGGACGTGTTCGTTACCTCTGCGCACAGTAAAGCCCGACGGCCAACCCAAACACACCTGATGAGGGAGGTAATTTTGGAACCCGGTTCACCGGGGTCGCGATGAGGAGTCAGAAACTAGGGACGCACATTTCGAGACGTGAGCTGACACTGTTTCTGGCGCCGCAACACCGCATTTTGGCAAATTACCATAATCGCTGTGCCCTTGGACTCGGCCACTCTCGGCTGCTTGAGGATCACGTTCAATTAGCCAGGTCAGCAAGTCAAAGGAGGTAGGGGAAAAGCATGTTTTTATGTGGGCTGATGTGTAAATCGAGCGGCAGGAGCTTCCCCAGCATCCAAGTTGCCATCTTCTTGTCTTGTCTTTTGCGCTGCTTTAAATAATGTGGAACCATACCAACTAGCCCATCTGTCGATCTTGACTCAAACAATGGTGTAGGTGTCATAATTGGAATACCCAAAACTCTTCGCAAGTCATTCTTTCTTCTTTATAGTATGCGTAGGAAAAGTAAGCGGAGTTTACTTTTTAAGCGGAATATGCAGGTACGAACATAAGTATCCTAGACTGCAGACAACGTGCAAAAGATGAAGAGATGGTTAGGGAGATTAGTAGTTGGTATCGTAGTCTTTCGCACTACCTCAAAACTGTATTCCATTGGTATTTTTTAATGTGTTGTGCAAAGCTCATTACATCATTGACGCTTAACGTCAGTAACAACTCGATACAACAATTTCGAGCTATAAACACGTGTGGGACTCATAAAACAAACTTCAGCTGTGTGGAAATGACTACATAAGGATTAGCAATATACATGACGTAGTGGGTACCTAGCAATTTCACTTGTAGCAGTTACCCAAAGAGTGATTAGAAAAGGCTCTGAAAGGCCGCTCTTCCAGCTTTCGCGGTGACTGTACTGCGTGTTCTGTGCGGGCCTGCTGTCTTTTGTATCCTGCCTAGTTGAGACGTGTAAACTTGTACCCCGGTCACATGAGAAGGTTTGATGTCATTTGCACCCAATGAAATTTACATTTATTGACATCATTTGGCTGTCACAGGGGGACGTCTAATGTCATTAAATGAAAATGACTTCAGAAAACGAGTGAGCTAGCCGAACTGATTCGAATGAGTTTTCGTCGCAAAGATGTGCTGTCGCCGGAAGAGGGCCGTCAACAGATTATATATGAAAGGGTTAACAAATCATAACAAGTATTATTATGGTTTTATTTTTAAGTATTGTATATTTATTTACATACAATTCAACTGAGTCGTTAAAAAAAAGAATATTCTCGTTCACAGCGACATTCTCAAAAGCGTCGCCAGGCATGTTGGCCATATGTCAGCCATGTCAGCCATGTGCTCAGTGTTTATGCTACGAGCTTTTCTTTGGACATTAAAAAGCTCCATATCAACCCTTCAGCCTCAATTTATAGCATGTGGAAACATATTTTATAACATTTAGTGTACGTAATAAATTTCTTACACACGCTGCGACTGTTTTTTGTTCAGTCCCGTCTTAGCGACATCGCGATTGCCATCATTTACAAAAGACATTCTACCTTTTCGAGTAGCAGCAAACGACTCCTAATGTCATTCAATGTGTCGGATGTCATTAGACTAAAATGACATTATACTTTCTCGTGTGACAGGAGTATTATTCGCCAAACAGACAGACTGCCCAAAGCGCTTTTGAAATAATTGTCCAACACCGCTTTTATGTAGCATTTGGAAGCTTCAGCGTTCGACACAAAAAAATTTTACTAGAAATGGTATCAAGGTGTGCGTAGTACCTCATGCTCCAACGTGATAGCGGTAACAAACTCATTTCACCGAAATTCCAAAATCGGTGTCCGTGTCGGTGCCGGTGTTGGTGTCACTAGTTGTGAGCGAAAAACCAGCGTTGTCCCCGACCTACAAATTTAATTGATTGATATGTAGAGTGTAACGTTCCAAAACCAGCATATAATTATGACAGACGCCTTAGTGGAGGGCTCCGGAAATTCGATCACCTGGAGTTCTTTAACGTGCACCCATATCTGAGACCTACAAATTTAGAAAGATGCCAAAGAAATAAATGATTAATATGTTCGAATGGAGTGACAATCAAACGCAGGCCTTCTGTCAGACAAGCAGATATTCTACCACAAAGCCAAGCTGTTGCTTGGTACTGCTTCGGTAAGAGAAAGAAAAAAAAAACACTTTATGAATGTTATGTGAACGAAGTCTCCGTAACTAATGTAATATAGAGTGGTCCAATTGTAAAATTACGTCAGGCGCAAAAACACGGCACAAAGAGAGAGGGTTTTAAAGGCCCACCCACTACAGAAGGCTCGAAAAATTCAATCATCAAATGCACGAGTGGTTATATAAAATAATATAGTGCTTGGAGATAAGGAAGTTTATAAAATCTTTTACTCTAACGTTGCCTTCGTTCTTCTCGACCATGTTCCTTTTCTCATTTTTATTTCGAAGGCATTGAACATACAAGTTCATACAAACAAAAAAGCGCTTGGAACCGTTGGTGACGTTCTATTCACAGTATGAAGTTACCAATGGTGATGCTCTTGTCAGCTTGTAGGAAAAAAGAGCTTTGTTACCTATAAGACTCGACGCACTAAGCTTATTTTACGTGCAAAGTCGGTAAAAAGAGAGCCTACTTTCCCATACTACATTGCATATCCGACCACTCTTTTTTTTTGTCAACACACTATATAATCATGCTTCCCTGTCGCAACTCTCTCTCTAGATGCAAGCTTCCGTAGGTGCGCGCCATATTTAGTCATTCGACTTACGCATGTGATGCCAACTTGAAATTGTATTGAGTAAAAAAAAAACTGGGCCTTCATGCATTCGAATAAGACGAGTAGAAGGGGGAAGTCATGCGTTTTGTATTATTTATTGTCTATTTTGTCGCAGGAGTGCCAATTTTCAATTATTCACGCCAATGCCTTCAAAAAATAATAACACTCTGCTCGGGTGGTCACATATCTTTTCCTTCATTTCTGTCACATTGCAATACCCACCTTATAAAAGTTCCCGTGTGCTAAATATACCAGATGTGAGTAAATTAAACGCCCCTTTAGGGAGTTTTCACGTTTTCTTTATAAAATACTGTATAGGCAAATGCAAAAATTAGGCGACATAAATCATCTACATTCCGAACGAATCAACTTGCCTTACCTCACTTACGCAACGCAACTGCCCGTTAACTAAAGTCTAGGTTCTTTCAGGCTTTTGTTCTTCAGCTTGTCTCGCATGCCACTGATAATACCGCAGCGATCATGCTCATGCATCGGTGTTCCCATTCGACATCTGAATGCATCGCCGAAGGGAGCGAAGCTTTTTAGGAGAGCGTTGCAGGGATATGTCGTCTTCTTGTCACAGATGGTGAGGCAGTAGATTACGAAGAAGACCTGCTCGTCACTGAAGTAGTGTTCGCCAACGTTCAGCAGGTAGCCCGTGTCCTTGGCGGACACGGGGACCGATTGTCTAAACGCGTTCCACGCGGTCTGTAAGGCTACGCTGTCGCTTAGGTAACCGTCGAAGCTTGTGGCGCACTCCCACGATTTCAGGGTCAGATCTATGATGTCGAGGCCGACTCGCCGACCGTGGTCATTCGTTCTATCTGCCAAAATAATCTGAAAAGAAAACAAGGAAAACACGTTGATCAGCTGCGTAGGCGCCATTCCATAATACTATGTTGAAGGAGGTTGTTGTTATCTTCGGGAACTGAGTGCCATTGCAGCGTGTTTCACGTAATTAGAGAGAACAAGACCAGTGCAAGCAGCTTGGTTTCAAACGTGTAGAACGAGAACTGTGCTGGCCGATAACGCTGGCTGCTGCTGAGCATGTTTTTCAAGGCATCAAAGAGGACTACACCAAAACTCGTTCATTATGATAGCAAAAGATACTGCGAGATCGCTCTAATGACATTAGTGCATAGGACTGCAATTTTTTTAAATTGGCGTCTTTGAAATATCACGAAATGAACTTTTAAAGAAAAGACCTGGCTTTCGTCACGCAATACTTCGTATAGATGTTTGAGTATTGAAGTAATCACTATAATAAATAAATAAAACTTAGTATAGCTTAGGATTGGTCACCTTTTCTCATGAGATTGGAGAGACACTGAATAGAAAAAAAAAGTTCAACCAGATCGGCTTCGCGGCTACTGATGAAACAAATCCGGTGGCCGTCCCTTCGTCAGACCCGCATTTTTGTAAGTTTTTTAAATTTGCTGTTTCACTGTTGTTCATCAAACGCTGCAGGTAACCTTTTCATAGAACAACACACTTCATTAATCTTTGAGATGGTACTACAGTTTTATTGGATCATGACCATACCGATCCTAAACACAGGATTGAAAATAAGCAGCCTTCCCCAAAGGTGCACTTCAATGGTACAGTCATCGGTAATGTGTCAGTAAATGCAATTCAGAGTTGTATTAACATCAATCGGCACATTTTCCACCCGTCCTTTAATCTCATACTGGTCATTGTCATTTCATAGCCCTTGCCTGCGTTAGCGCTCGCTGACTGACTCTGGGTAGTCTCTTCGGCAAAACGTTCAAGCTTCACCACCCTTAAAGTGGAAGTCTCGCAGAAACGAGATCAGAGAACAGCGTTCCATGTGAATGATAACAAGGTTTTTTGTTATTCTTATTACTACTGCGCACACCTTTGGTGCACGCAGTTTTTTTTTACGCGTGTTGCCTACCATGAGATTAAACAGCCAGCGGCCTGTGGCAATAGCTTTCTTCATTTTTAAGGGGTCCAGTGCCATGCGGTAGGATTCACCCAACACCTGTGTCACATGCTCGTAAATTGAATGTTATTAGCGTTACAACATTGGACACAAAAAACTTGACTACAGAGCAGCTTCTCAGTTAAAACAGCCCCGCCGTGGTGGCATAGTGGCTAAGGTACACGGCTGCTGACCTACAAATCGCGGGATTGAATCTCAACTGCGGCGGCTGCATTTTAGATCAAGGTGAAATTCCTGTAGGCACGTGTTTATCGATTTGGGTGCACGTTAAAGAACCCCAGGTGGTTGAAATTTCCGGAGCCCTCCACTACGGCGTCTCTCATAATCGTATGGTGCTTTTGGGACGTTACGCCACAGATATCAATCAATCAATCAATCAATCAGTAGTCTGTTAAAACCGTTTTTGTCCTCCGCAGTGGAGCAGTGGTTACAAGGTGCGACACTGACCTGAATGTCGTGGGTTCGATTCCAGTCACAGTGGACACATTTCAAAGGATGTGAAATGCTGGAAGCATGAGTATTCGGGATGTGCGTGCACTTTAAAGAACACCAAATTGTCAAAATTTCCGGAGCCTTCCACTGCTACGTCCCTGGTAATCATATCGTGGTTTATGGATGTAAAACTTCGGGTATTATTAAGCGCGTAGAACTTACTACTTTGAGGTGATGACATGTTTCGCTTTAGTGTCCCTTTAAGAGCCTTGTCTTCTTGATCATTACTGGGATTACTTGTCAAATGGCAGAGGCTTATTTTCTGCCACAAATGAACGCACTGTGAAACGGAATCATTCATTACAGACATGTGTAAACCTGAGTTCACCCCTAAAAATTGGTTCTAAGATGAACGGCTTTTTTTTCTTATTAGGAAAAAACGGACACCATTACTTACTGAAGGGTTAATAATTCCCAGAATGCGTGACAAGTACAAGGATCCAACACCTCCCATTGTAGCAGCACGAAGCACAGCCGCATTGCTTTCGCTGAACAGCGGCAGTTCTAATGCACCGTGCGACACACGAAGCTGTTTGCGATTGAAAAAAAAACAAAAAAAACGGTAGAATTAGAAGGTCTTTTAGGTTGTGCTTATTTGTCATTAAAAAGTGGGCGCGCTCCAAAATAAAATAAGTTGAAAGTGCCGAGCACGACATATGCATGGCGCACAACCAGGACTATATCTCGATCGCAACAGGCATTGGCTTAAAATACAATTGGTCACAAATTCAGAACAACTACACGAGTTCGACACTAATGCCAGTGTCACCCGGTGAGTTACCGATCCCGATCGTGCCCGATCAGGAGCAAGTTGAGATCTCAACAGTTATTGACTCTTATTTGCAGCTTGCGAAAGAGCCAGTTGCGGCCGAGAAATTCAATTTGTATCAGGCACGATTGTGATAGAAATTGTCCTTGTGACACCGGCATACGAACAGCTTTACAGTCAGCTACAGAAGATTGTACTAATGGTATGTCGATAAAAGAGAATGATATCACATCACGATTTTCTGTTTCGTATTACGTAAGCTGCGATTTTAAACATGCATTGAGGAAATCGAGTGAACACGTACGCCTGAAAAAAAAATGGGAACCATGTTTACGGGTGATGAAGTTTTCTATGAATGAATGGCGCATTATTCAGTCATTTATTTTGCTTCCTGGATAAGCGCGAAGGGCACTATCATGTTTCTTTCCTTCATGCTTCCATTTCACAAACTCCCTGCTTGCATCGCAAAATCGTGAGTTAATAATAATAATAATAATAATAATAATAATAATAATAATAATAATAATAATAATAATAATAATAATAATAATAATAATAATAATAATAATAATAATAATAATAATAATAATAATAATAATAATAATATTAATAATAATAATAATAATAATAAATGATAATAATAATAATAATTTTAAGTCCACCAATACAGTGTTGAAGAAGGGAGTGGAAAAAAACGACAAGCCACTCGACTGAATTCACACTCCCCAATTACATCAGGCAGAAGGAGTGGTGGGGACAGAATATATAGAATTGTCGCAGTAACTCACTTTCGTTACAAAAATATATTAACGCACATGTAATGAAGACACTTTCAATGGAGGCAGTACAGGTGACGTACACTTGATATAAATAAAGCATGGATGAGCATGGTTGCAAAAGCTTTGTGAAAATATGGAAAAATATTACGCACGAAGATTCCCATAGCTAAATATACATGCAGCTACATTACACCACATGTAATAATATAGTGAACCTGAATTTACCTGCACAAACTGCACACCAGTTGAACAAAAACATCAGGAAATGAACAATGTTGTCTGACTGTACCATGTGTTGCTATTTATTACCATGCGCTTCTACATGAAGTGAGGCTGGAATCAGCTACCAGCTTCTTCATCAGCGTTATGTTTCTTGCTTGTAATCAAGCGTGGCCGTTTACCAGCCTAGGCCAGGATGTGTTGCGACATTATAGAAAGATAAGAGATGGCCGCATCCGCTCCCTGCCTTCCTCCCTCACTCCTCTCCCCAGTCACTCTGACTCCCGCCATTCGGCCACATGGTTGCTAGATCGTCCTCCATTTCTTCGTTATTTTACGGGATCAGTTCGCCTAATCTAACAAGGTGCCCGCGGGTGAGGCACAGACCAGCTTATCGTCACGTATACGTGGAAATATCACCTTTTCATTGTGGTAACAGTTGTTAAGACCGTGTGCACAGATTTGAGGTCACGTTAAAAAAAACCCAGGCGGTTGAAATTACTGGAGCCCTCTACTACGGTGTCTCTCACAATCATATTGTGGTTTTGTGAAGTTAAACCCCACATATCAATCAATAAACACTTGTAAAGAAAACAAACTTAAACATGGTCGTCAGCGTCACCGTGATGACTACGTAGCTTATGTATGCAATGGCTTGATATGAACCAGAGACCTAGAAATATGGAAACGTGATGCACTAACTACCAAGCAACAGCCTCGTGCACTAAGTAGATTAGTATGTAACAATTTTTGTTATCTATGCTTTATAATGCAATTATAAACTTGTGCAGGCTTCCCCTACTCTAGGTCTCATGCATGCATTTACCAAAGCAAGTAGTTAAACCTGGTTCGTAAGGCAGAAAAAAAAAATCGCAGCTTTGCTGCAAAGACGAAGCAATGAATGCAATAGCAACAAATTGGAAGGTCACGCGCAGAATGGGAAGAAGGTCGTAATGTGCCCCGCACCTCTCTCGCACAAATGACGCATGAAACGTGCTCACAGGTATAGATGAACGCGAATAAGCGTCTCAGTTGTTACTACGCTGTGTCTGAAAAGCGCGCCCTTTCCGCAAACGGAGGCTGTGCAACGATTGCAGTGACCTTTGTGTGCCCGGTAACTACAACAGAATCGTTCCGACGAAACCGCAAGTCTAGCCAAGACGTATGATCCTCCCCATCGCAAGATAAGGGCACGTGATCGAGCGTACACCGGCCTGTTCTCTGCGTGGGCCAAAGTACGCGTGGGAGACGAGAGCCGCCGCGCGTTCACTGCGCCATCTCGCTGATAATTCTGAAAACACCATAGTCGTCGTCCCCCCCCCCCCCCCCGAGATGCCTGCCAACTGCGGTAAGTGGTAGATATAAATAGCTTGCCGATTAAACGTTCAAGGAGGTACTCCACGGTGGCTCAGTGATTAACTCACGACGCGGAGGTCCCACGTTAGATTCGCACGCCAGAGTTTTTTTTTCTGATTTTCTTTTTTCTTGCATTTTCAGATATATAAATACATATACATATACGGCGCATGACATCGACGCCCATGCCGACGCCGGAGGCGATATCCAGCCGAGAGTGTCCATATAATTGCTATCGCAATAAAACATTTCGGATGCTCTGTACGTTTATTTATGTCGTTAGACTTCCTGCAAGCAATATATTCTATACTGACAATGATGCCACGTAAGATATACGGGATGTTATTACAAGTGATTGTTCTGAAAACGTGAAGGAATAAAAGTGATTGATTGATTGATTGATTGATTGATTGATTTGTGGGGTTTAACGTCCCAAAACCACCATATGATTATGAGAGACGCCGTAGTGGAGGGCTCCGGAAATTTCGACCACCTGGGGTTCTTTAACGTGCGCCCAAATCTGAGCACACGGGCCTACAAAATTTCCGCCTCCATCGAGGAATAAAAGTGGACGAAAAAAAAAAAGGTTGCCACAGCAGAAACTCAACCTGTAACCTTCAAATACGCAGGTTTCTAGGTCCCAGCTTTGATCACTGACGGCGGCAATTGATGTTTTCGTCCACTTTTTTTTCTGCGCATTCAAGATTACCATTACTTATAATAACGTGTATCATTTCCTTGGCATTATTGTCTTCTAATTCTCATTGATATCATGTATAACAAAGTAAATGAGTCCTTAAAGTTACATTTCTTTCCTGGATAATGAGAAAAGTTTGACATTTTATTTAGTCAATATTCTGGCAAAACAGAGTATTGAATGAGGTCCCGATGAAAGATAGGTGATTTGCCTCCTGACGTGGTGATGCTCGTATTGGGCTAACGGCAGCACTGCTTACTAGGCATATATACAAATACCAAATCACAAATGCGCAAAGTATACAAAATGATAAAATAAATTGTTGGCTCGGCCTACAAACAATATTGACTTGCACGTTATGTGACACAGCAACTAGCACATGAATTGACTGTTTTGCGCCGTATGCATGAATCCAACAAGGGTCTTTCGTTAGTCTGCAGTTTGGAACCAACGGAAAACATGAGACACTGTTAATCCAATTACTTGCCTGGTTTGTCCAGTAGTCGTAGTCAACCAACTCCAGGTGGTATGTACGCCACCGGTACTGCATGAACTCGTAATCGCTGTCATTGAGGCCATACAGCCTTTTTGAGGCCGTGACCCAGTAGTGTAACATAGAGCCATTTGATTCCAGGAAGGTGCTGTACTTGTCCGACAGGTACGCGTCCAGGTTTTCTAAGTTTTCCGGAAATGTTACAACTTGCAGACGGGCGATTTTAGACGCCACGTAGCGCCTGCTCTTCTCGCTCCACGGCAGGAGGCTGACCATTTCGATGACCAGTTCCTTGAGACGCATCAGCAGGCTGTTCAGGTGATGCCTTTCAGGGGCCGTGAAGAGGCTGATGGCGCTCTCAGCGGCGAGGAGGAGTCCCAGCTTCTCCGAAATCATGTCATAGCAATCTACGGCCATGAGCTTCGCTGCGTTCTCCAAGTTTCCCGCGAAAATGACGTGCCCGCTTGCGGAACCGAGGACGGTATGCATCTGAACAAACCACCATGCCAAGTGCGCCATAAGATCTGCCTGCTTGTACATGTAGAACATCTTATCCAAGGCAACCAAGAGCATTTTATTGCCGAAATAGAAAGGAAACCGGAGCGGGTTTTCGTATTCACGCACGTAAACGATCACCAAGTGCGTCCATTCTGTGACCGATACGTTGCGAATGAGAGCCTCCAACTTTTTAGGTCTGACTCGGGCGATATTATTGCGCCCGCGACTTACGCCATCGTTTAGAAGGGACAGCACAGATTCTTCAATTTCGAATAGCCGCTGAAGTTCGGTGCCACTCTGGCACTTAACCTTGTAAAGGCGGCAAAAATCTTCGTAGTATCTTTCGCGGGCATTGTTGAGCTTCAACGTGCGCAAAACATTGAGGCTACCCGTAGGGTTGTGGCCAGTTTTAATGTAGAAGGCACGCCCTGAACGCGCTTCACTTTCGAATGCGCGCAGAACGACGTCGAACCAGGTGTGGACGCCCCATCTTACGCTTAGGTCAAAAACAACCTGCAAGGGGTGCCTGACACTAACTGAATCAGCCTCGTTCTCATGATAGGGCCAAGGGATACCGATATGTTTCGCAAGGGCACTCAGTAACTTGAGGTATGCCGGGTTCTCGGTTTGATCCGTGCATTTCTGCATGAATCTTGTGGAGATGGTCGACTCACTGAAATGGGGCTTTCCGGTGAGCAGGAGATTGGCCATGCGTTGCATGTGTTTTTGATTCATTTCGACTTCGAAGGTGGAGATGAACCCGCTTTGGGGGTTCCATTTGGAGCAGACGAACGAGTTGAAGTCGAGGCAAGGGTCTACGCTGAAGTTGAGTGACTTGCCGAGGAACTTCGCGACAAAGTAGCACTCGTCAGTGACGCATGCACCAACTCTACTGCGAACAGATGCGTGGCGTCCCCAGAGCGACGAGAGAAAGAACATGACAGCGACCGAGACCACAAGTGCCACCAGTACCACACACGTCCAGTTAAATAGCGGAGGCCTGAATTGCAACTCGCGAAGACTGCGCCGTGGTGAACCACCTGGGTCTCGCTGATGGGATGACGCCTGAAAGAAGGTATAACGGTCAGTCAGCTAGGTCGAGCTCATGGAAGAGCTAGCTTGAGAACTTATGAGATGATTGCGATGTTTTAAATAAATACTGTGTGCAAAATACAATATAAAATGCAGCATTGATGTCAGTATACGTACATTTGCAGCATTATAGCTAACCCAAATATTAAGCTGCTAGATAAAAGAAAATCACAGCATATCGAAGCAGTGAATGATGATGAGTGGGATGAAGCGTCTATCAGTCCGTCCGTGCTTCTGTTCGTCCGTTCGTTCTTGCTTCCGTTCGTCTGTGCGTCCATCCATGCTACCATCCGTGCGACCGTCCTTGTGGCGGTTCATCTGTGTGACCATCCATCCGTCCGTCTATACGTCCATCCATGCGTCCGTTAATCCGTCCGTGCATCTATTCACCTGGCCGTGCATCCACCCGTCCGTCCGTGCGTCCTTCCGGAATCCGTCCATCTAGTGAACACTCCAAGTACCGCCATCTTGCATCTTTTCATCATATATTCATCATATACAAGTACTGCCATCCAGCGGACATTCTAAGGTCTTAGCGAAAGGTGGCTACTACTACATACTACATACACGGGGCGTACAGCCCACGGCGTAAGGAGCTTTGTCCCTAAAATTTTTATAATGGTACACTAGCAAAAAATGAGCTAGAATAAAAGTGACCGTTTACTTTAGGCAGGGGCTAAAACTAAAATAAATGCACGAATATCCACGACTGGGTGGTTCATGATGTCTACGTTGATGTCACCGACTGGTATAAAGGATGAACGACAAATGAATGAGCGGACGGACAAACGGTCGGTGAAAGACAACATGTGTTGTGATGTCTTGCACTTGATTGATGTACACATAAAGTAGGTTTTTTTACGCGGATGTATTCTTTTACTGTGGAGGTGTTATGTTTCAGTTTCGGTTTTGTTTTGCGTCACTGGTGTCGACAAGGCCAGACGCTAGGGAGCTCGAACCTTAAAAAAAAAAAAGAAAAAGTACTGGTGCCTAAAATACACAGTTATTTTTGACAGATACTTGATACGCACCGTATTTATAAGTTCCAGTAAGTGCTAGAGGTCGAGTAAAGAGAGCAAGTGTGGTAGCCGATCGAGAGGTGGTGCAGTTGAGCACGCAATTTTCGAGTTGGCTTCAGCGAAGTGAATTCAATTCGACCTATACATAACTCTGTGCATGGGCCAACCCTATTGACATAGAGGGCGGGTAGTGTGCGGTCGATGGGCAAGCTCAGCGTGGATGACGTGACTGGTGCTTTCGAATGTGAGTCCTGGCCTGGGCATAATGTTGCAGGTTCATGTTACCTTGATGTTTTAATTACACCGGCTCAGCAGACAGTCACTGCTCACGGTCAGCGAATGATACCAGTTTATTTTTAAATTTGATCACGTGATACCCCGCTTATTTAGGGGGCAATCTACAGCCGAATGAACTTCTAACTTGCTATTTGCTAGCGTTTTTCGTTCCAAAAAAGAAAACGATGGTGATAATATAAAGTCCATGGTGAGGAGACTGGATTTATTTCGACTTCATGGGTTTTGTTTTAAATGCCCTTATATAAAATAAAACGGGTCATCTTTGCATTTCGTCCCCAACAAAATGGGGGCGTCACGGCCAGGAAGCGAATGTGTGCCTTCTAGTCTTCCTTGCTAAGTTACCATAGCAGGTAGTATTCTAAATTCACGATAGATTCTAATTACTTTAGTTGTCAGGCCTTGGAAGTTGTAGTGAAATATTGGGTAATATATACAAGTGGAAGCACAATTTACATGAGCCAGATAAGTAAATAATTCATTTGATCGAAATATTGTTCCTCGTCGCTTTAAAGTAAGCTATCGGCTTGTCCATGCTAATTTATATGAGCTCTATTTTCTTGGGAAATTGTGAAACCGGTAATAATAATGGAAATGTGAATTGCTTCGCTGGGCAAACGTCTCACATCTCCACCACATCCCCACTCTACCCAGGGCAAGAAATCCCGAAACCGGCCCCCTGTTACTTACCAGGTCTTGCATCATCACGTAGTAGCTCGGTTGAGTCTGGGGAGAACTTGGAGACGCCTTGTTGGCTGCATGAGGACCAGTCGTTTGTGGAGATTTTTTCGCTCCTGGTCGCAAGAGAGCTTCACAGACACGGTCGACCAGAGACGCCATTTTTGTCCCTGGATGCTCATCTTTGGGCTTGGCTTCCACGAACGAAAGTGACCGTGGCTTGTCGGCGTGCAATGGTGTTAGTTGAGGCTCATGACTCGACTTATCATTGCTTGGCCCATCACAATGCGCATGCGCGGTAGATCCTTCCCGTGCGCCTTTTTTGGCCCCAGTAACGGTGTCCGCTTTCTCCGCAACGCCGGTGCTTTCTGATGACTGCATCTGGGTCAAGGTGGTGCTCTTCAGGTCTCTCACTTGTTGACCTGGAGTTCCTGAAAAGGAAACAGATATAATGGTGCAATTCATTTTTACCTGTGACCAGAACTTGCGTGCTAAGCCTGCTACATGCGATATCGCATAGGGCAAGCCACACAAGAATGTATGAGAATCTTCTATACTCTTTTTTATTGTGCTAATCGGATTGTGTGCACAGCACTGAGGCAGTGCACGGTGTGGGAATATTGTATGAAACATGTTCATATACCGATCAAAGCTAATTTTCTGCACGATTTACGACAGCCCTGAAAAAGGAACATCTATACCATGCACTCACGTGGTGACGTAAGTGACACACTCATTGTTCGATACAATGCGTTAAAAATGTATTCTTGTATTCCTGCTATTACTGTTATTGAGGTTCAGTTATCAAAATAACCAAAGCGAGTAAGCAGTGTGCTCTCTTTTTTGTGGATTAGGTTTTACAGTGAACTCGAAAAAAGCGTCATAGTAAAGTCGGCCTTACCATCGTACGGCGTCGATTCGCTTTCATTTCCACTGGCAGGCAAGCGTTCCTCCGCGTAAGCTTCCCGTTCCTGGTTAACACTCGAGCCATCCTGCTTTGTCGCAGCCTGTCTACTTGCACCTGCCGATGTCGATGAAGATGATCGGGACCGCAACTTCTTTCCGCGTGTAACGATGGTTCCTCTGTCTAGCGATCTGGCCGGGATTGGAGTGGACGTACCATCTGACAGTCGGTTTGGGATCGTCTTGTCACGAACGGCATGGAACTCACGGATGGCTGTAATTCCTCGAGGGCCACTTGATGACCGGCCAGCCTCATCTGGGACGTTACCACGGGAAGGACTACGATTGCCTGGAGTTGGTGGTCGGTACTCATGATTTCTTCGTCTTCCTGGGGAAGCACGACTCCCGCTGGAGGCACGCTGGGTTCGATCATGTGAGGCACCACCCTCAGGGCTTCTCCGTCCAGGAGTTGGGCATCGATAAGATAGGCGACTCTTCTTTCGCCGGGTTTTCTTCGCTCCCTTCTTGCTTGGAGAATCAGCCGTGCCTGGTTGTGATGCTGGTTCGTCATTCATCGCAGGCTTTGAAGCAGCGGGATAGGAACTGAAACAGCCCTAATGTTTCAATGTTTAAAAGCTCTGTGGAATAGCGAGACAAAGCTTTTTTCAGTGAAACAGTGGGCTGCAGATGGCCTAAGGTTAGACAGTTGAATGGTTAAACGACGCCTACTCGATCTCGAACGCAACGAGCTGCCTTGCCTCGCGCTTTACTTCTTCTTCTTTGTCTTACGGGGATGGTCATATGAAGCTTAAAACTATGGCATATACAAACTCCCTCGAAACGGCCAATCGGAGGCGGCGGGAGCAGCGTAGGTATGTATCCTCTACCGGTACGGCGGTGTGATAACAAATACCTCTTGGGTAAAATTAGTTTAAATGATTCTTGTTGCCTTTGTTTAAGTGGTACAATATCAAAGCCCATAAGCTATCTCAGGTGGTGAACACAATCAGTACGTCTGGTACACTTATACTCATTTAGGGTGGACAAGCCAGTTCGTGGCTGGGCCCAGTGAAGCGCCGCCACCTCCATTCTGACCACGCAGGGAAACAAAGTCATACAAACGGTGCTTAGACACACGACTCGTTATTGTTTGCTATTGCTACATGCTTACTGTCAGATGGCGCAGGACACTCTGCGATATTTTGGGACGCTTTGCGATCGCTTGAGCTCATCTCGGTAAAATTACATGCAGTATGCGAACTCTAAGGTTTATTCCAGATCTTACACAAACACCAGCGGTAAAGGACAAATCAGAGCCTCCTCTATTTTTTTTTCAATTCCAGTCAGATGCGCCCAATGCAGCTTTTCTTTTCAAGGCCTTTCCTGCTCTCGCTGATGGCCTAGCCTTCGCGTGTGCTTTGCGTTCATTGAGGAGAGAACCCACCATGCAGTGCCTCATGACGCAAATCATATTAAGTGTTTTTTTCAGTTCTATACAGATCCGTGGGACGTCGTCTTGCACATATCGTGTTCACAATGTTGGCGATCATGCTAGCCTTGTAATATATGTGGTGTTTTGAGACAACGGGCCATAGTTCATGGCACTATACGGGAAACTATTGGAGAAGCGTCGCTGTGACACAGCTGCTTGCGCTCACTTTAGAAGCGCTGTGTGGCGACTTCATTGTTTGAAGCCACAAAGAAGGAGCGTGACAGAACAAATCTGACAGGCGTAGAATATTGGAAAAGAAATCTATCTCCACAAGAAAGTGCTCGGACGCACTTGTGATGCAAGCAGTCCTATCCAACATGTGGTGTTGCATCACGACCACTCCTTGAACTAAGGCGGACCGACGGCTCCCATTGAGGAACGTGCGTTTGAACTGGCCTTGAAAGAAATAAACGAGGCATTGCTCGAATGTTCAATGCCACATGTATGATTCCAACGCATTTTAGCACGGGTCAGATTATAGAAAGGTGACGTTCTGTCCACCGCTATCAAGGTGCAGCGTGTATTGACGTAGTTTGATATCTCGTTTCCCAGGCACATGTTTGCCCAAATAAAGAGTTTCATCTTGAATAAGCCAAATCCGGCCATCGTCAACGTCCCGACCACATGACACTATTTTATATGAGCATGCTCATATCTTTCAATTACTTGCTCCAATTTATTTTTCTGCTCTGTTTAATGTTTTGCCAAGACAATTCTTTCACTCGACATTTTTGTTGCACAATTACTTAAGGTGTGGCAGCATGTCACGGCTCCAAACTACCTTGTAATTCGAGTTCCTTCGAATTTCAGCAGCACTGATTCGTTCACCACGTTGGGCAAGAACCGTTCTGCCGCGCTGTGTAGAAACACCATTGTGTTTTTAATTCAGTTACTCGCTTATACGTGGTTGTTTGGACAGCGCTGTCTTGGACACTGTCTGGAACACCAGATTCCTTAAGTAAGCGAAACGTGCGATTTCGACACTCTAGATTTCCCTCCAGCGTGACACGCATAATGCGAATGTACGAACCTCATTAAGGCGGCAGAACATTCGTCTGAACCGTTTTATGGGCAGGAAAGGTTGCTAGCACCCTGCCAGTCATGGAAGGTGAATTGATTCATTAAGGATCTCTTCAGATGGAAACGCCGCAACTATCGATGTTCGGCCTGCGCCTTGAAGTGTCCCGGGAGCTTACGTCGTTGAAATTTACTTTATTTCACTCTGTGCCTTTCACAATTACGCAACGACGCCGTTGAGAGGACGTGACAATTAATCACCCTTGCTGTTAAATGCCCCCGTGGACTTTCTTAGTGAAGATAACTTGCAGAATGTATTTGGGGATTCAAAAGTTTCCTTGGGTAATGCTTATTTCTTACAGAAGAGAAGTTAAGCACGGAGAATGAACAGTTTTTTCTCACGTAGCTGAATTGACTCCTTCACCTCGATGAAAATCGTTGGCTACAAGAGCTCACTGCACTTTGCAGCCATACTCATTAATTAAGACGCGAAAGCTCATGCCTGAAGAATTCCGCAGTACGCCACTTTATTTATTTAATAAGGTTTGTATCCATGAAAGTTCAACGTTCAGAATGTGCACTACCGTATAATAAACATTATTATTATTTTTACGAAGGATTAAGGACCTATATATTCCGAGTCGTTGCTTTGTCGCCGTTTTATTTAATTCTTTGGTCTGGTGGGAACCAAGTAGTGCGAATTCAAGCAGGTGCAACGGGTAATGAAAACGAAAGTATGTGCTTTACTAGGCAGTAAATTTTTGCGCTTTCGTCCGTGAGTGTATCCTGCGCCGAAATTTAGTTGCTTTTAAGAGCGGAGCTTTTTAAAATTGTCGCACCAAGTACCGTGCGAATAGGGATTATCATCACCATGAACTCCCACGTGCTCGCTTTGTTTGTTTGTTTGTTTGTATCCTCTAATCCATGGCTCATACCCACTCTGGGGGATTGGCCAAGAGAACATATAGTCTCATATGGACGATAACTGCATTATTGCTTACAACGAAAAAAAAAGGGGGGGGGGTTGGGGAGCTCGCTTTGCACTATCGATCTTCTACTTCTTTCCACAACACGCGGGCCTATTTGCCCCACGTGGGATAAAAGTATGGCGGACGAGTCTCCTACATAACTAACGAGAACGTAACATCATGCAACAGCTATAGCCATGGAACTATTTAAGAGCACGTACCATAGCGTAACAAGTAGTCACGGGAATGAAAATAAATTATGTAACAACGTAACAAGCAGTCATGTGACGAAACTCGCGTAAAATTATCTACCCCTCACGTGACTAATCACTTTTGCGTCCACATCGGTAGAGCAGTAGCTGTGATGCTCGGCTGCTGACACCCAAGTTGCGCGTTCAATCTCGGCAGTGGTGCAAATTTATAATTGAGCGAGTCCAGGAAAAATTTATAAGCGTTTACAGTCATTTTTTTTTTGCGAGAAGTAACGCTGGATCTCGTTCCAGCACTGCCAGGCTATTATATTTGCCATCACATCACTGCCGACGAAGTCGCACTGACCTACTATTTCTTTACAAACTAGTTCACGGTATGATATCCTGCCTTTTACTTCTCAGTTGCGCATATTTCCGGATTCCGCGTAATTTGCCCAGAAAGACTAGACCGTTTCATGTAGCTGTCTACTTCTTTCAACAGTCTACCTTTCATAGAAAACAAAGTCTCTATAATGCTAACTTTCATGATATTGACGTTTTTCACTGTCCACCTTCATTGTTTTCGTCTCAGCTCTGCACTGTTTTAAAATAGTTTTTCGCAATGTACATAGTCTTCCTTTTCTGTCTTTCAGGAAGGTTTCTGCATAGTTGTGTGCGATACTCTTTATTTTTCACTACGTTTATATGGTTCTAATCTTGCGTTTTCATTCTTTCCATTTTGCACTGATCTTTTCTTCTGTGTATTTTTACTCTTGATTTTTCTGAAGAGTTGCACTATTTATTGCTATTTATATTGCTTTGTTTTTGTCTGTGCCTGCACAAAGACCTTATGGTTGTTTCAGGGCACGATAATTAAATTATATATTGATGGTTTGATTGATCACTTATCACGCAGCGTTACGTAACAAGTAACATGCAAAGGGTTCTCACCAAAACCGCATGGCACGTGCCTTGTGTGGGCAACCGACCGAACACAGAAAATAGTAGTGAAGCCTAACCTCCCCTTGAACAAGAGAAACGTAAGCCTTGCTAGCGAAAGCTAAGCTTTGCTAAGAAGACTTGCTAGCTCGAACCCTATGGCTCCACGTCAGCTCACTCTACTAATTTAACCTGGCGCATTTTTTCTATTTGTCCGATCAATGCGTTCCTAGAAACAGCGTTTGCTGCAAGGAAGTAGTTTTCTTGATTTTGTAATAGATATATTTTCTTCTCGCGACCCACAAAAGAAACTGTGGCATGTGAAAAGAAAGTAATTTAGTGCACCTTCAACCTGGTGCTCCGTATTCTTTTCTGTGGTATTTGTGCTTTTTGAAACCCCAGGGGAAATTATTGGGGTGTTGTAAGCCAATGTTTCTAAATACAAGCGTAGAAAAAAAAAGGAAATGAAAAAAAAAACGATGTTGCGCAACTAAGAAGAGCTGGTGCTCGGAAGTTTTTCGACCTAATTAATAGCCCCCGCTTCTTATGTTCCCTATGGTACGTATTTGAATTCTCCATAGGCCTCGTACTTCATTTATACACCTGTTACTTTTCACAGACGATAAATATTTTTGGTATATATTATTGATCATCCCTTTGTATTTCACACAGATAACGTCAGCTGAAGTCGAAAGGTGCTCATAGAACATCAAAACTATCTTTCCTAATAACTCATAACCTAGTTTCGGAAGCCCAGCTCGGAGGGCACTAACGACTAAGTAAAGCATCATAGATTGTCTACACGTGAGATGGAACTCTCTCTATTTTCGTTTTCTAGATTACTTTGTTTTTTAAGCACTTTGCTAACTCTTAAGGAGCCAAAGCGTACGCGTGTGTGCTCAACCTTCCTGCATTTTCATTTTCTGTACCTTGGTCCGACGAATTGGTCTTGTCTGACTCAGAAGCGCAGTGAGTTAGGCCTGTTGGTACTGGTTCATGATGCGCTGCGCCAAAAAAAAAAATGGAGGGGACTATCATGTGAATCTTTATGCCGAAAAGCAAGAGAACGCGTTTGAATCCTTCAAAAAAAAAAGGAAAAGTGATGAAACCTAATAAAACATGTCGTTGCACTGTGGACAATTCACTGCCCATCGTCTTTTTATTTCAGCATGGTAGCGACGAAGGTTCAAAGTTATCTAGTGGGAGCTTTCTCTCGTGCGAGCAGGCCTCAATACTTTCGATTTATATACCGTAAGCATAGAGGCTCCATGTTTCACTTTGTGCAATGAATATGCTTACAGCCTGCGAGTTCACAACAAGTGGTTCAAAACACGCATTTTCCAAAATAAAATACCTTTAGCTATAATTTTTTTCATTTGGGACGGCAATCGGTATTACGCAATAGCGAAACGTGCCTTCGCATAGGTAGCTGAGCATTTATTGCGCATTGTTTCGCCCTAATGGCGAATAAAGCAAGGCTGTAGCAACACATTGTACTGCCACGTGTTCAACGGCAAACAGCTGCAAACATGCAACGCTCTGCTGAATCAGAAAATACGTGCGGAAAGACCATGCACAGGATAAGCATGAACTGTCAAGTTCGCCGTTTAAAGCCCAACACAAAAAAAAAGAAAAACCAAATCAACGCACAAGTATACACACGACGAGCGCGCACTAAAAGCGGTCGCAATTGTGACTTTACGTGTAAGCGGCGTGCTCCTTTCGCAGAAGCAGCCATGGCGGTGAACAAAGTGAGTGATCTTTGCGCGGTGAGAGCACAAGACTCCTTTCGCAGAAGCAGTCACTGCCGTGAGTGAAGTGACCTTTGCGCTCTCTATACCTGGTAGTGAGAGGACAAGACGTACAAACCGCTACATCACGAGGTAAGCGCACGCACCTCGCGAAGAGCAGTGCAACAACCTTTAACGACATCTAACTAGTGATGACGAAAACACACCGAAGCCAATGAGCTCTGAGTACCGCCAATAGAAAATGAGGTATATAAAAAGCCCGCTGTTAGAATGCTGGGGAACGTATATATTTTGTGGCCAAGTCGATTCAAGTTGCGCGATCAGGAGCGATGGTTTGTAGGTTAGCCTCCAGTCACAATGATACTTTATTGCAGTTTTTTCTGTGTCGCTTGTTAGTGGGTAATTTACAACATCATATCCGCAACCAAAATACGTCAGTAAAGCCGTGGTAAAACTCGTCATAAAACACTTTACTGTTAAAAGTAAAGAGACGAAAAAGGGGTGGAATGAAGGGACATCTGTAGTGCAACTATTTCAAGCGCATTACCGTTTGTGCGTATCAGTAGATGTGTCATACGATGTCATACCATTCACTGGATAAAATGGTAAGTTTTCAAGAAAAAGGTACGTTATTCATTGAGAGATGAGCTGGTTTCCTAATTCTTGGAAACGTCTAGGAGAGGAGTTCATTCATGGTATATACTAGTTCATTGTATTCATGGAACTGCGGCTCAATGCTCGCTAAACCTTTCTAAAGCTAAGGAGGTTACACTCAGCGAGTATAACGTAGCAACCCTTTCTTGTCAGATAGTGCTCAATGTACATGCATATGGCTGCTAATGGGGATCCCAGCGTGCGCGTTAACCGAAAGCCGAACGCTCCTGTCTCTCATTCCCCATTAGCAGCCATTGGCATGCACATTAAGCACTATTTTTTATTGTTCAACAGCGCACAGAAGAAATCTCTCACCGTCACCACCTTGGAGGTCAAAATGTTATACTTGTTACATACTACAAGCGGCTACGATGGACGAACGGGTGCCAGCTATAAGGAGCTTCACCCCTAAAAGGAAGCGAAGGGGCTGACCCATTATGCACGTGTTTCTTCTTCCTCCTCACCATTCCGGTCACCATTAAAGCGATCGTAGTTGTGCCCAGTACGCTCTGAGTTCTTATTGCCGTGTGTTCCCCACCCCGGTGGTCTAGTGGCTAAGGTACTCGGCTGCTGACCCGCAGGTCGCTGGATCAAATCCCGGCTGCGGTGGTTGCATTTACGATGGAGGCGGCAATGTTGTAGGCCCGTGTGCTCAAATTTGGGTGTGCTCAGATTTGGGTAGGCCCGTGTGCTCAGATTTGGGTGCACGTTAAAGTACCCCAGGTGGTCGAAATTTCCGGAGGCCTCCTCTACGGCGTCTCTCATAATCATATGGTGGTTTTGAGACGTTAAACCCCACATATCAATATTGCCGTGTACTACAATCGGCTATGTCGTGTCATAATATATGATGCCGAAACCCGCGATCTGAGGCTAATCGGTGACATTGACGGCAGCATCCACATGAACAATTTCGGTGCTTGGTAAGCCTTTTCGGTGGCAGCACTCAGCAACGTCAACGAGCGGATGCAAGTCCAAGGCTTCCTGGGAGTGTACTGCAGCAACAGCAACGGATCGTTTCTTTTCCGTACCAGCACCGTATGAATGAAGTCACACTTCGAACATTGGTTGCTACAAACAAAGGAACACTGTTATCGTGTCAACAGTCTGATAGCTTGCAACAGTTCACTGACATTGAAATCGAAAGCCGAGAGCGATCCGTGACACAACTATTGTCAGAGCGCACTCACAATGGCAAACATGTTTCATCGACATTTGTGGTGCATGCCACGCATACTGAAAAGCAGAAATATGGTGAGGGCTTCTTCTGCAGATCACTTAGGAATAAAATGCAGGTATGCTGTGGTTCTCTAAAGCTCTAAGAAAAGAAAATTGGACTATGCACAAACATAAGATGCTATAAATGCACTACACCACAGGACACCTAGCCAGAAAATGTCGCAGAAGTGGTCTGAATTCATTCATCAATTCGCTCGGGATTCATTATGTGGAGTGCAACGAGTAGGCTCATGAAGTCAGCGTGGGGATCCGCAGAGTGAATTTCAGGGGCTTCTACGCGAAAAATCTGCAGGGAAAAGATTCCTTCTTCTGTCTCATTTTCCATCACGCTCTATCTCGTTTCGCCCCTAAGATTGGGGTGAAATGAGACATCTGATTCATATTTATTTAATTTTTTAAAACACCCTTTTTAACTGCGCAAACATGGGGATATTTATGCAGCACATACCTCGTATCTTGAACAAAACGTTCTGCATTAACATTCACTGGTAAAGAGTGAAATGAGAAATGATTTTGATTATTTCAAATATTTGTCGAATTTCACCCCAGCTTACCCTATAAAGTTTTCTTGGAAAAAGATTTCTTTTATTGAATTGGGTCATTACTTTATGTTTTACAGAAGTTTCTAAAGCTTGAATAAATGACTAAAAGCCTTATTGAATATGTCTCGTGGTATTGACGGGGTGGGGTTCACTAGCACCCTCGCATAGGTATGGCCTCGAATCCTTGGACACGGGCGGCTGCATCTATGTACCGGATGGGACACAGTTGATTGGCGGGGACATGGCTGAGCAGAGTCTCTGAAAAAGTTTGGCAGATTTTATAGGAAACTTAGACAAAGTGGCAGTGACAAATTACACTCTAAATTGTGATAAGTAAAGAGAATGTCAAACCAATATCAAGGATGAGATAGGTGACGCTTCAATTGATGATAGCACTTCTCTTCTTGGACTCTACATACACGTCTGTTTCTATGACACCCCTTGAAAATGACGGGGTCGATCTGCAGATAGAGTAGAGCTCCGTAAAATAGCAACCTGTTCACAAATTCTATATATAATAGCCCACCATAATCTTCAGCTGGGGCACGTCAGAATGTAATGGCTCAATAGCACGACATCTTGCACTTCCACATCGTCAGGGAACCAATACGTATGGTCGTAATGGGCCGCTACTCTGAAACAAATTTGTCATTCTTCCACATCTAGAACAGATGCCGGCCTGTATATTTATATAACGTTTGCACATTTGCGTCATGTATGACGTAAAGTTGTGGGCCCTGTGATAAAATGCTGTATGTCTGTGGTAATCATTGGTGGGGTTCTGAATGAAAAGTGTTTGTTGCACGTTTCCTTTCTCACTGGTGGGGGGCCACTTACACTATATATTTATAACGTTTTTACTGGGTTGGAGTGCTCACAGAAATTCGTGCCATGTGGGAGGATTCCGCCCAGGCTATGTTGTTGAGAACATTGTGTTAGACCCTACACAAAAGTTGCGTCCATACATCTGGTCCGCTCTCCAATCTGTACACGCTTAACGAATATAAAGAAGGCTTACCTTTGTGTCACGCGTTCGCAATTAGATCTTTTACAGGAACAATAAAGTAAGTGGGAACAATGACTTTGTAAAGACGGACGAAGACAATTCCATTTTAATAATTTGTGGCCTTAGCAGCTTTTGTCATTTCTTCAACCTACTCGCATGAATATTAACTCTGAAGCTTTATTTCGCAAGCTTAAATGTGCATGCATTTTTCTAATTTATTTCTTTTTATTGATTCGATTTCAAAGCTTAAGCTTTGAAGGTGGACTTATTTGGAAAACACATATGCGGCGGCTAGAGCTGCTGCCAAGCGAGTCAAAACGAAGCAGCAAGATGAAAATTCAAGCGAAATGTTTGTGTGCCTGCTTAACAAAACAGTCAGCCTTACTGTGCTCGATGATTTGGATTGTGCGTAATATTTACCAATACATGTGGTGCAAAAACCAACAAGTAATGCGTTAGATAGGAAAAACAGGCCAATAGCTTCGCGTTATGAAGAAACTCATGTATTGGTTATGAGTGACTTATGAGTACTTAAGAAGCATCCGCCAGGGTTGTTGGGTGAATGGGGTTTGAGAGTCTCTCCAGCTAGGGGCTTTTAAAGACGTTCCTGTGATGTATCGATAGCCACTGTTAAGCCACACTGCATCGATTAGCCTGGCCACTATTGGCACTCGGTAAAATGTAATTACCCTGTTTTCTTTTAATTAGGGTGGCTGACAAACAGATAAATTAATAAAGAAACAGGAGAACAAATTGTACAAGTACTGGCACACACGAGTCTTAATTAGTTCTTTTTCTCGCTCGTTCAACAGAGGATCTGGACCCGGGAAAAAAGACAAAAAGACCCATTTTGATTTCGTCTTTTCTTTTATATCGTTGTACTGTTTTGGTGACAGAGTGAATTTGTCTATGGGCGGAAATGGAAAGCGCAGAGATAAGCTGATGTTTTATATTCCACTGAAACATGATTAGTGCATTTTTTTATACACAGACTAAGCACAAGTCATATTCACCCAGTAAATGGAACATTCCGTCATGTGTTTGCCACTACCCAATTGAAATACACGGCTAACTTGACGCCATATGTATCTGACACGCACACAGGCACCAGAAAAGCTTGCCAAAAGAAAGGTTCCGCTTTCGTAGCTATCACTGGCCCAGTCATGGCATAATTTTGACAATATAAGTTGTCAAAATGCTCCAGAGGTGTTACATTGGGTTATAGGAACACTTAACGCAGATAACCATTTACGACAGAAGAAAAAATCAATGCTGAAGAACGTGAATACTATCAACAGCAGTGTAATATACAGACCGACAAATTCAGGTAGAAGTCTGCATAAGTCGGAAAAAAATGAGCTCACTCCGACTCACCTATGACATAATTTTGTGCTCAGTACTCACTTAGACTAAGACTCACCAAAATTTTGCTTAGCCGAAGTCGTCCAGATTCAGGCTAACAAAAAATTTTCTGAACTGTATTCACTCCAACTCAAACCTAACAAGATATTCGCTCGGACTCACCTAAACTCAGACTCACGGCTTGACCAAAGTCTGACTGAGTGAACTCCAGTGTTACTTAGTATATACTTCTTCAAGGGTACTACTGTCAATGCTCTCTTACACCAATAGCTCACGCAACCGTTGCTCTACTAGGCGCCATTCCATCTCGCACCTGAAAGTACGATAACTAAATTGACTGCCATTCAGTGAGGACCTATTTATTGAAACAATGTCTTTGTGAATGATTTTCCATGACAGAGCTTGAACGGGAGATGTCGACCTTCCCACACTCAATCCTCAAGATCAATATCATTGAGCACGCGCATGAAAGTGAGTTCATTAATATATGTGTAAATATACATACGCGAGTATAAACGTGATCCGGAATACTGATAATTGTAACGCTGTATAGAGTATAGCTAACATCATTGTTGAATACAGATTGTAGCAATTCGCACAGGCTTACTTAAAAAATATATATTCACGCCTAGGGCTGGCTGGCACTAAGAGCCATCAAATATTTCTCAATGAGTTAGTCTAGCTTACACCTACAAATTTTTCTGAACTGGACTCACTGAAGCTCACCTGAAAATTACTCCCCCGGACTAACTTGGACTCGGGGCTCCATCTGAGTGTGAGCGAGTCGGCCCACAAGCGAGTCTGCCGACCTGTAAATGTGAAACAGCGTATGCGCATCGAGTGGGACATTCTGGATTGATTGCAATGATGTGGGGAATCCCGAGTACAGATAATAACTAGCAGTCGAACCAGTTGCAATAATAAGATAAATTTTCCATGCATTACAATACAACATGGTACAAAATGCTGCTTGTTCGTTTCTGTATGATTCACAGAAAAGAGAACCCCGCTTGGTTCTGGTTCGCCATGGGGAACTGACGTGAGGGGGTCAAAAGATTTGTTTTCGCCGAGTTGCGCTTCACTGCCGTGGTCACGTCTCAGAGGTATTTTCGGTATCATGTATACTGCCTACGTGTGCTTTGAATTGCTCGCCCTGGTCACTGTGACGTCGTAAGTTCGACAAAGTATACCGCGGGCATATGATGTTGACGGATATCTGAATGGTGTACGCTGCTTGAACTGCACCAAAGAAACTTGCGTAACTTTTACTGGGTGCCGCAAAACAAACGCTAAAGCTCGAAGTGGCGGAGTACTGTGCCTTCGCGCCAGCGTCGCGAGCCATCTCCCGTTATCAGATTCACCGACGGCATACATCGCGGCAAGCTTCAATGACTGTTGTAGCGACGGTGTATCCTGCTACTTTCAATCTGCTGCTACTGTAGTGTCGGCGGCCAAGGAGTAAAGGCGGGCGAGGTGGGGTGAGGACTATGCCGGAATGCCCGTTTTTAGGCGGGTAATTTGAAGTGCGCTCACGCCATTTGGAAAACTAAAACACGATCTTATCTTAAGATAAACATTTGCTTGGCATAGATATAGCACTGCGGCGTTTCTGGACCACTATTTCAGCAACCAACGTTCACACAAAATTTTCCTCTGAGTGCCGGTTTAATCATTCATAGTACTTAATGGATTATTTGCACACAGCGCTAGCTCAAATGATAATCCATTGCTTGCCTTGTGTGAAGGCTCCGCAAAACTCGCTACATCATACCATTTTGTTTGACATGGCGCTGAATAAGTGTAACTTAGGCATATCTAGATCAATTACTCATGCGTATAATGGCTTTATTGATCCTTCAAGGATATACGATCAAACAAAACTAAATGTATTTTTTTTTGTAATTTTGCTCACTATCCCGAATTCTCTAAGTTTATTATTTTAACGACAGTCACATGGTCTTATATGCGCAAAACACTGTCCGTATCGTTCATAGCCTACGTGCCACTGCGCAACTATAGTTCACACAGTACGTTCTCAAACAAAACTTTTCAGTGGAGACGTGTGTTATTGATAGAAAGTAGAACCCACGAAGGAAAAGCTAGCTTTTTTGCCCCAGTCTTATAATAGCACTACAAAATTTACAGCAGCTTAGAACAAAATCTATGTATCGAAATGTTACGTCAGCTTCTATTCATCTTATTTGCATTGCGAAATACACATCAGGACTGAAAGAACCGTTGAAAGCTTTTTAACTCACAAACAGCGTCGCCGCACGCAAAGAACGGGAAGAACCCAAAAAACGTTACAACGTTCGTTTGCGCCTTAAGTGGTTTTACGGTTGCCTTTGTTACGTATGCTGATCACCTTTGTGCGCGAAAAGACGGTGAGTGACGCGTCTAAGATGCGCAATTCAAAACTCCTCAAACGCATTCTCGTCGAATTCTCGTATTGTATGCCCCTTCAGGTCCTACTTAGCACAGTGGGACGAAGGTGAAGGACTGAGTAATTTAGCATTCCTTGAGGGGAAGTGCGCACTTAACGTTCCCCAACCTGCGCGAACGCTTGGGCTCTTTGTCCACGTTCGAAAAACACCTGTCTCATTCGATTACGAAACGCACCAAGTACATTGGCCTGTGCATATAGATGCGAATTCACAGTGAACTTTTGGATAAGAGGAAAGATGGAGTCTGTGCTGCGTGCATATACATTCAGGTTTATTTCAGAGATGCCTACACAAATCGCGTGTTATTGCTTGTAGGCTTAAATTTATGTAATTTTTTGTTATTCGGGAAGGTCACAAACACACTTTGTTTATAAGTGGATTCAATTGAATGTTACATAGAGATATTCGCCTGTATGCTATTGCTAGAACAGGCAAATAGAGAAGACAAATTTTACACTCTAGTGAGAACTGAAGAAATTGTTATAAATAAATAAATAAATAAATGAAAAAATAAATATAATATAAATAAATAAATAAATTTTCACTGCGCCTCGGCCCCTTTGAACAGTTCATAACAATTTGTCGAGATTGGTGCAGCGTCGAAGTGCATACCAGCGTGAAGTGCTGCTCTGTTCTTCACACAACACGGGACTCAGCTAGAGCATGTGATCTAAGTTTGCCTATTCATTAAATAGTTCACGTGCATTCACTAATTCAATGACTTTAAAAGGACACTAAATAGCGAAACCCTTTTCTGCGTTTTAGTAAAGTGTATTTTTACAAACCCGGAAACACCGCTCTTATTGCTACACGACGCTTAGTGTAAACGAGAAAACACACGAAAAAAAAAATTCAGGTCATGACGCCACTTTGAGATTCCAACGCCAAACATCATGACGTAAGACACTTTAAAGGTGTCTACTGAATCTTACGTGCCTTCAAATCGATAAAGATTAAGTACATTGTCATGTATGGGTGCCATAGACTTAGCATACGAATTTTCAGATAATTTCATCAAGCCAATGCCAAAAAAACATCACAAATACATTATAAAATTTCCGATGTCAAGCAGGAATAGTTTGGTACAAAATTTAAAAATAAAACTTCAAATGGATTTTCTCCGCTAACAAAGAACTCTTTAAAGTGAAAGATATGGCGTTATAGTTTATAAAGTACAGTTTGTCAATAAAACTGAGTATTTGTTCTTCTTTCTTGTCTATTCAAAGAAAGAAAAATAACATTTCCTGGTCATTGCCTGTTTTATCTGCTGCTCAGAAATGCGCCTTCGGGATTGCTTAATTGTGAGTTTTAATTATTGAAAATGCTCACTAATATTCATACAATGAGACTACAATATTGGCCAGAGATTACGCCTGCACACACCTCGAGAACGTGATCTATTGAATGGTGCGGTGCCTTGAAGCTGTCGCGTCTTGTTTCTTCATTTCATCGAAATCTTTTCATGCTTGAAGTGTGGTTACTGCACAGTCCAGAAGCGACAGACCGAAAAATCGGCTGAGGCTCCCACTGCTGACTTCATTATCGAGATGATTAACGGAAAGAGGACTGTCACTTCGCGTTTGTTGTAGCCTATAGTCAAGCGCAACGAGAACAACAGAAGTAGCGCTGGTGGGGAGTTGGTAGTCCTCTCTAAGTAATAGGCTTCGGGGCAACGAATTTAACTCGGGCCACTCCGCATCGTGAGACTGGCTTCCAACAATACTCGAGGACGCAGGCACAGCTTGGTGCGTTGAATGGCATGCGCGCTACTGCTGTGGGCCAGCAGCAGCTTTCGAGCGAGTGGGCAGGATGCATCGACGCACCGGCGCTTCATTAAGCGGGGCCGACCAGCCGCCCTCTTTTGGAAGGAGCACTCGTACTCACAAATTCAATCACCTTCTTTTTACCGTCGGAAACCCGTGGGCGCTTTGGGCTTCGGTCGGCACCCACTTTCGCGCTATTGCGCCAGTGCATGCTCAATCACGGAAGCCTTTCTGCTTGCGTAATACGCTGCACAGGCCAAGCCGAGAGTTCACGACCCATTGACTTGTGTGAGAATGAAAAAAGATAGAATCAAAACGAGGCACGGTTTTTCATTTCTTTATTCAACAGGAAAGTGGCGTTCACGGACCCTTACCGAAGTGCACTAGGAAGGGTGCTAAGAGCGTGTTAATATGGACGTTGTGGAAGCAATGACTCAGATGGCGTAGAAGAAAAGCAGACTGAGTAAACCATAACTGTTTGTGACCATCCGGTTAGAATAGTCTAGAGATAACAGCACTATTTCGACAGGTGTACATCCCTCAGATACATCGTGCCGGAAGGTTTAGACTTTAAGCAGCATGTTCTACTCTAAGCAACAAAAAAGTATTTCTTACTTTTTTGCCTGTCTTCCTTTGATACGTATGCAGCTGCCTTGAAAGATTCTATTAACTCTATTTTCACGTCGACCTCGGTCTTCAAGGACGCCCGCTACCTCCTCGATGCGTTTGCCAGCTCCCTCATCATTACCACCTTCTTTACTTCCCAGACCACATGCTGTGGGAAAGACTGTAAAGGGCAAGGCCAGTGAGCATACCGCAACTGCGACAGAGTGGCCTGCACTTCAAAGGGAAGCAGCATCAAGAGGAACGATGGAGTTTCATGACGGCCAGCCCGGGATCTAAGTTCGAGATCTTTCCAACCAAGACAGGCAAGTGACTGCAATCGTGCATTCATTAATCGCCACGATTCGCACGCTACTGAGCAGCATACAATCTCCATCCGCTAAGAGTGCACGGCAAATACTGGATGCACTGGATCCAGTGCTTGCTAACATCGTATAAGCACACTGGCTCAACAAAACCTCTTCTTCCGCACTGAAGTTAATAGTGCGTCAATTTTACAATGGAATGCCAGAGGCATGAAGTCGCGTATCTCGGACTTTCGTCAATTCGTTCGGGCCAATCAATTATCTATACTTGTAATATGTGAACCAAACGTATCAACGCCCTATAGATTGTCCGGTTATGAAGATTTTTGTTCAGCCACTTGCGAAGAACGAAGCAAAATAATTGTTTACATCCGCACAGACTTGACTTATGTTTCAAACCGAATAAGTTGAAGTGACGACAATCAGTACGTGTGTCTTCGTGTAAAGGAGAATGCTGTTTTGTTCACACTTATTGGTAGATATATATATATATATATATATATATATATATATATATATATATATATATATATATATATATATATATATATATATATATATATATATATATATATATATATATATATATATATACCCGTCAGCGCGATTTGACTGCGACGGATTTAAAGATATTCTAATGAGGACCGATGGGACTTGAATCTTCACCGGTGACTTCAACGCCGTTCACATGCTTTGGCGGAGCACTAGGGATGAATGCCAGGGGCAGGAATATTGTCACATTCGCTTCCGACTATATACAACCTTTCCATCATGAATGATGGTACCCAAACATATTTGCGGGGTCTCTCGTATGGCAGTTGCTTTCACCTGACATCGGTGTCACGGTTCTTCTCTCACAAAGTTAAATGGTTTTGTGATATTGAGACTCATGGAAGTGATCACATACCCACCTGCGTGAAGATTGATGGAATCTGAAAAAAAGTTCTCTTCGGGTGTTGTAATTGGCACTGACTGGTCGATGTTTACACCGTGAGTTGAAGACGCTTGCCAAGAAGGCCTTGCCTGCAGCCTGGAAAATACCATCGTGGAAGCTATCCAAGCGTCCAAATGTAAATTATCATTCTCGTCTAAAATACCAGAGTTCGACATCAAACTGGAAAGATTACGAGCTATACGAAGGCGTGCTGAACGACGATACAGACGCACAAAATCAATTTACGACCTGAGGGAAGCAAGACGGCTCTAGAAAAATATTCAACGACGCATTGACAAGCTGGAGAGCGAATGCTAGAAAGCATTCTGTGAATCTCTAGACCCTCATAAACTGCTGTCATATATCTGTAGAACAGTTTGTGGTCTTCGCTCCTCTCCACAACAACGGCACCCTTTTAAAGCTTTGGCACTTATTCATGAAGAAAACAGAACTTGAGGTGGCTGAAGAATTTCGCACGAGAGTTGCCGGGAATATTATGAACGAGAGCATCGACGCCGTGATCGTTCCTGAGACGCGATTACCAGAAATGGACATTCCATTCACAACTAGAAGAACTGGAAGGTGCGTTAGTCGCTTCTAAGTGCACGTCATCACCAGGTCCTGATGGTATTACTTATAGTGCGTTGGGACATCTTGGACAAAAAGCCAGAAGAGAACTTTTAACATGCTTCAACAACTCCTGGATCAGCGGCAGTGTTTCCCCGAGAATGGAAAATAAGTCGATTAATACCACTTCTGAAATCGGGAAAATCACCATTGGACTTGAAAGCGTATCAGCGCTGTTGCCCTCGCAAGCTGCCTCGGAAAAGTGATGGAAAGAATGGTTCTATTTTCGTCTCGAGTAGTACTTGAACGATGCACCAACTACCCTTCCTGCATGGCAGGCTTCCGTCGGGGCCTGCTCCTCCATCGACTGTGTCCTTGACTTATCGACATTTGTTCAGCAAGAAAAAGTCGCAAGCGAATATCAGCGGCACTCTTTCTTGACGTGAAGGGTGCATATGACAATGTAGGTCACGATGCCATCCTCACTTCTCTCGCAGCAATGTGCATTGGTGGACGAATGCTTCAATGGATAAAAGATTATATAAATGGCAGGAGTTTTCTTGTGAAAACAGATGAGAGTAAAACTACTGAACATTACACATACTGCGGAGTACCTTCAGGGAAATGTTTTAAGCCCCATATTCAATGTTTCCCTGATTGGTCTGGTGGAGGTTCTGCCAAAGTCGGTGTGCCTATCTATATACGCCCATGATATTTGCCTCTGGAGTGCGGCAGTTACTTCGCCCTCAGGTGTGTGCACGAATACAGCGGGTAGCAACCCTCACAACAGCCTACCTTCAGAAACAAGGCCTGACTATATCAACTGTGAAGTGCGCGTTCATTGCGTTTACATGCAAACCAATGACGCCCTACCCTGTTTTGCATCAATAGGCAGAGTGTCAAGTATGCACGGACGCAGCGTTTCCTGGGCATAATAATCGACAGAAGTCTTTCGTGGAGCCCGCATTGTGCGTATTTGAAGAAGAGACTGCTATCTATTGTGCATGCGGAAAAGCATGGGGAACCTCTGTGGCCTCCATGCTACAGCTGTACAGGGCCTTGTTTCTGGGTCTATTGCGCTACAGCTAGCCGGTACTAACACTTGCAAATCCAATACTCATTCATTGGAGAGTGTGCAGGGTCAGGCGCTGCATATCTGCCTAGGACTGCCCCGATGCGCTTCTACTTATGCCGCAATCGTGCTTGCCAAAGAACATCCGGTCAGGACATATATAGTAGTGGATTGCCTCAGAGCGCACATTTGACATGCTAGCCGTGTCCCCGACCACCACTCGGCCCTTCTACACTCCGAAAGACCACGTGCTACGTGTTCAGACGTCATAGCCAAGCACCTAAACAGCATTCCATCAGGATATACGCCAGCTACGAGAATCGCATGTCCTTTGTGGTGCCTCAACGAGCCGCAAGTACGTCTAGAAATTCCGGGTATCAAAAAGAAAATCAATCACTCAAGAGTAGCATTGAAGCAAGCAACACTGCTAATATTATATGAGGTTGTGCTTAGACCGAACGCAGATATACACTGATGGTCCGTCTGGTCCAGCAGCTCATCAGGTGCCGCTGTAATTCCGGCTGCAGCAATGACAATCAAATTTAAGTTGTCGCATATGACTACGTCTGGGGCATCAGAGCTTGCTGCTATACGAGCGGCTTTACAGTATCGTGTTCAAAGCGTCCAGGAAAATGGGTCATATTCTGTGATTCGAAGTCAGCACTTCAGAGTTTTCAGTTTACCATGTGTAAGAGGAATCATGAACAATTGGTACATGAACTAAGACATTGCCATCATTAAGCTGTAGCACGAGGGCATGATATTATATATAAATGGCTGCCTGGACATATCGGTATACGAGAAATCAATTAGCCGATTATGCAGCCCGTTCAGCCCGTGAAGAAACCTGTGTGGTCCCGATTCCTCTATCAAGGACTGATGCAGCAAGACAACTTTACTTGCTGGCTCGAGATCTTACACGCACGTTCTGGTCGTCTACCAGCTTCCAAAGGTATCACTTATATGAACTGGATCCTTCGCTCAAGATACAGCTACCATCACAACTTTCCCGCTCCGATGCGACAATTTTATGCCGCCTTTGGTTGGCTGTTGCATTCACAAAGGTGTACTCCTTACGCATTGGTATGGCAAACACCTCTACATGGGACTCCTGCAGAGCTGAAGAGACCATTGAACATGTCCTGTGCAGCTGCGCTTGCTACGACACGCATCGATGCCACTTCCGGATGGTTTTGAATCAGCTTGACTCTAGACCATTCTGTGTGCAGAAGATTCTGGGACCTTGGGCATCTGCCTCAATTGCGCAGAAGCGACTAAAGCACTGCCACTTTATCTAAAGACAACAAACCTGAGTGACCGCCTGTAGACTCTGTGTGCTCCCCCGAGTGTGCTCGTGATTGTGTGTACCTTCCTATCTCTCTGCAACTTCTTTTCGCCCCTTCATTCTTTCCCCAGTGCAGGGTAGCGAACCGGATGTGCGTCTGGTTAACCTCCCTGCCTTTCCTTGCATTTCTTCATCTCTCTCTCTCTCTCTCTCTCTATTTTGAAGATGCATAACTCTCAAATTAAGAAAGTCGCGGGAAGGAGCACCTCCCCGAAAGAGAGTTGAGATGCATCTGTACAGAGAGGTATTTATGTCACAACCGATTACTTATAAAAAAGAGGGCAAGGGGCTTTTTAGGGGCAAAGCTCCATACTCCGTGGGTCGGATGTCCCGTGTCGTCGTAGTAGTAGCCACCTCTCGCTTAGTTCTTAGAATAGACGCTGGATGGCGGTACTTGTATATGATGAATATATGATCAAAAGATGGGATACGGTGGTGCATGGAGTGTTCAGTAGATGGACGGACGGACAGACAGACAGACAGACAGACAGACAGACAGACAGACAGACAGACAGACAGACAGACAGACAGACAGGCAGGCAGGCAGGCAGGCAGGCAGGCAGGGAGGCAGGCAGGCAGACAGACAGGCAGGCAGGCAGGCAGGCAGGCAGATAAACAAACAGACAGACGCACGGACGGACGGACGGGCGGGAGGACGTATGGACGGGTGCACGGATGGACGAATGCTTTGCCTCACTTATCATCATTCACTTTGTGAATATGTTGTTATTTCGTTCTTAGATTATGAGAACAACTCTGGCTGATTTCATTCTGTCGTCCAGAATTATGTTTTGGCCCATGTCGCTGTTCTGATATATTGCGCAATGGCTTCTCGTAAAGACAAAAAGCTGTTCATTGCAATGAGCGAAACGCTTCACCAAGTCCAAGAACAATACAGCTGAAACAGCTTCAGAGAAAAATTCAGGAAAGAAAAAATAGAGGCCATAAATTTAAAGTGCGGCCGTATCCTGCCTGTAAACTTCGTTCACTAATCATTAAGTTCTTAAGAATATCCTATATATATATTTTAAATGGAGGCAAATAAAGTTACGGCTTCTCGTTACTCTAATGAAAATATTGTCACAAAGCGGGGCAAAATGTTTGTCAGAGGGTAATTTAATATTAAGGAGTGGCACATTTGTTACTTGTGTTCGTCCTGAGACGAACAATTTGTCAACTAAAGCACATCATGCGCTTCCACTGAACTAATTGAGATAAACAAGGAAGTCACACCTCTTTTTTGCTTGAATCTGAACACAAAACATGAAAAATACAAAAAGCCAGAGTCAAGGGAAGATAGTGGAGCCACAGAGAACATCCATGAGCCAGTCTTCCGAATATAGCATCCTGGGATACTCGCCGAAGCACGCTCGAAAAATGATTGCAGCAAGCTTTCATTGGACACTCTCGAATCCCCGAAAATTAGGAGTTCGTGAAAGAAGCCACGTTTATTTTGAAGTCTTTTTTTTTTTGTCCACTGCGACAAGGAAGGAGTCCCATCGTCTGCCGGCCGATTGAGCAACCACGGCGTGAAGTCGTGGCAAAGAAAAGATGTAGTTGGGTCGGGAGCATGTTGGCTGTGAAATGGGGACGATTTCTTGTGATAGAGCTGCGGCAAGCAGGCTGTATATCCTAAACCCAACTTCAGCGCAGTATTTCGCAAGTGCAGAATCAAAACAATGGCAGGCGTCTTTTCAATCAGCTGTAAGACTTAGAGAATTGATCACCATACACAACATCGAAATTTGTTGTCCGTTGGTTGCGATGCTGTAGAGAAACTTACCGTGGTTTTGGTTTACCAAGGCTTTCATTTTTTTACGCTGTTTTTGAAAAAGAAAAGAGTTGCGCCAGAAGGATGTTTTTGTTTTTAAAGCAATCTATGGAGAGGGCACACTGTGCTTACCATTTTGTGAGCTTTGTCTTTTTTTTTCGAGACAAGTGAATCGATATTAAGTATACTATTGACTTAGTTGCTAAATATCAAATTCATTCTGCACATATTACCATTTTACGTTCTTGAATTCTCCTTCAGCGGTTTTTGTGGAATTGAAGAAGCAAGACATTCAGCAGTTCACACTTCTTCCTCGAAAATATTTATTTCTGATTTATAACAGAAAACTAAAATAATTTTTACACAATTAGTGCATGAATACAATAACTGCTTGAATTCATTGTATGAAGTGAAAAAATAATGGAACCTTCATAACATCTCCTTTCTCATTGTGAAAATTTCGCGCATGCATGTAGAATAATAATATTCATGAACTAAAGATTTCCAACAATAAAGTTTCGCAACCAACGAACTAAAGTTTTCCACAACCTTAATATTTTATGTTCCTGCTATTATAACTACAATTACTCATAAGCATCAAAACGTCCAACCTTTCTCGCCAGTACATGTGCTGTTTTCCAAAAAAAAAAAGTGGCATACCGAAGATATAACTGGCCAAAGAGCAATTTAAAAGCAATGTCTTCTTTGGCTGCTAGTGTCACGTCAGAGAAGACAAAGCAAGCAATATTTTCCAAGCATTATATGAGACTGGAATTGTGCTATGCCTTAGTCAAAATCGGTGCTCATACAAATTGTACGCACAGCATGTTTAGACCGTCACGCGTAGAGCAAGATGCTCTTTGTTTCCTTTCAGCAGAAAGTTTCAACGGTATTGGTATTATTTCTTTTCTTTTGTTGTTTAGAAAAAAGAGAACAAAAAGCAAACTGCTGGGATAGAATTCAATGTGGCGCCATTGCAAAGCAATCTGAATGGACACTGTCCAGGGAAATTCTCGAATAGCTGGCCCCACCGACGCCTGTCACGTCTGCGTCTCAATGCCGCAATAACGTTTTTCAGAGGCGTCAGGAAGGAGACAGAGGCAGATTGGTTTTTTTCAAGAGGGCGGGCTCCCATCGAGTAGGGAGGAATTTCTTTCCCTGGAGACCCAACTGACTCCTTCATGGCTGTACGGGCAGAAATGACAGTCATATAAAACTATTGTACAAGAATAGAGTTTGATGCTTGTTGCAAAGGCATTTCCTGAAGTGACTTTTAAGGACACGTTGAGAATAGCGCAGGAGCAATCACAAGAGGAGGACATTAAAATATTTCCTGAAAAAAGAAATTCTGTTGGCTGACCCGAACTCGACATTGTGTGGACTGATGCTCTATTATAAATCATATAGAGTCGTTATTGTAGTATTTGAATGCCCCTCCCCCCCCCCCCGCACACGCACACGTACAGACGCACACCTAGCACACACACACACACACACACACACACACACACACACACATATATATATATATACATACTATATATATATATATATATATATATATATATATATATATATATATATATATATATATATATATATATATATATATATATATATATATATAGATATATATATATATAGATATATATATATGTATATGTGTGTGTGTGACGCATTAACAAGGCGATTCTAGGAGCAGCCGACGAAGAGGAAGTGCGCGTGCATTAGAATAAACGCATGGCACCTGGACCATGACGTGTCTCCATTTTGTAGCGTCACACAAGTCGACAGGATCGACCTCATCAACGTGCCATGGCATCCCAACAACGGCAAACTGAGTTCCGTCATGGAAGGACCCTACAAGATTCTACGCAAGGTCTCAACAGTGAACTATGAGATCAACCGCTCCGTGCTACCCTTACGTAGAAACTCTGACATTGTTCATGTTAGCAAACTGCGACGTTATTTTGAACCTTCTGAACTGAGACTTTCTCGAGGGGAGGGGGAAGTGTGACGCATTAACAAGGCGATTCTAGAAGCCGACGAAGAGGAAGTGCGCGTGCATTAGAATAAACGCATGGAATAAACGCATGTCTCCATTTTGTCGCGTCATAATATATATATATATATATATATATATATATATATATATATATATAAATATATATATATATATATATATATATATATATATATATATATATATATATATATATATATATATATATATATATATATATATATATATATAGATGCGTGGGTGTGCAGACTTACGGGAAGTAAAGAAATCAGGAATTGTAATAGCATGAGTAATAGCATACTGTGGGAATCTCACTTTCAGAATATTTACGAGTGGGAAGATTCGATAGCTAAGGAATACGAAAGAAGGATAGCGCTTTTTTTTGGCTGCACTGCAACTTGATTTCAGCTGTATTCTTCAAGCTGTTGATAAATACATATTGTGAACGAATATTTAATGATGAACAGGGCCGATGCCCGTGTAAACTCCATGTATATATTTTTTGTTTCTTTACTAAGAAACTCAAATCAAGATACAAATCTTGTTTGCTAGGCATGAGAAATATGCACTGGTAATGCGATTACTTTCTCTCAAATAGCAGAGACGTGGGAGCGAGAGGAAATACAATTACAAACAACTGACGACCAAGAAATTGAAGTAAAGAAAGTTTACTGACTGTAAGCGTTTATTTGAGATTTTTTGAATAAGACTGTCGCTGCTAAAGAAATATCTTATACAAACCAGACGGCGTGCTGGTCCGCAATTTCTTTAAGTAATCAGATAAAATTGTAGAGCAGTAGTTGCAGTAATCCAGCGTAATACTTATTCAATTTGAACAGACTATTGTTCTTTCTTTCTTTATTATTTGTTTCTGTCTGTGTCAGTACAGAAAATGGAGCGAAAGCAAAAGGCTAAAAGCCTCACTAAGGGCCTTTGTTTCAAATGCAGTGAGGCAGACAGGCTGTCATAAGAATTTTGCAGGATACAAAAAAAAAACAAAAATATACAAAAGTACAAAAGGTACTTGTGCAAATACTGTAACACATACAACAGTAATAAAGTGTTATTTCTAGTAAAGAAATATATACATAACAATCGTAATGTTTTACATACCAATTAGATATTCGTTGCTATTTCTCATCGCTATTGCAAAAGATATACAAAAATAACAACATACACAGGGAAGCATAGGAAAAAGAACACACACATAAAAAGCATCAGATACTACTTAGGCAATAAGGAAACTTAGAACCATAGTCAAGAAAATTCAATGTTGTTTTCAATCAGTACCATCTTGATCGAATGCTTAGAAACTGTACACTTTATATCTAGGAGGCTGTCGGGATTTGTTTAAAAACGTGGGTATCTGAAAAGATGAGTGTTGTCGTCCGTAGATCATTTGAGTCTTTGGAGTCCTTCTAGCGTAAGTACGAAAATCGTTCAGAGAACCACGAGAATCCAGCGAATGACAGAGTCTATTGCGTTTTGTGTACTTAAATAAATTAAAACAGTAAATCTGCCTTGCTTTGAGTATGATATATTTCGAAAATAGCAGTTCTGTCCGCAAGTCACGTATAGGGTCACGAAAATATTCAAAGATTCTGAGAACCCTCTTTTGTAGAATAACCAATTTAGAATAGTTCGTTAGTGTTGTAGTCCCCCACACAAGCGCGCAGTAAGAAAGTCGTGAGTGGAAGAGAGTATAATAAAGGATGTTTTTTAGCCAAAGTGGTATGAAAGAATTTAACCTGTATAAGCAGCTAATACTTTTAATTAGTTCTGACTTTAACTTTGCTATATGCTCATTCCAAGATAGGTCTTCTTGAAACCAGGCACCTAGGAACTTCTGGCTGTTTACTTGTTCTAATATGTGGCCCTGGTAGGTAATAGTCAAAGTAAAATTTCTGGGTTTATTCACAGGGGCAAACAGCACGTACTTGGTCTTATTTGCGTTTAAGCACAATTTATTAAGTTTTAACCATGACGAGAGTCGATTCAAAAATTCCTTCCCGTTCCCTTCAAGGTCGACAAGTGAAGAGGAAACGAGGATGGCGACGCCATAAATAAAGGAATGTATCTGGAGGGTCTCTGTCAGCTTTCTACCCTCTGTGCCATGTGCAGCATTACCTCGGCCGGTGCTGTCTGGATAAATATTCCTCAAGCAATACTCTGTTTAGAGAGTCATGTAATAGTGATATTCACAAACATCATAGTTTTGATGAAATTGCGAAGCCACAAATGCGACAGCAAGAAATTTAAATGTCATGCGAAGAATGGCAGCCAGATTGAAACGTGCATCACTCAATTTCAGAAGAAATAACGCACCAAAAGAACGCACCTAGAACGAGCACAGCTAACAACGTTCAAAGGTCAGTACTCAACGTGCTTCTCTAGCATAAAGGACGCACGAAGCGTATACCCACAGGTGTAGGCAGTATGAGTGCGACGCAGCTAGTGTCAAAGTTGTTACTCCTCTGTGTTTCGAACTCAAGCCCTTTTCACTAATGGAAATAACACAAAGAGCGAAGTGATTGCAATGAAACCATTCCGGTGAAAGTCCCAAGAAGTACAATTTCGCTCCACCACGAGATGAGCGTGCGCAAACACACGGGCGATCATGCACCGGAGGGAAAAGTACACGAGCGGGCCACTGAGAGCGCCATTCGCGCCATTTCGCTGCAAAAGTTGAGAACACGCCGATATCCCCCCTGCCCCACGCCCCAAGAGATTGGCTTTCCGCCAGTTCTAAAGGGTGTATATAAAAAACTCACTGTTACAACTCGATAGCTAACGCCGTGCTCAAAGAAGCGTCTCAATTATTTTTTGTTGCTTTTCATTTATATAGGCTACACACACACACACACACACACACACACACACACACACACACACACACACACACACACACACACACACACACACACATTTATATATATATATATACATATATATATATATATATATATATATATATATATATATATAGAGAGAGAGAGAGAGAGAGAGAGAGAGAAAGAGAGAGAGAGACGAAACATGACAGCATCGACGAACAGCGATGCCAACGCAGGTGGCGAAAATTAGCCAAGAGTGTGTATAATATTGCTGTCAGAATAAAAAAGTTAAGGTGCCCTTCAAGGACAGTCATATGCGAAGCAAATCAGGACGAGTAGAAAGAAAAAAAAACGTGTGCTGTTTTTTTTACTTTCAGTGTGCAGAACTTCAATTTAGCTCAAAACCGCCTTTTTTGCATATTTCATGCTTACGTGATTCGCATGACTATAACGCCTTCATAACTTAATATTTACGGTGTTTCGCTGCTAACCGAAGTAAGTGGGCTCAAGCAAGGGAAACAGCTACTCGACAGGAATACATGCAAGACCACCCGGGTAGTTTTGTTAAAGCACACGTAAAAACTTCGGTGATGTGAATGATTCAGTGTTTCCCATTACGGCGCACGTTGAAATCTTACCATGGTTTTGCCACGTTCAAGTTACTCAGGAATGATTCGCGTGGGTTGCGTTGCAGTATATCGTCGTTGTGGAGAGCGTATGAGAGGCAATTGCTCTAAAGAAGGCTGTTTACTGGTGGAAGCTCAGCGCGTGTGGTTGCAATAACGTGAACTCGAGATGCACACACTGTCCATGTGGCACCCATGCAATAATCGCCCGAGACGCCGAGGCAGTCTTGAGGCCCTTCTGCAGCTAGTTCAAGGCATTGGGCTAAGCAACGCAAAATAAAATTTATGGTCAATTGGATGAAAAGGCTGTTAGAAGGATGAGCAGAAAACATCATGCTCACATTGTTTTAGCGTTTTCAATATAGTTCAAGGAGTGGTGTAGCCATTTCAGGGACATCTTGATGTATTGAGTTGCTGTAAAAATAGGTCGGCGAACTCATTCATAAGTCGACTCACTCGGACTCACTAAGACTCAGATCGAGCTGTGAGTTTGAGGCTAACTGAGTCAGGGTGAGAAATATATTGATGAGTGAGTCTGGTTAACAATTGATTGATAAGTGGGATTTAACGTCCCAAAACCACCATATGATTATGAGAGACGCCGTAGTTGAGGACTCCGGAGTTTTCGACCATCTGGGGCTCTTTAACGTGCACACAAATCTGAGCACATGGGCCAGCAGCATTTTCGCCTCCATCGAATATGCAGCCGCCGCAGCCTAGTGAGTCAGGTTGAAGAAACTTTTAGTGAGTGTGAGTCGGACGTCATGGTGTATTAGTAGGTGTTTTCCTATGTCATACCTTTCGTTATGATATAGGAAAGCAACAGTGTTCAGAGAGAGAAAAAGCAAAATAAAGGCAAGGAAGTTAACCAGCTTCCACCTCGTTGGATACCCTGCGTGTGGAAAGAGAGAAGGGAAGAATAGAGAAGGAAAGAAGGAAAGCGAGGACAAGTTATACGCTCGCACGCATAGCAGCATTGCTCTACGCATGCTCGGGAGAAAAAGAATAAAATGTGAGAAAGGTAGAGAGGTCAACCAGAATTATAGCATTTGGTTTGCTACCCTGCTTCAAAGCGAAGGCTAAAAAAGACGAGAAGAAAAATGCAGGGAAAAGTACATGCGTCGAAATTTCAAAGACAGTGTTGTGTCACTTTCGTATCCCAATTTTCTCTCAGAAGGAAATTGCGATTGCGCTATAACAAAATGCGAAAGCACCACACAATTCTTTAGATTACAAGGCGGCAGCGGTTTCTTTTGCGGCTTAGAAAGAGTAAAATAAAATAAAAAGATTTATTGTGGGAGAATCTTGCGGGGTACCATATTGCACTCTGCAGCGCTAGGACACTTTCGTATCATTGTATACAGGAAGTCTCAATGTATATTTTTTCAATAGGTGTTTCATTGCGACGTAGGAAAATTGTAGTAGCGCTTTGCTGCCTTGCATTGTGTTTCATTAAATTTTCTTCATTTCATGTATAGTGTATAGCGGTGTGCGTGATGGTATACTGACAAAATTATGTTTTATATTTCAACTGAGTCAACTCATCGTCCATTATGCTTGATGCTGTGCATTGTACCTTCGCATTTTGTGTGAAAGACGCGTGGAAATACCCTCTAATATTTATTTCTATATGTCATTTTTTGAAAACTCTACGTTATTGTAATAATTTAAATCAACACACCAAGTCATAACCGTTTATAGTGTCAGTGTTTGCTAGTTTTCTTATGTATACGTACTGAACTGATTATAGCTGATCGTTCTTATTGCAGAATGGCATCGATGACAAACACATACAGGCGATTGTACGAGAGGTCTCATTCTAAGAAATTGAGCTAAGCAATTGGATTGGCAACCATAGTATCAAAGGTTGACCTGGTAGTAGCGATAATCTGTAGGGTTTTCCGGGCCTAAGCCACAACGGAAGCGGTGGGCTCCAGAAATACCAACCACCGGCCGTAACATTGCAGAACACATGGGCCCCCATAGCTTTTCGCCGCCATTGAAATACGACCGCCGTGACAGGGATCGTATCCGCGACTTTCAAGTGAGCAGCCGAGCGCCGTAAGCGGTGTAACACGGCGGTGGACCATATTTGCCTGTCCTACGTTCATAAATCTATGAATGGGCACTGCTGCCGCAGGAAAGCTATAGTAATTCAAGATCTGACTTTACCCGTGAAAGCGAAACATTTCAGCTCTCCATGCAGTACGGTGGATAGTTTGTCTGGCAGCTTACTTAGATCGATAGCTTTGTGTGAACACTGGCAAAAGGTGTTATTACCGCGCGACAAAAAAAAATGTCTTGTGGACTTCATTTGGGGAAAGCAACACTTGCAGTTACTGGCACTCATTCGTGAGAGTTGCGGTATGTGTATATTTTTTGCCCTGACGTCATTGCTTTCATGTTCGATTCACGCATGAAATGCTCAGAAGAAAGGCTAAAGTATTTGGTTCAACTGAGTCCTAGTAACCATATTGCAATATGGAGGACCTCGAAATAAAGTGAACAATCGGAATGAATTGTTGATGAGTGAGGCATAGACAAGACAGGGCGACGTCGATTTAGCCCTCGTATATGTTCAAGCATGAAACGGAAGAAGAACGCAGCACGCAAAGAAACATGAATTCGTGATCTCTGATCATTAGGTGCGGACTCTGCTATACACTATGTGAGGATTTTGGTGCTGCTATTTCTACGCCGACGCATCAATTATTTCAGCCTACGTCAGCGGTACGAATACCCCTCCTTGCTTTCCGAGTGCTTGTAAGAACACAGTCTTCCTTGACTTTACTGATCTCGATGCAATACGACAAACGTTCTTAGAAATTCAGGGATGGTAATGATGATAACGATGACATCATACAATTAGCACTCACTCACAAAAGAAGATGGGCCAAGCACCGGGTGGCAGGATGTTAAAAATTAGTTTAGAAGTAAAACAAAAATAAATAAAAATGGTAACTGAGCGAGCGTTCAAACCACTTCCGTTTCCTTATTGAAGTAACTACACATTCAGAGAAAAATCAGAACCGGAACCGGACACGCTTTTTATTTCTTGTCAATAGTCCGCCATTTTCACAACGGCTGCTGCTACTAGAGAGCAAAAATATTATTCCTTGTATTATTACACAATCTGCTCTTGTTCGTGCAATGCTTGCTCACTCAAATGTATAATATACACAAAAAACTTTGATGAGTGTTTAGAAAAAGCAGGTTTCACATTTAGCTTTCTGTTAACTAATGTTTCTCCTTTTCCCCCTTCGTTGAAAGGGAAAGTGTTCAAATTTTGCCACTGGTTTATTAACAAACACGCAGAAGTGCTCGCTCAATTCTGCCTACGCATAGCTGTTAATATGACACACAACGTTGAAATTCAACGTTTGTTTGATTATGACAAAACTGTATTTTGTTTTCAACGTGCTTTGCGAACAGCTATTTTGCTAAGACATGACGTAAACCAGTGTTGCCAGTATAGGCAATTTTAGGCTGCGTTAAGCTAACATCGCAGGATTCAAAAAGCCGAATGACTCTCAGTTATTTCTTTATTTTACTGAAAATTTCGATTGAATGAATGAGTGAATGGTTCTCGTAATATCACTTTGCCTGAAACGGCCCTGTTTTGGATTTTCTGAATTATTTTAAGGAATTTACAGTTGAGGCTCAAGCAAGCATATTATGTTTTAACACTTTCGCTTTTTATTTCACGTGAAGACCGCATAAATAAATCGAAACTATGCTAAGGCAGCAGCATAATAACTATGATTGCTTTTCATGTTTTTTTTTCTGGTCCGATTTCCTTTTTATTGCTACTCATGCGCAATCTTCCAATAGAGTTGATTTCGTGTGAAATGTTATGTGGGTTCAGGAAGACGTGGCACTGCATCGAAAATACTGCCTTAGTGGACGGAAATGCCCTTGACTTGACCCTACACTAGCTGACTGTAACTTCAGCTTGCGCTGGATACTTAGTACTAAAAAGAGTGAATGTCGCTGTTGAATATTGTCGAATGTGTGTGTGAAGGAAGAAGGCAAGGATGTATGGGCACGTGAGGAGAGCACGCACGCGGGTGCCGAAAAGAACGTTTGCCTAGCACAAAAGTGTTGTTATCTCTTTCAGTCATTAGGACTTTTGTTTTGCTCCCCTCTACCGGCAATGACACCTTTCTTCGGGAGTCGTATCGAACCTTCTAGACAAAGAGGTGCACTATTATTGTGCATAAAGTCCCTCACAGCTCTTTAGTGATGGCTAAATGTTAAGAAACGACACATTGCGCTACTTTTGTAGCTTAGTATTCGATTTCTTAACTCCGCACAAATAATTTCCCCGCAGGTCTTTCTGATGCCTTGTGTAGCCATTGACTATAAAACAATCATACGAGTATGACTCCTCTTATGTCATATTTATCCAGGCAAGCATCTTCCACAACTATAGAAAATCTTTAGTTTATATTGCGGACGTCAGCCGCTTCTCAGGCCCAGCTCACATAAATCAAACAACGCTCTCTTAACGGTCCCCGTTCGCATCGCTTGCGCCGGGACTGCGTTTAACTATGTCTAGTGCGAAAAAACTGCGCCGACGAGCGTTTAGCGCTCCTACGCTAAACGAGGCGCCTGTAACTCGTGGCCGTTGGCGGTCATAAAACCAGGATTGCCTACCTTTGCCTTACCTCCATTCTATTTAATGGATGCCCCGCACACCATAGCACGTGCGCGAGGTGGCCATGGTGCCATTACGACGCCGGCGATTCTGCAGCGTATACAGTAAACAACCTTCCAGCGGCCAAGCTTGTCCAAGCACATTTCCGCACACACTTTCCCCGAGGCTATTTGCGACGAAGCATGTAGGATGCGAGAAGCACCCCCTATCTATGCTCAGCTTAGCTTTAGCGCAACTAAAGAACCTGCACAGTTTTCTCGAGGGGCCGCTAATACCAAAGAATGTGTTGCTAATACTTAAGGGCCAGGAACATTGCCGTTATGAAGGCCGCCAACTTAACCTGTGCTTCCCTTCTTGCCATGGTGCAATATGTTAAGATCAATTCAGTGGCCCTCTTGAATGTTACGAAAAATCATTTTTGATTTCACTCTCTTTTAAATCAGACTACGAAAACCTCTACCCTGTGTTAAATATGTGTGTTGTAAGGGCTCAGCTGAGAGCAAAGTGAAAAAAAAAACAGTTGCCTGCAAGCTTGCAAGTGGAAAGCTCCCATTTACTACTGTAAACTGGTCTCCTCTACATTATAGTGTCTTGGCTTTCTATGATCACTGGTGCATGATAAGAGACCACAAAACTTTGTATGTACTTTTACAGTACCACAAAAGAATACACGTGAAAACGGCGGTTTATGAGGTATATTTTCTAGAGAGTGGTAGTTGTGTCGAAGGCTAACCAATTCCTATTTACAAAGTTTTTGCTCCCCGATGACGCGGGTCGTCAACAGCCTTGCCAATCATGAAAGTCATGGCCAATAAGCTTGTCTTTACAACATTTTGTTCAATAAAACTATGTTGGAACCTGCACCCCGATGGAAGTTGTTTACGCTTGCTTGCAGCCACTTGAAATGTTTGAAAAGTTTTGAAGTTCTTCTTGTCTTTCGGTGCACGCTGTGAAATATTAAAAAAAAAATTGATCAACGAGCAAAACTAGTCATGCAAGAAGGGCACTCTGTGAAGAGTGCAAGCAAGGAGTGTAGACAAGAGGCTACGAAGCGCCCCTTCATCCATCAGAAACAGAGACTGCCGTCAGCGTCACAAGTGTGCACTGTTATGGTTTTCAAGAAATCACTGGGGCAGGGCGCTGTTCTTCACGCTCGACAAACTGCGAATAATGAGCGCCTTCAAAAGTAGCGTGACGCTTGCCCTAGGAGGGAGCTTTAGGGACCCAGACAGCATCGAAGGCAATGCACAAAGCGTCAAGATAAAAGAAAGGATAGTCACTTCATAGAGCTTATTGTAGTAAGGCAATCAAAGCTTACACTATTTTGAAGCTATTACTGCTATTTCTTCAGCAGCAGCAAGGAAGTATAAGCTGCCTGGAGATGCCGCGCTGCCCACTTTCCTGTATTTGGTTTTTCAAAAGGCTGCATTTTAATCACTCCATGAGAGATAGAAAATATAAGTACATTCTAGGTTTAACTGAGGAGGAATATGAATGATATGAATAAGTGAATCCCAGGGCAGGTTTCCAACATTAAGGAATCATAAGTGATAAAGTGTACTCTTGTTGTTACTTGAGTTGAACAATAGTGTCTGGTATTTTTGGATGACGCTATGAGAGTACATTTACATATCACAGGAAAGGTCATTAGAAGTGGTAAACTTTGTATTGATTTTTTTCCATATACTGACCTTGAGTCGAAAAAACCTTTGCAGAATTGTAAGAACTTCGGACTTTCAAAGATATCAGGAAGATCTTGTGGTCTTTCAGTCAAAATCCGTCTCTTGTGTGAACGACGCACAGGGTACCACGAGTCATGTTGGTGGAGTTCATGACAAAAGACCTTCGCTTTACAGCGACGCCTGCTACAGTGTTTCTAAAGAACGCGAAGGCTTGTTTACATTGCGACCTTCGTGCGCTCTGCAACTCTTTAACTCAAATGTAGACTTAGCTAAGAGAGAATGCCTCGAAGGATGTTTGAGTTTCCCGTTAAGCTATTCGTTGAAGGCGTCCGTATAGAACCCCCTCGGAGAATTTCCTCCAACGCAAAAAGGAACTAAGTTGCAAGTCGGGACAACGTAAACAGCCAATGAAGTGACAACTTTTCAACTGAGGTCATTGTAAAAGCTTATCTGCTTGAGCCGCGTATACGGCACTGGCGGTTATTGTAAGCGTGTATAAACGTGAGGAGTGCGTGCTTCGTCACATAAGTATTTCATTGAACAGTTTTGTTCGCTGACCTTTCGAACTTAGGAAAGACCTACTCGTTAACTTCCTACAATAAACTCTGTAAATAAGCTCGATAAACCCGGAAAGAAAATTATAAAGAAAAACAAGCAAATGAGCAACAGAAACAGAGAGAAAAATGTTAATTGAGGGAAGCGGCATCGGGCTTATATAGCCGAGCATTATTCAGCGCTTCAGTGTTAAATGCATCCTCATGTAATTCGCCTACTGTGGCAGAACTACAATTGAGCGCGGTTTCTCAAACAGGCTCGGCCAATGTGTATTGCAACGGCGGTTAGTTTACAGGAAGGCTGCAAAGCAAACAGTGTAAGTGAGTCGTTCACAAGAAAAGCCCTCAGGTTCATAGGCTTACAAGCTCAAAAGAGGGCATGGCTGGTACAGCCGCAACAATAAAGTAACAATAAATGGTGCGTCGCAGCAATGTCAAGCAAGAACACGCGATTCAGTACTTAGTAAAGAAACGAGTGTTCATCGACCTGTTATCTCCACGAGCCACTCGGAGTCACCTCCCTTAAATTGCAACATTTATGGCGCAAGATAAATGCTTCGTGTTTGCTTCACCACACACTGCGCCCCCCCCCCCCCTTTTTTTTTTAGAAAAAAGTAGCTAAGTGCCGAGAAGAAAGTAACAGGAAAATATAGTTGTATTCCCGTCAATGTTTTTGAATAGTTACTCATGCTTCTGCTCACATGAAACGCAAACCAAATATCACTTTACAGCATCAGCTACACAATGTTTTTTATCGGGCCAGTTTTTTTTTTTTTTTCGAGAAGCTGTGAATCGTGGGTCACAAAAAAAGGATGCTAAAAAAGAATGAGTGCATCGCTTTGAGGAAAAAAAACAGGTTCGAAATAATTCTCAACAGCGTTTACGAACGCTCACTGCCAGCTGACAGACAACTTTACCATGATAAATATTTGGCAGAGCGGTGCACAATGAGAACACGCCTATTACTGACAGAGTGTTGTCCTACTTTTTTTTTCCGCACATAAAGTGACCCACTTCACCTACAAACGGCTTATGGACAGCGACAAAAGAGAATCATTTCTGTTTTACCCTCCTCTTCTCGCAACAGGAGAGGGGGGATGATGCTAGACATACAAGCGGCTAAGTCTATTGTGGCGGTGAAGCCGTTAAGATGCCCGGCTGCTCACCAGAAGATTATGAGCTTGATCCCGGCCTTGCGGTCCCATTTTCGTGGAGGAAAAATGCTGAAGACCCACGTACTGTTTCATGTCCGAACATCAGACGATTGAAATTCCCGGAGCTCTTCGCTATGATGTCACTCATAAGAACATCACAATTAAAGCACCTAAAAGCATGTGTGTAATATTATGCGGTGCTAAATAAAGCACTTGCTGCCTTCACAATGCTTCAATCTGCCCAACAAAAGATTTGTTCGAAGATTTTTTTGTTTTTTTTCAATGTGGGCACATCGAGTCCAATATGAATGACAAAGGCAAGGTAAATTCAAGCTTCGTCAGTGCAGACATACGTTGAATGAGCAACAAATTAATCTCTTTAAATAAACACTGCATGTCGAGTTTTACAAAATATACCCTCTACCAAACTCTAATATGAGCAGAATTTTTTTATGATTCTCATATCTTGACCCAAAAAAGTTAACTAAGTACAGTGCACTCTCATTATGGTGAAGTAGCATCATGGCAATAAATTCGTGTCCTATATCTGATGTTCGTTGCAGCAAGAAAGGTAAAAAGCGGCTCTTACGACTCAGAATTGAGGATCGCAAAAGTTCATAAATCCAAAACGCGCTATTCAAAGTTTTGAACCCTCAGTTATCGAGATAATTATTACTTGCTTCCTAAGGCAATTTTAACTTAGCCGTGTTCTGCGGCGTAGCTATCAAACACACTTTTCACAGCAAAAACTGCTATGAGATCAAAACTCGGGTCATGCGTAGCGCCGTGGTAGTCCGCCACCGCCGCCGCTGGTGTCCGTAACCACTATCCCCAAGTGAAAAAAAAAAAAAACCTAGCACCAAGCACACAGTGGGGCTCAAACCCGAGTCTGCTGCGTGCAAGCCCAGTATCACACCACTGAGCCACGCCGGCGCTTGGAACTTGTTCGCAAACTTGCCTTAGGCAGGCTTAATGTCGGGAAAGGAATGACGTTAATATGAGTAATGAAGCGTCTTAGAACAGCAAATTAACAACGAGGCATCACACAAGGCGAATAGCGTAACGAGTGGGTCATCCAATGCTCCAACCCATTACAAAAGCTTGTTTTTGATCACCTATCAACTATGGCGCATACCCACTTTAGGGATAATTCATCGTCATCCTCAGCCACTGCATGAACAATTGGCACAAAATTCCTAGCAAGTGTTTAGCTAATACAACGCTTTTCAGAAGAACGACAAAAAAATTTCGTAGCGAATACTGCTCTACTCCCTAGAAATTAATATTATTAATGCCGTAGTGGGTACTCAACAAGTGTGCTTGTAGCAGTTGCCTAATGAGTGTTTAGGAAAGGCCCTGAAAGGCCGCTCTTCTAGCTTTCGCTGTGTGCTGCGCCTACCGCGTGTGCCTGGCGTCTATTTTTTTTTTTTGCTATGCACGAGCGACATTTCCGAAAAGTATCAGAGTACTAAATGATGAAGGTGTGACTAATCTTTATATAATTGTTCCACCCGTTATGGCACCTTTCGAATTCTCAGCTTCACTCGGACAAACTATTTCTTCATGCAGCTGATATCACGGTGGCTCTCGCGTTATCGATCTCGTTATCAAGTTAATGAATGTCACTGAAATGAAGCGGGACTAAACAAAGTTCATATTTTGTTCATTATAATTGATGATTTGCTGTTACAGTGTTGCTTGAAGCGAGGTTAAGTTGCATTTTTGTAGGAGCGTTTCACATGCATTTTGCGATAAGTGTGCGAACATGATCTCGAGGCGTGAACAAACAAGGCGCTGCAGTGAGACGATCTGTCCTTGGGGCTATATGAATGTTGCTTGGGCGGGCGTAAGTGCGGGCTGATGTATGGCCCTGCGATCACACGTCTCTACGGGCGTATTCTCAGCTGAGTGTTAACGTGCCCGAGTGAAACGAAATGGTCAGATACAGAGAGGGAAACTTTTGTTACGGGCGTGTCGTTAATCTTTCGTGCCATCTGATAGCGCATTTCTTGTTTTTATTACAAAAAAAAGGGCAGCAAAAAGAAAGAAATACTTTGAACCAAAGCGGCGACTTGCCGCAAAAATGGTACACCTTGTTAAAGTGTCCACGCTAACCACATTTGCAGGAATGTGCCCACGTTTGGAGTTTCCGGGAAGACGAAATTTCTGTTTTTTTTTAACTTGAGTTTCGCACAAACAACTACAAAATGCGCATTAACAAGCAAAACAATGAATTCTCAAAATGAAGGCTTTAGAACTTGTATGTTCAACGCGGAGTATATTAATGACCGAGTTGGTTGCGAATAAGTACACCTTATTTAACTTAGTGAGGAAGGTTCGCTGAGGTTCACTTTTGACAGAAAAAGTTGTATATTCTTATCTTTTTTGATGGCAATGTGAAACACAAAAGAAAAATTGGCAGCATATTCACGAAGTGAATGATGGAGAGTGGGGCGAAGCATTCGTCCGTCAATTCGTTCTTGCTTCCTTCCGTCCATGCGTCCGTCTGTGTGACGGTCCATGCGTCCATCCGCCCGTCTGTGCGTGCGTCTGTTCGTGCGTCCGTCCCTGCGTTCGTCCATGCATCCGCCCCTGCGTCCGTTCATGCGTCTATCCATGCATCTGTATGTGTGTCCGTTCGTCCATCTATTCAACACTCCTTTACCACCATCTCGCATCTTTTATCATATATTCCACCTATAGAAGCACCGCCATCCAGCGGACATTCCAAGGACTAAAGGAGAGGTGGCACACGCACACTTTTTACGGCTTGCGCTTCGGGTCTACTTCCCACCTTTAACCACCTCGTGTTCATGGTATATACTAGTTCACGGTATTCATGGCACTGCGGTCCAACGCTCGCTAAACCTTTCTAAAACCAAGGAGGTTACACCCAGCGAGTATAACGAAGCAACCCTTTTTTGTCAGATAGTGCTCAATGTACATGCCAATGGCTGCTAATGGGGATCGCAGCGTGCGCGTTAACTAAAAGCCGAATGCTCCTGTCTCTCATTCACCATTAGCAGCCATGGGCATGTACATTGAGCACTATTTTTCATTGTTCAACAACGCACAGAAGAAATCTCTCACCGGCACCTTCTTGGAGGTCAGAATGTTATACTTGTTACACACCACAACGACTACGAGGGACGAACTAGTGCCGCTATAAGGAGCTTCGCCCTAAAAGCTTTCTTGCTATATGCTCTATATCCACTGTAACCGTCCTATTTTCACAATGCGCGGTTAAAGTGCATCGTGAACGTCACATGGATTATGTACTGCACACTAATTTTAGTAGTTATACTTGAACTTGCAATGTGAGCTCAACGGGCTCGACCGCCACAGTAAGTATTCCCATTTGTGGACTATAACTCTTTGCCTTACATCTAACACAACTGGTTATATTTTATTATTTATCGCACATCTCTCATGACACAGACTGTCTAACTGTAAGCCATCACAGCTTCCCCAAAAATAGGTTCTACGATAATCCTTAGGACGTTAGTAAGTAGTATTCGATCGACAATCTCTTTATACAGCGTGCTTGCCAAGCAACAGATTTTTTTTATGAGTGAGCAAAAATCACAACGATATCCAATTTTTTCTGCATGCGATATTCACCATTACCACTCTTTGTCATAGCTATCGCCATACGGTCAGCGAGCTTGGAACAAATAAACGAATGTCTCGAACTTCAAAATTTCCGCCCGAGCTGTGTGCGAATACGTGGCGTTACCCTGCATTCATCCTACCCAAAAATAAAGCAGCAATAGTTGATATTGAACCAGCTGTTTATACCTTAGCAAAAGATCCATAAAAGACCATTGGGCTGCATTGTCTCTTACGTAAAAAAATATCTGCTGTGGCCCTCGATAAAGCAATTCCGATTCTCCGCAAACATACGAAACGTATATAGATTTTTCCTTCAACAGTGGTCTAGGACGACTTGTTGCTAAGGGTGCCTATTACGGGTAATTTATTTTGAGACAACATCCACTGAATCGAAGACGAAGTAATGGGACGGTGTTCTGGGAATCTTCAACTGACTGGCAGTAATCATATCGTACTTGAATAATATTTTCTTACCATAATAAGCGTTGCATATTTACAGCCGTGTTCTATTTTTTCCTCGATCCACGCACATTCAGTTATTTTCTTGAGGCATATGAAAAGAAAAGTTATTCATTCACCATTTTCACTACACGCGTAAGCCAAACTTCTCGTCGAAGAGTGTGTTTACAGAACATTTCATATTATGTTTACCTACAGCTCAATAAGGCATGCTTTCTTTTAGCCAATGCTTGAAAACATTCACAAGTACTACTCACAAGTGCAGATGCATACAGACTGAGGGAACTCGAGGTACACATTACCTTTCCAGAATGAAATGGAAGCACATGTCAATTCAGCTGAATGTTCGAAGTCTTGCACAATCAATTGAAGAAAAGCATTCATACAATGTAGTGCGCCTATTTCGAAAACCAATATCTGTTCCGCTGTTGGTGTCATTGTTTCT